>JAJJWW010003060.1:0-432314 GCA_023531295.1 Papaver armeniacum
GGGCATCTTTGCAATAGGCTTAATACCCAAGAAGCATTGATTTCCGTTTTTAACCTCCATTATAATTAATATGTCGGAACATCCCTGATTTAGTTTTCTCGATAAAATCGAGTTTTGAGAGAGAGGAAGAAATTGTTGGGAGAGTTTTAGCTAAGATTAGAGAGATCTCATAGTTAAAATCAGAGGAAATTCGGATTTAAACATGCAGTTTTGAATCTAGTTGATTTGTTTAAGCAGTTTCAGAGTAATCGAACATCCATCAAAGTAGAAGATTGCAGTTTCAGAATATTTAAATCTGATTTCATCAAAGTTCTATCGAAGTAGAAGATTCAGCTTTAATTCTGATTCAGAATAATTGTTTTGATTATTCTAGTGATGTGTATTCGTGAATCTGAAGCTTGAATCATTATTTTGATTAGATTGAATCGTCGATTTCAGAGATCTGAAGATTTTGAATAATTATTCATGAATCTGAAGCTTGAATCATTATTTTGATATTACGAAGCTTTTCATTAATTTCAGAGATCAAACGATTTGAATTCTTATCATTATTCAAGTTCAATCTCGTTAACAGGTAGGATTTTCTTTTTTTGCTCTAATCTTTTGTTTTGAATAATGTAATGAAAAGATTGTTTGTTCTGTTCATATCCTTTTGTGATTAACTGTGAATTCTTCATGCTTGTACCTTTTGAATAAGTTGTTTTTTCAATTTATGATTATCATTTTGAAACACAATGAAATTGATTATTGTTAGTGAATATCAAAATAATTCAGAAACAATGTAGTTGTTGGTGATTATTGTTAGTGAATATTAGGTCATATTGTTAGTTTTTCATATGTATTGTTGGTGGTTTTGGTTTTTCTGATACAACAATGTAGTTGTTGAACCCGTTACATACACAACAATGTAGTTTTTGATGTGTATATTTCATCTTTTTCCACTGATTTCCATGAATATACTTCTCACGAGGGGCGCAACCCCGAGTGATTTGCATCATTACCAGAGTTTTTAAGCTACATGACATGATGAATCACATATTTGAATCTCAGGACATGTTGTAGGTTACATTTTTGTTATCCAACAATGTAGTAGTTCAACCTGATTGCCTTAGTTAGTGAATACAAGCAATGTAGCTTGTCAATCTGTTTATTGCTAGGACTGAGTAGTACCACCAAAAAAGCAATCTCAAGACATGATGTAGTTTACATTTGAATGTCAATATACTGAAAACACATATTGAACCTCAGGACAACTTGTCCAAGTTGCTTTCAATCCTGAAAACAACATGTTGTAGTTGCTTCTAGTTTTGGAAACAACTTTGGTTTGTTGCTTCTAATTTTTTCTCCAAACAACTCGTATCTTATTATCCTTTGCAATTTACTGAGTTTTCTTTTTTTTTGTTAGGTCAATATGGTTGTCGCGGAGATTAACTTTTGCAACTTAAGCATCTCTCATGTTATCTAGGAATCAACTACCTTCAAGGAGCTGCAAAGTATTGTGTTACGTTCTTGGAGTATTCTTTCTCAAGTTCCTTTTGCGATTCTTTATGATGTTAATGGTGTATTTAAAACAGTTCGGTTTGATTTAGATTTGAATTTTCTTGTTATATACTGCCAAACTAAGAGCATAGAAGTTTTGAAGTTCAAGTTTGAGGGAGGGAAAGACGAAGTTGTTGATGTCATGTTGAAGTATCAAGTGGAGAGTAGGTACAGGTTCTACAAGGTGACGTTCCTGTGAAATCTCTCAACTGCATTAGACTTGTCAACTGATTTCATTTGCCCCAGTTTGTTTTATGTTTTTCTGAACCTTTCTTTTATGTTTTTCTGAAGTTTTGATTCTGTTTTTGTGAACTTGGATGTCTTTTTAATTGATAATGGTACACTCTTAGTTATTCTGCAGTTGTTATGAAATAATTTTGGTCTGTAATTTTTTTTGCTCTGTTGGCTATGTCCACAGATTCTGCAAGTTGTTTCCATATTATGGAGATAACTTGTTCTAGTTGCTTGCATTTTGGGAACAACTTCTGCAAGTTGCTTCCATTTTTATAGGAGACAACTTGTTCTAGTTGCTTCCATTTCTGCAAGTTTGTTTCATATTATGGAGACAACTTCTGCAATTTGCTTTCATTTTATGGAGACAACTTGTTCAAGTTGCTTCCATTTTTGCAAGTTGTTTTCATATTATGGAGACAACTTCTGCAAGTTGCTTCCATTTCTGCAAGTTGCTTTCATATTATGAAGATAACTTCTGCAAGTTGCTTTCATATTATGGAGACAACTTGTTCAAGTTGCTTCCATTTCTGCAAGTTGCTTTCATATTATGAAGACAACTTCTGCAAGTTGCTTACATTTTATGGAGACAACTTGTTCAAGTTGCTTCAATTTTTGCAAGTTGCTTTCATATTATGAAGACAACTTCTGCAAGTTGCTTATATTTTATGGAGACAACTTGTTCAAGTTGCTTCCATTTTTGGAACAACTTCTACAAGTTGTCTCTCTGTACTTTTTACCTATGCATACCCGCAACCATAAAGAAATATTGCAACACTGAATATAATCAAGGGAAATAATCAAATAAGTAAGAAGTCTACTTTAATTAGATAATAGCAACATAATGTTTACAACCAATAATACTAACAAGTTCAATCAAATAATACTAACAAATGTAGTTCAATCAGATAAATACTAACAAATTTAGTTCAATCAGATAATACTAACAAGTTTTCCTTTTCAATTAGTCCTATTGGGAGTGTATTACCAACGGACCGAAATACGTTCCTTTCTGATGCTGCTTCCATTCATTTGTTTCCTTCAATATGCGGAACGCTAGCTTCACCCTCTTCTTGTTGATATTTTTAATGTAAGCATCTGTTTCTCCTCCTTTTAGAAGTTCAAACAACTGGTATTTCACCAACGTTTTCATAAACCAGCAAACAAAAATTACAGTCTGGGTATCTTTCTTGTTGAAGCACTGGAACAATCTATTCAATTAACATCTGTCACACATATATCTATGGACAGTTAATTCAAATAATATTTGTATGGTACTAGCATTAGTACCTTTTTTGTCGTCAACTTGATCAACAGATTTTGCTGCTTCGTTGCTAGGAGCGTTATCTGAGTTGTTGGTTGCTTTGTCTCTTAGTCTTGGTGGTCTTCTCGTCATCTTTTCCTAGTTCTGTTCAGATAATACAAATAGTTAGCATCAAACCACAATAGGTATTTGAGATAAACTATCTTAAGCTGCTTTCATATATGAGATAAACTAGCAAAAGTTGCTTTCAAATATGAAATAAACTAGCAAAAGTTGTTTCCATATCTGGTACCAACTAAATCTAGCACAAGGAGCCTCTAGGAATGGAGCCAACTAACTCTAGTTACTTCTGAATCTGAGAGCAACTGGCACAAGTTGTCTCATATTTTTCACATGAGAATGTATAACACGCTCATGCACTCTTAGAGAGAATGGTGTTGCACCCTGGATATCAAAGCAGATACCAAATATTATTCACATGTGTTCTATGAACGAACGCCAAAGAATGATCAGTATGATTATGAAAGCATACAAAGTAACCTACTTCACTAGATTGAACAAACGCCAAAGCATGATCAATATGATTCTATAAAAGCATTGAAGAAAGCACAATTACAAAAAGATTATACAATAACCAAATGAACATTCATAAACGTAGCATACTAAACATGTTTAGAACTCAGGGAATTGACAAATAACATATTTCACTCACACAGAATACAAATATAGAGTCAACTAGCACAATTTTTGTCTCTAAATATGAAGGCAACTAGTACAGGTTGCTTTCAAATATGGGAACAACTAGCATAAGTTGCCTCCCCAAATACAAAGACAACTAGTATATGTTGTTTCTCCAAAATCTGTAGTAAAATACCTTTTTCCTATACAATGTTTTGCAAGAGATACAATGATGTTTACATACACACCATTAGAACCATTATGCGGAGATTCAAAATAAACTACAGTTCTAATTCAACATAATGAAACAAAGTAACTATGAAAGAGAACAAAGTAAAAGATGAGAGAAACTAGCAAAAGTTGTTTCCACATCTGCGAGCAACTTCATCAAGTTCCCTCTAGAAATGTAGTCAACTAACTCTAGTTGCTTTCAAATCTGGTAGAAAGGCACAAATTGTATCGATGTCTGGAGCCAGAGAATTGACAAATAACATGTTCTGTGACACTTATTGTGCAGTTGAAGTCCAAAAAATTACATATTAAAACCAAACACTCATACAAACCATCAAACACTTATACAAGAGGCAGAAATCATATATGAAACAATTATGCTTCAATAACTGAATCAACAACTGCTAATTCAAAAACCCTAACTGATTCAAAATAACTTATGAATCAAAATAACTTCAACAACCTAAAATCAGAAACAAAATAGAAACAAAATAGACTACTAATCAGAAACAAACAATCAAAATCGATGATAAAAGTTTGTTTTACCTTTCTGAATTCAAACTGGAAGACTTCTACTTCTTTATCAGTAACGGAATCAGTCGTTTGGTTGATTTTTCATCACATGCAACATGAAATCGAAGCAAATTAATATGAATCAGTAATTGAGAAAATATAAATCGATTTTTTCAGTAATTTTTTTCAACAATTTCGTTTCCGAAACCCTAAAAAATTGAATTCATCTGATGATTAAACTAAATCAAACACAAAATCTATGTATTACCTTGGATTTTTTTGCCGTTGTTGCTCACTGCATCACTGAAACCTAATGAAATCGATTTTTTCTTCTGTTTTCAGTTGAATTTCTTCTTCTAAATCAAAGAACATTTCAGATCTACTAGGTTTCTTTCGGATTTGAGATGATTTTGTAAGTTTTCAGTGGTGATTTCAGTTTTTTTTCGTTTTTTTTTTCTCGTTTTCTCGTCTGAAACTGAGAGAGAGAGAGAGAGAGAGAGAGAGAGAGAGAGAGAGAGAAAATGAAATGGGAAATAGCCGGCGCTTTAATCTTTCGCAACGGTTATTTGTATTTATTTGAAGGATATTTTGGTAATCTTGCAATTCGGGTTTGCGTTGTTTCATATCTAGGGGTGTTTGTATAAGTTGATAAGGGTGTTTTGGAAGGGGCCCTATACTAGGGGCATTTAAATAATGTTCCCAAAAAAAGGACATTGCCTGTAAAATTGTTAGTCGCTAGTTTGATAGTAACGTAAAATAATTTTTTAAATTGTATAATCAAGATTTAAATGAGCAAATTTCTTTAATTGCCGATTGATGGTATCCAAGGATCGACAGTACTAATTGATCACATTGACTACAATTAAATGGTTTCCAAGATTCCCAAAAAAGGGTTTGTTAAGGATTTGACATTGATTTAATAATGTAGATAATATTGTAGTGGAAATTATAGGTGAAACAGAGAAAGATAAGAGGAAGGAGAAGACCAATCTTATTAGGAGATTAAAGTAGAAGCATTACATAGTTTCCTTTATATACAACCCTAGGAATCTAGTTGGACCGCACATCCATGGGCCGTAGGCCCTGTAACACTCCCCCTTGTGCGGTTCAATAACAAAACAAAACTTTATACATAGTGCTTCACATATAGTTCTTCAAATGTCGTTCTCCTTGATGACTTGTGTCGAAGTCCATTGCCTCATTAAAACTCTGATAAGGAAAAAACCATGTGGAACAAAACCTTGGTACAACTCTTCACATGTAATACTTCACATGTTGTCTCGTACTTTACATGTAGTTCATCACATGCAATACGATCTTAAAAGACCGATGAGTCTAAGTTAATTGCCTCGTTAAAACTTCGTCAGGGAAAACCCAAAGGGACAAAACCTAAACTAAAAAAAAAGAGTATAATATTAAGCAAACTTAGAACATAGTTGGACTCGAATATGTTGCCTCATTAAAACCTTGACAAGGAAAACCCAGTGGGATAAAACCTTGACGAAGGGAAAAGAGTACAACGTGACAGATGCAAGTAAAGGTGATATGTTGCAGATGATCACTTTTTTCCGTTAAAGTTGACTAGTTGCTTCACAACTCCTAAGGCAGAAAATCCGTGTGGGAAAAGACAATAGACGTAGTTGGGAAATTACTTCCCGGTGTTTGTTGTTGTCTCATTAAAAACCTTGCCGAGCAACAAAACCCTGTGGGAAAAAGTAACCTCGGTGAAGGAAAAGAGTTCAACACACCATTAGATGCTCCCCCTGATGTCAGACAATTTTCATTAGTCTAATGTAGTCAAAAGGAGTTTATCACACTTTACTTTGGTGACTTGGATGTTTATAAAACCATGTTATTGATTCTGGAAGTTACGTTGCTTAACAGACTATCGTGTTTCATTTCTTTGATTCAGATATTTTAAATAATATCAACGCGATCTTTATGTCTTCAACGTTCAACATACTTGATGCTTTTAATATTGTCTCACTAAAAACCTTGTCGAGTAACAAAACCCTTTGGGAAAAACTATTCTCGATCGAAGGGAAAAAGAGTACAACACAGTTTCAATTTCGAAGTAAATTATGTCGACATCATATCCTTGGATCCCCCCCCCTGATGTCGGCATCTCCCCCTGATTACTTTCAGAGTTTTTCCGCAGTTCCTTTAGTCATGTACTTTTCAAACCCGAATATCGGTAATGACTTAGAAAATAGTCTACCATATCTCCCCCTGATTACTTTCGTTGGAGAAGATATTATTGTTCCTTCATAATCAACAACTTTTGGATTGCACTTTCATTAGCATTCCTTTTAATGTATTTGTAGGGATAAAACAAATTTATGTCAATGGTTACCTTTAGGTACATGATTACATTCACTATACCATTCCAATGACGTTGCGTTGGCGCTGGGCTATATCTAGCTAACAAGTTACCTGAGGATGTAAAATTTAATCGAGTACATTATTATACTAAGCACAACAATGTGTCTATTGTACTTAGATATGGGAATTTCATCTCCCAACAAATATTCTTCATCTTCCTTTAGACGAAATGGTCACTTACTTACATTTGAACCTCGACTAATCATGGGAGTGCTATCAGGATGCATGTCTTTGTTAAATTGCCTGAAAACTTTAGACATATGCAAACTGGTGGAATAATATCCCACAAGCTCAATACTCGGTCGAGCTTTCCCTAGATTTTTCATCTCAAATTCGGATTTTTAAATAGCTTTTAAGGTCTCTTATTACATCAAGAGTACCCATCATGTCTGTACCATCGACATAAATAGCTACAATTCCAAATCAGGAACTTTCTTATGAATACGCAATAAAAAATAACTTATTTGTCTATCCCCTCCAAATCAAATAGCCACTTAGACGGGTATACCACTTCCACCCGATTGCTTCAATCTATAAGTGAACGTTCTACCTAATTGTAAACGCACTATGTGGTTTAGAGTTACTTGATTTGGGAAACAAAAGTCTATCAAGCACTTTTGTAAATATCTTTTATCTCTTGATTCTTTCAGAGATATGTAACAACCACATACATATGCTGCATTTCAAGTCCTTGTGAAAATTACTAAGCTAACTAAGTAGCAGAAATTTATAACGTTCATTACAAAAGAACAATTCCAGGGCTTTGTGAGAAACCTCGCGCCACAAGGAGAGTCTTTGTACTTTTAAGACTACTTTCTTCTCATTATGCTTTATGACAAATTAATTATGTATGTCCAATAGGCTTTAGACTTGGTTGGTTAGCACCACCACACCAAATACCCATATATTTGCCAAAGAACTAAGTTCTACCTGGATTGTGTAGGCCAAATATGCTACTTATTTGAAATTAATCAAAATAAAGCATGGTTCGATCTCATTGTGCTCTACTTTTGGAGCAACTAATAATGGATTATATCATCACTGTGCACGCATGATCCTTCCATTGACTCATGTGCATTCTCGAAATCCGTCAGGATTTTATTGTTCTCTAGAATCATTTAAAACTTCAGAGCGTCCTCCCATTTGATTCATGGACATATTCAGAGACAATATTATGAGATGATTTCTGATGATATAAATAAGTTGTGCCTTACTCATCTAATTCCTTTCTAGGTGAGCATTGATCGAACCTAGTGGCATCTCCTTCTTCCTTTATGGAGCCACAGCCTTAACTACACTTCCACCACTTGCAACACCTTAGTCTATGGTGTACCCATACTGAGGATTTCTAATCTTGCAGGAATATTTGCAGCTGGTATGTGTGATCTTGTCACTTTAGCGACATCAGTGTACATTCTGAAAATCGATTATTCTTTGTCACTTCACATTTACATTTGTGGAGTACAAGAATCAATATGAGACACAGTGGGAACACACCACGAAAATTCCTGTCGTTCCCATAAAAAATACTTTTTCTTATCTCCCCCTAACGATGGGAAGACTGTCTCATTAAAGTGATAACTCGCAAATCTAGCGGTAAGAGATCTCCTGCCAAAAGTTTTAAAATGCGGAGAATTGTTGGGAACTCATTTCCAACATAACTACTTAACAGTTTTGAAGACCCATCATAATACGATGTGGAGTCGTAATGGCACATATATAGTGTAACCAAAAATGCGTAAAAACACGAATGTCAGGCTTAAATCCGATTTACCAACCGGGTACGCGAAAAAGGTTGACTAATATTGGGTTCTAAAACGAATTAAGTAAAGATGCGTTAATATTGCATATTCCCCAAGCAGTTAATTAGGTAGGTTTGTACGCATAAGCTATTCCTTAGACATCATCTGTAACCATTGATGATAGCCTTTGGGAGACCATGAGGTATAGGATGCTCTGCATTCATCCTATTAAATATGCAATAACCATCAAGTCCTTTTGATGTGCACTAGCTAGCATTTTCAAGGGTTGGTGAGCCCTTACATGTAAAATATGTGCTAGTAGTTTTCCAAACGCATATTTCTTGGGAACTATAACTAGTCCAAAAATTTAAAATATTCACCAGAGCCATAAGTCACTTTAATGGTCCGTATTCTGCATGAATATTTTTATAAAGTTCACCTTGTTTTCTTTGTAATATGTAATTTTTACCATTTGCATCTTAGGATGGTCTCGATCCTGTTTTACTGAAGACTTTGTAAAAATGAGTGATATGATTTCTTACCTAAAAGAATAATGGGAAGGGGGGGTGTGCATCTAGTAATTTAGAAAACACTTATTGAGAGATATGTCGTCACTTTGCATTCTGTCAATCTTTTCCCATTTTCGTTCACTCAAATAAAGTGATATTTGTATGAGTTCTTTCAAAACAATCATCATGTCACAACCAAAGTTTCTTTATGGTTATGCCCAAAGCTTGTATGAGTCAGTTTCCAACATTTCATCATCGGAGTCAATATGATTCAATAATCCAAATATTATAGTGAATTACATTGCACTAGATTGACTCATTAGTTTCTCTAAAATATATTTCTTTCCAAATATATTAGAGACTATAAAAGATGCAATCAATTACATTCTCATCATTTTGATGTTCCACGTGATATCCATTTGCATGGGTTACTTGGGAATTTAACAAGGTATGATTATCTCTTGGTACATCCAGAGATTTTGCGACGTCTTTGTTCTATCTTGAAAAAAAATGAGCAGTGCTGAGCTCTTTAAGATAGTCAATTGGCCAGGCAAAGTTCTTGTTGCCATTAAAGTTGATGTGAAAATTATTTGCTACTATGATACACACATTACATTGTATATACCAATACCTATGACCAGGTGCATTTCCAACTCTTTCATTTATGATGGGAGCTACAATTACATTTTAGCTGATCCCATACTCGGTTCATACTTGTGTATTGGTGTTATTACTACCGAAGACAAAAGTGCATCTTTGTCTCATGATATATATGTCCCTTTTCACATGCTTTATATGAGTCATTACGTCTGACCCTTATTACTTCGGGGGTCTTTCCATTTTCAATTTTGCTACATTTAGATTAATTTGAGAAATTTCTTTTATCTCAATACGCCAAGAGAATCTCACTACACATGTCAACAACTTACTTTAGGTTGAATATATAACTAAAGATAGTTCTCTTGTTGTCATACTTCAACATGTACTGGTTCGTTAGTATCATGGATGAAGTAAAGAAATGAAAATTTTCTGACTCATATAATCTTTTGTGAGTTCTTCCACAAAAAATTGGAATACATATGATTTTATTTGAACGTATCTTTTGAAATAACCGACTCTTTAATAGTCGAGCAAGTGGATTACATCCCACAAAACATTCAAATTTGGGGAGAAAATATCATGTATGCAATCATGGTGTTCAAGTACTTCTAAACCTCAAGTGAATACATTGGAATCGAGTTGGTATAAACAATTGAACAAAATACACCATTCAACTATACCCAATATCATATTCAAAAGAACAAAATAGCATTAAGACCAAAAATTCTTAATGACCGAGATCAATAATCATAATTTAAATTGACCAATCAATTATAGCCAATATTATATGCTTTGGACTTATCTTAAGTAAACAAAAAGAAAAAACCAAAACCAGACGTGTTTCAAAAATAATTAAATAAACCCATACGGTATGCAGTGTTAAAACTCGCAATAGTTACATACCTCAAATCCAGCTTTGGTTCCATCTCTGTATACACAAAACCTTAACAGTCTTGGTCCGGCACCATCCAAGACTGGAACAGGAACATAGCTGGAACCGGCTGAAAATCGGAACAGCAACGTAGCTGGAACAGGACAAGTCAGACCGAGTTGGGGTGAATCGAACCGGGCGGGTTGGGGTGGATCGAACCGGACCAGGTTGGGGTGGATCGAACCGAAATTTACTTTCGCACGGAAGATTCTTTCTTCTTCCTCGGAAACGTCTCCCACGAACAAGAAACTGACAGAAGATTTTAATAGCATAAATTAGTACCCACGGACAGAGATCTAATAGGACATATCAAATCATATCAAGCCAAATCAAATCCGTACATATCAAGCCAAATCAAATCTATACGAACCTTTTTTTTTCCAGCCAAATCAAATCCATACGAACCCCCTTTTTTTTTTTTCAACAACTGTTTTATTCGATGAAGGAGGCCATTTAGCTATGTGGTTAAGCTTCATAATGATTGTATGCCTTGATTAAATCCAAAGCTCTTTTTTTTTTCTTAAACAACTTGTGTGTATCATCCATGTAGGAATAAAAAAAATAAACAAACAAAAGTCACCCAAAGCTCTACGGCATAGCTTCGTGCATGATAACGTATTGTAGTGGAAATTATAGGTGAAACAGAGAAAGATAAGAGGAAGGAGAAGACCAATCTTATTAGGAGATTAAAGTAGAAGCATTACATAGTTTCCTTTATATACAACCCTAGGAATCTAGTTGGACCGCACATCCATGGGCCGTAGGCCCTGTAACAGATACACCAAAATAAGAAGCCACTGCCAGTACTATACTGGTATACTTTGTCCTTTTACAGCAGAAAAAAAAAAGTATGAGAGAAGGACCGTTCCTTAATTATACAAATCACCGACATTTTATTTATTTTTTGTGTAAAAACAAATGACCAATTTAAGTTTACTCTTTAAGTTTAAGGTGTTCATTGGGAATCAATGATTTGCTAAGAGGTTGTTTGGATATACATTTAGTTTCTAGAAGTCAAAAAGTAAGAAATCAGTTTGGCAATGTTATTCAGAACGATTTCTAAAAAAAGTCCACTTTTTTTTGTGAAGCAAAATGTTTCTGATTCTAACCTCTGAGATTGGAGAAGCAGAGCAGTTCTACTTTACCCGAACACGCTATAAACAAAGTTACTTAAAAAGGAAAATTCGTAGATAAACAAGAAAAAAAATCCATATGACAAGCGACTTTTTTTCTTTTGATGGATGATTATCTAATTTTTGATTTGGTACAGGTGGTATGACTCATATAAGTCAGTCTCCTATTTGTTGGAAGAATATTGGAAAACCCGTTGATATTTACACAAATCATCCTTTTGATGGATATACTCCATAATATCTGATTGGGGAGGAAGATCAGAATTAGAGATTGATCGAAAAGCAAGGATATAAGATAGATCGAAAAGCAAGGATATGGGCTCGTGTGAGTTTGAAACTTCCCAGATCACATCCTTGGTCATTGTAGGTCGTTAATTTACGGGGCGGATAGCTAGATGGAATTACTACTGTTTCATTGGACCACTGCCAGATTTACACAAACAAAAAACAAAAGACAATGTATTTAAACGAAAACTCTCTTTACATTTACTGGTAAGATATTTATGTGTAGATTTTGTAAGCATTTTTCCACTACTAGATATCGTTTTTTTTGTGTTCTTTTGGTTGGATTTGAAACCAAACGACCCACTAACAAAAACCAAAAGTTACATGTCGTAAAAGATTTTTTTTGTTCCAGCAAACTTTGACATAGCATCAGTTGCACTATTTACAGACCAACATACATACTTGCAGGTCATTTTATAAAATTTAGTCAGAATGTTTCTAATAGGTTGAAACTCCCATTATCATCTATCCTAAACGTTGCCAGGTTTTGGTTTTCTTTTCTGTTTTTTTTTTCTTGCATAGATGAAGAGATTTATCCAAAGAAAAATTACATGTTTTGGTGAATAAATAAATGATTAATGTCCAACTGTGCATGCGCTACGTTGTTCTTTCTACAAAATTTAGTAGTTTTCTCAGCTGTAGAGCTAAAACTCCTAGTAAACCAACTAATCTGGTTATTTTTATAAGTAGGAAATCAAAATTATTGTTGACGCAAATGCTCTCAATACTATTGTCCATCAGATTGCCACAAACACAACTACACTTTTAGCTTTCCTAGGATTCAGGTTATACCTAAGATTGTTTTGCATCCTTTGTTCTTCCCGGTTAGTAAGGTTGTCAATAGGTGGTTCCATGTAGGATATCATAGGACCGGAACCAAATAAATTATCTAGGTACTCGTTGCTACTTTAAAAAAACAATCAAATTTGTTAAAATAATGTCTTAATCTTACTAATTTTAGTGTTAACCAATTTAGTTTATTATAAATTTCTTGACACCTCTATTTATTAGATCAGCTAGAACGATACCAATATCACTCTGGTTAGTACTTTAATCAAAAGAAACATCACATACGACCATTATACA
Source organism: Papaver armeniacum (assembly GCA_023531295.1). Taxonomy (NCBI): domain Eukaryota; kingdom Viridiplantae; phylum Streptophyta; class Magnoliopsida; order Ranunculales; family Papaveraceae; genus Papaver; species Papaver armeniacum. The sequence goes on from JAJJWW010003060.1 coordinate 13,125, forward strand.
ATTATGGGGGCAGTTCTATATAAATGGATGTATTTCAGCAACTGCTTTCATAATTGTTAAGGAAAACCTTTAAAAGCTTGAGAAATATTGGTCTCATTGATTTAATTTAATATCGAAATTCGCAGCATGTTTAAATTTTTTCCACGGAATACCTTAAAACATTTATCTCCCAGGTATGCACAAAACAGTATTAAAGATTGCAGACAACTAGTCATTATTTTTATTATTGATTATTAACTAACCAGTTTGAATTCCCTTATGTACTGGAATATGGGGGTCTGTGGCTAAAAAACCCTGCTAACCAAACATCCCACACATCTATAGAGAAATGACGATGAAAAAAATATGCTCTGCTAATTTTGTCTTATTTCTATCACACATACTGCAAGGGATATCCTGATTAGAGTTGAAACCCAAAAGTTTACTTTCGGAAAGGGGGTATTTTCAAAACATTTTTGTAAGAAGATCTGAACTTTAGGTATGACTAGGATTTTTCAAATAGATTTGTAGACTTGATTTATTGGCTGAGAACTATGACTATTGGGGATTTCACCTGGCAAAAGTTTATAAGAAGTTTCGACACTAAGCAAACGTGATTTCGTGTGAGACTAGATAAATTTGTCCTCGGCAGATAAAAGGATTCTAGTGTTAAGGATTTTGCTATTGGGAAAAGTAGGATTGAACTAAATCAATTTTCCAGTTCTTGATATCATGATCAATGAGATCATCAAAAAAAGAAAGAATTTCGAGTAAAAGTTAAACAAAGCGTGAGACATAAACTTGTGCAAATGTTACATAAACTTGTGCAAATGTTCTTACAGACCCATGAAAAATCTTTAATTTTATCGTGATACATTGGATGACAACTCTTAAAATACTTACACATTACACTGACCCACATCTCATTAGGAAAGTGTGATGCCACTGATGCGCCCACTAGTAACGAAGTGACCGGGACGTAAAGCTTAAGGTTTACTAAGAAAATGCACTTTGAATTTCCTTTCAAACATGCTTAGAAAGCATGACTCATACCAGCTTGACCCTTATTCTGCTAAGGGTGTATATTCTCAACGACCAAGTATAATGGATATTGTATGCATCACAACCTCGTAAGCACGGTCCATGCGTTGGTCATGCCCTGGACTAGCACATATGCCGCTGCAAGCTTAGTATTGTGTCATTGATGCAAGCTCCCATAACTCAAATTCTAGTTATCTTTCTTTTCTGGCCATGACCAATTAGCAATTGGTGCATGCTAACTTCATGCACCTTGACAGGCATCATGACCATCCAGTGAACGATGTGCATCTATCTCATCAATTATGGAAACATTTATATCTTGTCTCGCATTGCCGAGCATGGTTGAGCGACATGGTACTTGTCCAAAAATATTGTGCATGGTAGCTGCCTATGTAGTCTCTTTCGTACCTTGAAGGAATCAAGCACAAAACGTAGTTCATCAGTATCGGGACTAGCAACTAAAGCTAACTCACATTGCAAGGCCAAAGGCCAAACAAAACATAGTATGTATAGGTCAAGGGTCTTTCGCAAAATATGAACAAAATTGTGCATAATTGATCCTTCCTTGGGTAATCAATACGGCACACTGATGCTTTCGCATCAATTATTTCCTCGGGTAAGGAACGGAGAAAAAATAATGCCTACGCATCATAAAGATTTCTCGAGTAAGCAACACTACATAATGTTTCTATCGCATCATATATGCTTCATCGGCTAAGCTTCGTAGCCTAGAGATACATCTCCGCTTAAGCACCTTCAACCAACACTTTTCTCATTTAAATGTCTTATTGATATTTCTATAGATATGAATTTGGAGTAGAATGCCATATACCAGGTCCACCTACTTCTGCGACAAGTCTTCAGTGATGCTTCCTTGGTAAGCAACACAGAGACAATGATGCTTCCTTGGGTAAGCATAGTAGGAACAATGATGCTTCCGTGTGTAAGCACCATAGGAAAGTGATACTTCTTTGGGTAAGCATCCTTGGGTAAACCCATATAGCAACAATAATGCTTCCTTGGGTAAGCATCATCGACTTCCAACCAACATCGCACCTATATATGCCTTGGTGATATTTATATACGCACACACATAAGGATTTGAGAGATTTTTACCATACACCAAGTCCACCTGCTTTCGCTATAAGTCTTCATTGATGGTTCATTGAGTAATTAAGCAACACAGAGACAATGACGCTTCCTTGGGTAAACAAGATAAGCATCTTAGAGACAGTGATGCTTCTTTGGGTAAGCATCACAACATAATGGTGCCATATCACCATTGATGCTTCCACTAGTAATAACACGGGTAAATGTTTCATCTTCGAGTAACTTACAAGCATGTTGATATCGTTGCATCATAATGCTTCATCCAATAACATTATAACAATATTGATGCTTTCTTGGGAAAGCATCATGAAAAATGCGGGTGTTACGTAAATCATATTAGATTCCATACACCTTTAAAAAGTGAGGATACATTGAACTTCTTGAGGTTTTTTTAAATCTAATCCACCCTGCCGTTTATGCGGAAAATATCTTGTCATTTTGCTTCAAGTACATACCACTAAGGGGAATTTTTTTCTCACTATAAATATCGTTGAAAAAATTCCATTTTCTGGATAACTTTATCTGGTAGAAGGAAAGTATGCATGTGGTGTAATAAGGAGGATTTAAGGACATGCTTAACTAATACAAGATTAATGAATTGAGAATTATTGAGATTTTGAAAAACTTTTAATATGAGAGGTACTTTAAAAATCCAGATACATTGTTAGATTCACTGGGATTTTATAGTGACTTGTTGATATTGAACAATAGAAATCCTAAAAAGTCTCTATGACTTATAAAGGCACAAAATCAATATGTATTTATCTTATCAAATTGCAAAATTCATCGGGGCCTATTCTACTAAGACCATCAAAAATATAATGATGTATGTTGTATGTGGATATTTTCATGTATACAACTAGTATGTATTTTATAGCGTTGTTCAGATAAGTTCACCTGGACATTCAAATACCAAAACACTAACTGAAACGATGTTTATATTTTGTAAATGCTAGGAATGAAACTTTGTAATCATATGGTATTTAACAATCTCACTTTCAAGTTTGTTAAGACTTAAGAGTTGTTTATATACAAAAATTAGTATGGTTATGTGATCAGTATATATGAAACATATACGAAAAATAAATGGGATATTTTGACTTTGGGTCACATAAAAGTGACCAGAGTTGCGTTTGGTTCACGCCAAATTTTTTATTTGAGTTTGGGTCACGAGACCGTCATTGACCGTCTTGACCGTTAGTTAATTATTTACTTTTAAAATTAAATTAAATTTATCTAACAGAGTTAGTCGCCGTTAACACAACCATCATCACATGTCGGTAGTAGATTGAATTTTGTTAAAATCTTCAGAAGAAAATTCAATACTTCACTCTAACATAATCATCCAGGCTCATCACACAGACCAGACCACCATTTTCACCTCCGTTGACACATCTACCATCGTCACCATTTTCATGCTCCTCGATACTTAAATCTTTTTCAGAAAATAAATCAGATCCAACAATTGATTGATTATTTGTTGAAGATTAGTTTTCACATATACCATATTCACCATTTTCATGCTCCTCACCTTTTAATCAGATCCAACAAATTAGCTAAACCCACACAAAATTGAAATTGCTGACGATGAAATTTGTTTACAAGATTTAGGAAGAAGAACATGAAAAACCCTTTCTCCTGTTTTTCTTGAAGATTGTGGTGGTTAGGAAGAAGAACATGAAAAATATTAGAACTTGACGTTCCGGTTTCTTGAATGGATTTTTTTTATTCCAATTTTTGTTGAACTTTTGGTATGAATTGAATACCATACATGAAATCGGATGCTATGCGATAATGGTTTTCGTACAAATTTGATTTTCTTTTTGATTGCTTGGTGATTGGGTATTTTTGATTGTTTTTGCAAAAAAGGAAACCTAATTTGTTATTTGATCTTCCCGGTCTGAATTTTTTTATGTTCGATAACAACTCCGAGAACATTGAAATTGAAAAGGCGTTCTTTGTTTGGTGATTCTAGGTTTTATTTTAGTTAGAGGATTTTTGTATCAAGAATGGTGGTAGGGGTAAATAGGAAGAAGAAGAAGATGAAAGGTAAATAGGTCATCTTACCCGTAAGGTTTTTAGGGGTGGCAAAGTTAGTAAATAATTTCAAATTCAAGTTTTAGTTAATCATTTGCACATTTAACATCTTCATAAACTGTCAACATGGTCAATGACGGTCTCGTGACCCAAACTCTAATTAAAATTTTGGCGTGACCTAAACGCAACTCTGGTCACTTTATATGACCCAAAGTCAAAATATCCCAAAATTAATCTTTGCGAGATACAATATCTCATTATATATAGTTTTTTACTATTATCTTTTTTCTTCATATGCCAGTTATATATGATGCATTTTATTTTACTTGCGGAAACATATGTTAGTATAATATATGATAGATAACTAGTGTGTTTATATAAATGATAAGATTTTTTCCGAGAAACATACATTGCAACTTAATTAACATATTAGTTAGATGTTCAATAATAAGAGAGAAAAAATAACTACAAAAAAAATAAAAATAAATCAGCACTAGTTTAAAAGTTCTCAAAAATATCACTTATTTTGGAGAGAATTTTGCCATGACTGTTTGACATAAAAGTCTCTCGTAGTCCCTCAAAATATCAGATCCATGACTTTAAAGTTCATATCCAATAACAAGAGCATTTAAAGGACATTTTAAAATTCTTTAACCAATAAACACGAAATCTTGTGAATTTCAGAAACTTAAATAAAATCATTATTCACTAGCAATGGTGTTTAAGAGACTCTTTTAAAGTCTTAAACGCCTAATAAGAAATTCTCTCGATGATTCTCAATCTAATAACCCCCTGTAATTGTAGGTATTAAGATAACATGAATAATATTGACAAACCTATGAGGAAAGATATTATGATGACACCAAATTATACTATTTTACACCCTAATCAGCGGACCTATTAGTGATCGAAATAAAAAAGATTTATCGAAGGTTGAATGAGGACATCAATGGATATGAGGAACAAGTTGTACGAGAAATTGGGATAATGATAGAATGGATCACAACAACAATTAAATTTTTGACATGGAATGCATGTGGGATACGTAAAATCCAAAGTGTTGAATAATTGATTGAGTTGGAAAAAGGAGTTTCTTGTTCAGTGTTACAAGAAACAAAGCACCTTAATTTTGTAATATACAACGGTTTATAAGAAACTATAGACGCGAGTGTAAACTGTTTGCGGCGGAAAATCGTGGAACCAACCATTCTGGTGGCTGTTAGTTTTGTAATAGACATATCTCATTTCTTATTTAGCACACCACTCGATCGACGCCCAATTTCTTCTACGTCATCCTCATATATGTTGATGTCGATGATATTTTTTTTCGTTATGCTGATGTCGTTTTTTTTTTCCTTTTTGTAGTTTCTTTAATTCAGTTGCAGTTGTTTTTGCATTAATATAGTCATATATATCATAATTATATTAACATGGGGTAGCGAATTAAGAGTTTTTGAGATTGTGATAAACTTTTGATAGTATTAGATATTTTGGGAGATTCTCTACAAATTCGGATATTTCGGTAGATTCTCTGGGAGTTTATGGTGAGTCAGTGACTTGTAGAGATTGAACAAGATAAATCCTAAGGAGTCTCTATGACTTATGAAGGCATAAAATCTATATATATATATTCATCTTATCAAATTGAAAAATTCTGCTTATATATATATATATATTCTATGTGCATGTGTTTCACATACAACTAGTATACATTTTTTTAGTGTATTTGGATAAGTTCACATGGACATTCAAATGCCAAAACACTAGCTGAAACAATGTCTTTGGTTTTTTTTAATGCTTATAATGATCTTTATTATCACATGGTATTTAATAACCCCATTTTCAATTGGGTCTAAATCCTTTGTGCCTGATTCATGGTGTTCCCTCCGTACCCACCAATCTACTCGTGACATTTGTTCTTTCCAAAACAACGTTAACTATAGTAGATGACTAGTGTGTTTATATAAATAATAATTCTTTTTTTTTTGAGTAAAATACGTTATAGATTGATTATTTATTAGTTAGATGTCCGATAATAAGAGGAAAAAAACAACGACACTAGTTTCAAAATATCTCAAAATATCACTTATTTTGAACAGACTGTTAGCATGCCTATTGTCACATAAAAATCTCCAAAAGTTCGTCAAAATTACAAATCCATGACTTTAAAGTCAATATCATGAGCACTTAAAGGACTTCTTAAAAATCTTTAACCATAACAAATACTTTATGAAAATTCAAAAACTTAAATAAAATCATTATTCGCTAATAAGGGTGTTAGAGAGACTCTTTTAAAGTCTTTAACTACTAACAACATATTTAAGATATTTTTGAAACTCTCGATAATCGCAATTCACTAACCCCACTGTAAGATAGATCTGCATGCTTGAGTCAATTGTTTAATTATTTTTCAAATTTCTTGTCAAAATAGCGAACCAGATGTGCAGAGACTCGGTGTTAGATCTATTAATAAAAATGTGGAATTTTTAAATACGTATCATTCAGATCAACATTTTTCACGCTAATTAAGGGATCTAATAAGAGATACACAAAGAGCATGGTGAATATTTTAACTGAAGAAGCATGCTGATTTTGGAAATTTATCACCTAAATTCAAATGAGACTAACGTCCTTGATAATGGACAGGAGATAAGTAACTTCATTATGTATGTCCTAAGTAAAAATGAGCAATCATCACCAAAGAGGAAGTGGTTTATACTATGGGCCTCTTTATTGATTATAAACCCATGAATGAGCCTATTAATTTCAGCATGCGAAAGATACCTAGTAAGAGACTCAATGCAAAGAATAAACAGGTATGAAGATAATGAATCTCCTTGTCTTATGCCTCTAGTAGGTTTGTAAGTAAAGCATGTGGAACCAAAGGGCAATTCTATTTTATCAAAGTCCTTAGGCATGTCAAGTTTTTCCTCTTCACAAAGTAAACTAGCTCATAGGAAAGTACCACATTGTCATTTATGTGTCTAGGCAGCTTGAAATTGTAAAATGATCTTGTTTATCGAAGCTTTAATTATATGGACAATAATCTTAGAAATTCTATTATAACTATAACCGCATAAAGATGTATAGGTCTAAAATCAACAAGATTATTGACCTTAGGCGTATAGGATCGAAAAGAATGGTTCATTTCCTTAAGCAGCTACTTGGAGTCAAAAAATCTTTTAGCAATAATATATACATCATGCTCAAGTAAAACCATATTATGCTTATGAAACCGTAGTGAAGAACCATCAGGGCCATGAGCAGTCCATGGTGTCATTTGCTTAATTTCGTGTCACTTATTTTCTGCAGATTAATATGACTCAATAATTTATCATCGTTAGTAATGCAAGGACTTATTTAATTGAGGAATTCACTATTTTGAAAGTGCTAATGACGCTGAAATGGGAGATCAAACGATCTTCAAGTTGAATTATATCATCATAATGTATATAGGTCATTAATCATTCAGTATTTTTCATCATAGTTTTTGTTATAATCAACTCAAGATTTTTGAGCGTATGAATCATCTTAGATATGTTGGCAATATTATAAGCATGTTTCAATGTAATTGGTAAAAATCTAAAAACTATACCCAAGTAGAGATAAAGAGATAATAAGAAATACGAAGACAAGTTACGTGGTTCCGCCATTAACAAGACCTACATCCACGGGGTTGAGCTGAGTATGGTTACAAGATAAGAAACAACAACAAAAATGGGCAGAAGAGAAAGAGATATCCTAATGAGTTATTAGTTGATTGATTCTCCTAACCTTACAAGTCCATCTCTTTATGTAGTCGATGACCTGCTAGGTTAGTTGCATATTTGCCCCTAAAGCACTATTCATTTCTTGGATATTACATAATAGATTATGTGAAAGTTATATAATACTAGAACGTTCTTAATAGTTGCATATTATAGAGTATACTTTTTTCATATGAGGTGGTTCGTTCCAGGCGCGGAGTCTTGGTGGTCCAGTATGGTACTTGGGAGACATATGAAATATAGTATCCACATTCCGCCCTTTTTAAATTAACCTTAATTAAAGGAATTGAGAAGATTCATATTTCAGTACGGTCACTTATATATGATCTTTAGTGGCATATGATGGTATAATTGGAGTTGTTGCTGCAGAGAAACACGTTTCCGGTTGATTGTCTTGCTCCTACCGTGGTGATATTTTCTATTTATTCCAGAAAACAATCAAAAGGTCAATTATGTCTTCATATGCTTAATTTAGTGAGCATGAAGTGTATTCCAAATTCTCTTATAGATTGTGATATGATGGTTTATCACAGAATATGGATGCATGATCAAATAATGATGATGACATGATATGATAATACATATCCTGCCCCATTTTTTAAAAGAACATAAACAAGATTTTTGATGACTTTAACAACATGCAGATAAAGAACCCACAATTGGGGGATAGAGGAAAAGGACAAAACCTGGATCCAAATATCAATTCAGGGTCACCCCTTATCTAAGTTTTTTACGTAATACCTAATCTACCCCTCACTAATCATGTTTAGTGGTTAAATATAATTAGGTAAGTTAATAGTTTAGTTTGATAATCATTAGAATAAATCATTATCATTGAATTTGTTGATGCAACAACATTAAATCAAAATATTTATGATCATGAAAGTTTATGGGAAGAACCAACCATGAAAATAAACAAGCTGATATACAAGTGCTCCAATTAATCATATATAGGTATTAATGTATTGAAACTTGATTTTTTTTTCATCGAATCCGTCATTGTTACGCCTGAAAAACTCAGTTCAGGCATGGTAAAAATATTATCGAGCATGCCGGTAGTGGTGTCGGCATGGTCGATTCCCAAATGAACCATGCCGGTTTGAGGACAAAAACATACAGAAAAAATTTGTCTGAAATAGCAAGTATCGGCATGGTATTCATCCTGAATAACCATGTCGGAACTCAGTATCAGCATGGTATTCATCCTGAATAACCATGCCGGAACTCAGTATCGGCATGGTCTTCATCCTAAATAACCATGCCAATACTGAGGAACCCAGTATCGGCATGGTTTTCATCCTAAATAACCATGACGGAACCCAGTATCGGCATGGTATTCATCCTAAATAACCATGCCGACACTCATTACCGGCATGGTCGCATCACTACCGGCATGGTCTTCATCCCTACCGAATGTAAAAAAAAAAATCAAAGTGAGGAGCCGGCAGAGAAGGATAAGGGAATTTGAAAGGGAGTGAGAAATGTTTCGAATTTAAAAGGGAGTAGGGTATTTTTCTGTTTGATTTAGCTTTTATTGTTTTAAAGGGTAGTTTCGTATTTTTGCCCCCAAAAAACACCCCTTAACAAACACTATTGGTTGGGGGAAGTAATTTATATTCCCCAATTAGTTTTAGTATCCCCAATTACGCGTTCCAAATAAACACATCATTTTAAAAACAAGTTCATTTTTTGGATGAGATTGAAAAACAGATAGTTTCGAAAAAAAATGCAATTATTGACTTTTTAGAACTAAAAGGGTCATCAGTTAGGCGTAATTAATATCTCGATTAAGGAATCAAAGTGCAATGTGGAAGAGTGGCTGATACGAACAAAAAAATCCCATTAATCTTAGTATTCTTTCTTTGGATAATTTCACCCTTCTGATATGCGTTTCCCCCAAGTGAATACTTCTAGCCAAAAATTTATTTGGAAAATCCTTTACAAAATCAGTTTGGAAATACGTTTGTTTGAAAAAATTATGATGTATTTTGATAAATAATTTATGCAAGGCTATTTTATGAAGTGTAAGAAAAGGTTTTTAAAATCATTTATAAAATCTTGATGCCAGTTAAACATGATACAAATTAAACATGAATTAAATGCTTATTGAATGAGATTGCAGAATTAATTGACTTGAGCATTAAAAATGTATCAAAGATTTAGATGTAAAAAACTTACCTTGCGCATTTTTGTTTACTTTGATGTACTCGTAGTGAGTAAACAATATTCTTGCTGCGATTGCAGAGTAGATATAAGAAATATAACATAGTTTCTTTATACTGCGACGACCTTAGAAATATGTTATTCCGGTTCTGCAGAGCTGGTTCTATACATGATGAATTTCTTTGTTCCGGATCTTTATGTGCATAAGGCGCGGTGAAGAATTATTTATCCTGCCTATATTTCCATGGGATTAAGTGGCGGTAAATATATGCTATGGGATTAAATGGCGGTAAATATATGGACAACTTGTCTGACAATAAAGTATTTACTCTTGTTTTCACGTTTTGCCGGATACGTTGTTAGATAGCTAGGTTGACGAGAATTTCCATAATTGATGTTGGTGCTTCTTGGTTGTACTGGTACTTTCACGACATTTCTCCGACAAAATAATTTAGTTTCATGTTAGTCTCATGAAACGATTAAAAAAAAAAGACAAATACATTTCCACTGTAGCTGATCTGAATTGATGTAGAACTTCTCCAAATCTATAAGTCAGTACCTTCATCTTTTAGAAAATTTCAAGACGATTCTAACGAGTCAAGGGTCACTCAATTCCGTTGAGAAACAAAGGAGATATCGATTTTTTTTTTTGGGTATAAACACAAATACATTTCTTATGTAGCTGCTCCAAATCGATATATAGATTACTGAAATCCAGAAGTCACCACCCCCATGTTGTAGAGAATTTCAAGACGATTCTAACAAGTCAATAATCACTCAATCCTGTTGAGAAACAAATGAGATGTCGCAAAAATACGATTCTAAGGTTTTAAATCTTCAAATACAAAAATTAACTATCTTTCTCCTTATTGCAAAAGGTAAGTCGAATCCCCATGATCGACGCCAAAATGTAGTTGGTAAATATCTAACAACAACACCTAAGTTAAAATAAAAGAAAAAGTAAGATACATTGAGGCAAATAGTTGCGTGGTTTGACCATTAACAAAACCTACATATACGAGATTAAGGGTTTTCACTAAGTATGAAGATTACAAGAGAGTAAATAGTATTATAAATGATTATAATAGGACATAAAATCCTAATGAGTTATGAAATGGTTCTTCTAGCCTTATAATGCATATTACATAGTGGATGGCCTTTTAGGTTAGTTATATATTTTCCCCCAAGGCACTATTCATTACTTGGAGGTTACATAATAAATTACTCGGGAGTTATATTATACTGGAAGGTTCTTAGTAGTGGCACATCCTAAAGTATTGTTCTTCATATGAGGTGGTACGTACAAAGGCTTGATGGTCCATATAGGAGGTTTGGTTGTCCCTATGTGGTGCTTGGTGGTCTTGTAAATGAATTGGGAGACATATGAAATATGGTATCTGGATTCAGCTTTCCTTATGGATTTATTATTCAGAATAGTGGTAGAATGACTGCTCAGAAATTGTAGTTGTTCTCCAAATGGTTTATGTTGTCAAAATGAGAGATGTTCTAATTTTCGAGAGCATACTTGACGTTCTCCAATTCGTCAGTTAATCGGTAAGCATGAGAGCCTCTAAATTATCAAAATATGAATTACTATCACCTCATGAGAGGATGGATTACTAAACCAACATTTGATATATTTATATGACTTTTTACCTCTTGAGATTATGGGTTAGTCGTCAATGTAACTGGTATATGGTTTGAGCAATGGTATTAATATGGAACACTTTTGAGTTACAGTAGTAATTGTGCCATAGTCCATTTACCAGACTCATGTCAAGTATAACTTTAATGGCATCATCACTAGATTTCCTATTATACCATGTAATATGGGAACCAACATAAACAAAATCAGGAAAATTAAAGTTGTCAATAATATTTTGAATGATATAAAATTCAGAGGTAACTAGACTACTGTTGAACATTTTATGAGCTAATATAGTGATGTTCAAATCTCTTATGAGACCCATGGGAGGTTAGCTCTTTCATCAACTTCTCTAATGTAGTTCCATTGTTGTTAAATTATTTGTCATTATGGTATAGAGAAAGAACCCAGGTTTACCATAATCTAAAGAAACAATGACATTGATCATTTTGTATGTATTGTGAGCTATTTCAAATTGGAAACACTCTTCCACATTAGACCAATGCGCCAGTGATACAAGTTGATGAAAAACCAAGTTAAGATATTTAAAACTTCTCATGTATTGGTTATCTTGATAGAGTCAGTTTTAATTTCACATAAAAGATAATATCATGATTTTGAGCTCTAACTAAGTTTTAGAGAACCGACCTGGGTTCTACAGAGCTGTCCTAGCGGTGGGATTTGATAAGATTCTCATCTTGTAGAACTAGAGCAATACATCGCAAGATGCACATGCACTATCTGTCACAACCAACAATTTGTTGACATGTGTCTAATTAATCAACCGAAATGAATTCAAAATTTATTAAGTATGAACTAGTTAAACCAAAAGAAAAGAAAATTTAATCACACCCCCGCAATGAAGTCATCATCTCTAAGCGATGGCATATAATGACACGCGTCGACACAACATACATCGAAAGTGATTTATTTATTCATCATTTTTTAAGCTTGGTGAAATATGAATAATCATAATCTATTTTTGTAATTCGTAGCTTTCTGGAGTATTATTTTAGAACAAAAAAAATATTACAACTAGTGGTTATCAATCTATATAAAACAAAATAATTCTTAGCACTACGTCCATTCGATTGATAACCGGGTAAAATCCAGTAACCCTCCGTAACAAAGTTGAAAAAGAATCCCAATAAACTCATAATTAAATTTACTTTTGAGTAATGCCACTTATGGATACAAGCAGTGAGCACGTGCGTTGCACGCCGACGATGTTATTTTTCTACTTTTCAAATAATTTGGTGGTAATTCAACACCATATTTTTTTATTTGAAATTTCGTTGTTTGTACTTAAGAATCAATCATTTGTTTTGTTTTTTTTCTTGTAGATTTTTTCAATTTTTTTCTAAGTTATGTCTAATTTTAAGTTATGTCAAACTTTTATGGAGAAAACATATAAGATTTGGAGATATATAAAAAAAATTGAAAACCAAAAATATGATATCATTATATGTGCTCATTGCGTAGCTAATTTAAAGGGCTTTCCAAATATATAAAATTTACAAAAATCCGATATGTAGTTTAAAAGATATGAGATTTTTAAATATATAAAAAGTGCATTTACTTTTATGTCCCTGTAAACATTCTTTATACCACTTCTTTAAAATCTAACGGCTGATAAGAGAGAGGAAGTCTAATGATCTAACGGACAATAAAGAATAGTTCGGATTTTAATTCTATTTGTGAAATCTAACGGTGAAATTTTAAAGTTCGGAGATCCAACGGTTATATTTACTTAAGTTTTGCAATCCCTTGTTGCTATTAAAAGGGGGAGATTCATTAGCTAGCCCCAAAATTTAGTCCTACAACAAGAAAACACAAGAAAACCAGATCACTATGTCAATTTACAAGAGTCCACATCCAATCTAATCACACCCCATTCATAATTTACTACTATCATCACATGTTTTTATTCAAAAATTGAATCTAGCCAACATCCGCAACCAATAATAGAGAGTCAAAAAAAATTCAGTATTCCTTCTTCGAGTATCCTATCCAAACAAAAAAACAAACCTATATACGCGTAGGAGACGCACCACCACCACCACCACCAAAATAAAGCCATATCTATAAAAACACCACCACACTTTTATTCTTATTATTAAATTACAGCAATCTCCAAATCTTTATACCTTTATTACAACTTTAACCAATCTCTGTCTCTCCTTCCTTCTTCCTCTCCTCTTTGCTTCTTTCTCACTCCCTCTCTCTTTCTTCACACTAATACTGCCGTCGGATCTTCGAAATCCTTGTTCAAAATCTTGGTCTTGTTCTTTGAATAATCTCAGACAGAGAGCATTAATGGGAAGGAGTAGAAGAAGGAGAAGAAGAAGAGCTATTGATTTAGTTGTTCTTTAGCTTTGGATCTAGTAGAAAAGATATTTGAATTTTTTTTGGGGAAATTTAGGGTTTATATAAAGATGGGGGGAGAAGGGACTGGACAGAGTTGGACAATATCATATAAAGGAATGTCATCTGATAATATTAAAGGATTAGTATTAGCATTATCTTCAAGTATTTTTATTGGAGCTAGTTTTATTGTTAAAAAGAAAGGGTTGAAGAAAGCTGGGGCTTCTGGTACAAGAGCAGGTATCAAATTCTTTTTAATTTGAATTTTTTGATTTTTTTTTTTAAATTGGTTTTGGTGTAATTTATGAGAATTTGATGTGTTTTGTGAGGTGAAGTTAGCTTGGGGTATGGAATTTTTCTGCATTGTTGGTTTATGGATCTGTTCATGGATTTGAGGTTTTGAACTGTGGAATCTGAATTTTAGATCTTGATTTTTGAAATTTCTTTTTTTTTGTTTGTGAATGTGGGTTAGACATTTTGTTGAATGTGGTTGGATTAAGATGGGTTTCGTGTGGAAGTAGAAGAAAGTGAGGAATTTGTGAATTTGAGCTGTTAGAGAATTAGTTTATTGTTGTAATTTTTTTTCTTTGGGGAGTCAACTTTGAGTGGACTAGTGGTCAAAGTGTTAACTGATCCAGGTGATAAGTGGAAGAGATCTGTTCGATGCCAATGTGTTTATTGGTAACGGGGCTTATCACCTGGGCATGGATTGTCTTGGCTGAGATTTCTTGTTCTAGTGATAAACTTAACTCTGGGTTTATTAGTTTACATTACAGTGAGAATAAGTATAATGCTTGCTAGTCTCAATTCGTAGTATTGGACGTCTTTACTCTTAACTCATGGAGATATTTGTAATCAGTAATCACTATAAGGTATAAGTTATCCGAGAAACTAATTCAGTTTATTGTTGTTTGCAGGAAGTGGTGGATACTCTTATTTGTATGAGCCACTTTGGTGGGCAGGAATGATAACAAGTAAGTCTTTGAATAACTGACTCTGACTACAATGCATTTTATGGGGCAGCTGTTTTATCATTCCGTGTGTTCTTGTATTATTAGTTTTTGCTCGCTGAATGTATGAGGATCAGTTGTACATGTCGTGTTTTGCAAACATTAGTAATATACTAATATGCCTTATTTTCGACATTTTACTACGAAATCTAGGAGTGATGAATTTCCAGAAACTTGGGTTGAAACTGGTCATATGCTTATCTTTGTTAGCAAAATTTTATGACCCGGAAGAGAGATTTGGGGCCTGCTGAAAGAATCAAACTGGGGGGGGGGGGTTAATATGTAAAAGGAAAAAACTTGGGTGAAAGTCAATGATATAGAAGTTTCATCGCGGATGATAACTTTCAGGATCCTAAAGAGGCATGCTGATATCAAGTTTGGTCTGCAACATTTTGGTCAAACTAGTTTCTTCTGACTGAAATGTGTTTGATCATTTGACAAATGCCGAAGAAGACAAAAATATAGGTCTAAGTTAATCATACAAGTACGAAGACAAAGAAATGATTATCCAACCTTTCTAGTATCAGTTGGTAAAATCGACAAAGATTACACTATATGTCCGTTAGTCTCCAACCTTTCTAGTATCAGGTAAAATCGACAAAGATTACACTATATGTCCGTTGGTGTTAAGCATATGTTCCCTGGTGACCTGGCCATTGTTATGTGTTATTTGTGCAATCTTGTTTGTTGGATATACCAAGCTTGTTATTTGCTTTCTGCCGGCATTTTGAGTGGTCGACCATTTAACTCTGCCATATAAAGTTCATTGAGGAATGAATTCAAGTTGCAGGGTATTCTCTTTCAAGACTACGTTATTAAGGCTGGTTTCGTTTTTGCAGTGATTGTCGGGGAAGTTGCTAACTTTGCGGCTTATGCATTTGCCCCAGCTATTCTGGTCACTCCTCTTGGTGCACTCAGCATTATTATCAGGCACGATACAAATTCATTCCCCAAGTTGTGTGTACTCTTTTTCCCTTCAGTTTGTGGGCTAACTATCATCTTCTCTTGCAGCGCTGCACTTGCACATATTATTCTGCGGGAGAAGCTTAATGTTTTTGGCATTCTTGGTTGTGTTTTGTGTGTGGTGGGTTCTACAACAATTGTTTTACATGCTCCTCAAGAACAGCAGATTGAATCAGTGGCAGAAGTATGGGACCTTGCAACAGAGCCAGGTATTTGTTTGATTAATTAAATCTTTCACCTATCTAAAATTGTAGTTGTTTCTAGGCAAATTCAACTTTGTGTTTGTTATAGCATTTCACAATTTTTTTCTCTCATCAGTTCTATAGCTCAGTGATTCATATGTTTTCTGCAGCTTTTCTTTTCTATACAGCTTTGGTGATAGCAGGTGTTCTTATACTTATATTCCATTTTGTACCACAGTACGGCCAGACACATATAATGATTTACATAGGAATTTGTTCTCTTGTGGGTTCCTTGTCGGTACGTATCTGATTGACAGCTATTTTAATTCCTGTGTGGGTTGCATTTGCAATAAGCACTTACTAATAAATTTTGTTCACTCTTTCAGGTTATGAGTGTAAAAGCACTTGGTATTGCTCTGAAATTAACATTTTCAGGAACAAATCAGTTAGTGTACTCTCAGACTTGGGTTTTCACTATGGTTGTACTTGCTTGTGTGATTACTCAGTTGAATTATTTGAATAAGGTATTTTGATTGATCACCTTTTCTCATGTATGTCTTTTTGTCAAACTTGGCACGTTCAGCAGTATTGTCCTTAATTTGATTTTTTTGGTTAAGGTTACCTAGATCTGGAAATCTTATCTCAACATCTATGTTTCATAGCTGTAGAGTCTAGTAACTTTAACTTCTATTAGCTTCAGGTGGTAATAAAATGCCAGCATCTAGCTAGTTCATAGTGTTCTGATTGGCACCATCTGATCATCTATAGAAGCCTTTGAAATCACTAAAATACTAAAAATTTGGGTAACTGTTCTTTTTGTTTGGCAGTCTGGGGGGTTTACCCTGTCGTTTGGACTGGAATAGCGTATACTATTTCCATGGGAGTATCCCCAAAATTCTCATGGACAGTTGAACTCAGTAAACTGTTTTTAATTAGCCTTGTGCTATGTCTGTCAATAAATAGCCAGATCTGTTAGTTGGTAATTGGAACTTTACGGAAGGATTTCATATTCTGTTCTTATACTCATTCCTCCGGACATAACTTTGCTTTAAAAATTAATGTGTTTTGATTTTATTTACAGGCTCTTGATACCTTCAACACAGCTATTGTATCACCAATATACTACGTGATGTTCACTTCATTCACCATTTTAGCAAGTGTTATCATGTTTAAGGTAAAACTCGCAGATAAGGTTTATTTTTATTTTTCTTGGTAATTGCAGTTATTGAGTAGTTTAAAAAGAAATAAGTGAGTGTGTTTAACTTCATTAGTGACATCTTTTGTTACAAAGAAAAAACTAAAAAAATTCAGTACCAACTTGCTCAAAGAATCATCATTTACTAACTGTTCATTCGCTCTAATCAATCTATCTCCATAATATTATATTCTTTGTCTGGTTATTCACCATGTTTAGCCAATTATACAGGATTGGGATCGACAGAATCCAACTCAAATTGTCACAGAGATGTGTGGGTTTATAACGATTCTTTCAGGGACATTTCTACTTCATAAAACAAAGGACATGGTTGATGGTAAATTTCGCTCACTTCTCTGATTCATTTTGCAGTAGTGATTAGGGTCCAATTTCAATGACCATGTTTAAGTGAGGTTTTCTTGAGCCTCATTTAAGGTGGGTCAATAAATTGAACTTGGTTTTGATTCTTGTTTCTTCAAACTGCCTGGTTATGCAGGTTTACCTATGCGCCTTCCAGTATACACGACTGAGATGGATGATTTAGCGCACGAGGGCATCCCTCTCAAGTGCCAAGATGCCTTGCGATCGTCGTAATGTGTTGTCCTTCCAGGATACACGACTGAGATGGATGACTCGGGGCACGAGAGCATCCCTCCCCAGTGCCTTGCGGTCATCGTAATGTGTTTTCCCCTCATCATCTTTTCATTGGGGGAAAAGCATATGCCGCATCAACTTGTGTATTTTAGCAAATAGTACTAGTTAATGTTATACCATATTCTTTTGCAATGCCATGTAATTTGACATACATACATGGTTTATAATATCATAGTGTATCTAAGCTTTATGGCCAATGCTTCCTCCCCTCTTTCCCTCTAATTTTAAAATACGCCACTGGTTCACATTATTTTTGTAGAGTAAAATGGTAATTGTTGTAACATTGGATTTGCACTGTAGAAAATTCAAAATATTGTATTTTAAAATTGGAATATATTCCCATGTTTTGTTTTCAATGTTTTGGCCATTGCTTCCTCCCATTGGCTGTAGGTGGGATTTCAACTCCCACCTTTTGTGAGTATACTAATATTCCTCTTCTTTTTTGCAGCCATTTAAATTTGATCACTGTATATATACAAAGAAGCCAAAAGACAAATTTACAAAAGCGACAACAGGAACACACTAGTAAGGCCGATTTTCTTCTCAATTCTTCTTCTGAAAACCTTCAAACGATTATCTTAATCGAGATATGGAGAAAAGAAAAAGAAACAAAAAGGGAAAGCATCTACAAGTACCCCAGTGCGGTGGAGTAAGTTTTGTTGTGGATACAAATTATGAGTTCAATAATGTTAGACTAGTAGCCGGTGAAGGTGTATTCTCTAATCACCTTTCGATAATGAGGGGCGATATAACGCTATAAATCTAAGAGGTGGATGGACCGAGTTACGTACAATTTTTCAATTACTTCCCGGGTGCTTGTTCAAGAGAGAGTGAGAAGATATCCTTGGCGACATCTATATCAAATACAACCTAGAAACCACATGACTCAAGGTGTTCAAGTTATATTAGAACGATGGTGGAAGACTACAAACACGTTCTTTTCAAGGACTTTGAATGCGGTAAGTCGGTCTTTTTCTAGTAATTTAATTTTTAGATTATGTGTTTTATTTCATAAAAATCAACAAATTCTAATTATGAATAATTATTGTTAATAGGAGTTACACCGATAGATTTATACATGTTAACCGGAATTCCATGCCAAGGGAACTCCATTCCATTTAATAGACTAAAGTGGTTATCGAAGGTAGATGGAAAGAAAGACTTCCTTTATACTCAAATGAATTAGCAGGAAATCCTTCACATAGACAAATAAAAGCGTATGGGTTGAAGGTGTCGGGTTGAAAAGTTTTTTCCGGCGTTATCTTTGTAAGAATGAATGAAAACAGGAAAGTTTGGTAATCAATATTTGATCCCGACCATTTTGAGGAGCTAGAACGTCTGTTTGTATTGTGGACACTTTGGGCCAATGTCTGTTTCCAAATGCTAGCTCGGTAGTGTTAATTGGGTTTCTCGAAGCATTAGAAGATTTAGAGCAAGCACCAACATATGATTGGGGGACTGCGATTTTATCGAGATTTACATTGCCCTAAGTGATAATTCGACGTGTGATAAAGATAGTTTTAATGCTTTTTGGGGAGTTCTGGAGGTAAGAACCAATCTTTTTCACATTATGTATTTATTTGTCATTTTCATATGGAAAAGTTATTAACCTGGTGAATGTTATTTTTTTCAGTATTGGTGGTATACATATTTCCGTGTTTCAGAACCTTGTCTTAAGAATTATACGAATGTATTTCCGATCATACGAAAGTATGATTCTGAGAATTGGGAAGCTACAGATTGAAGATGGTCAACATAATTGCTATTGTTCATAAGATTCAACAGTTGAGTAGGACAAGCCATAACCTTATCTCACGGCCATATGAAAAAGACAGAGTTCCAAGAAGAACTAGGTCGGACAATGGTAGAGTTAAGCCTTAAAAGGATGGTGTTATACAGCCCTATTTCTGATAAGGGTGTTTGGTATTATGGTGAAAGACAGCTTCTTCTGTTGCAAGGGAGATCAGTGATAGCTATCAACCCTTATCCCAGTACAGATGTTTCAGCAGACGATTACTTCAAATTGATAAGAGAAGGTCATCGTTGGCAAGAAGCTGATGAATTGATCCGGGAGCCGATGGACAGAAATGAGTACCTATCTTGGTTTAATACTATTTTCAAGCCAAATATTTCCATGCAACCGCAAAGTTTGGGTCGGATGGATTTCCCAACTTTAGGTAGGTTGCCACTTGACAATGAATTTCTTCCTTCCCAACCTCCACCAGAGACGGGTGACGTATTTGCATATCCTTCTCAAAGTTCATCGTCATACATGCCACCATTTTCGTGGGAAGTAAAGACTATATCCAGCACATCTGGAGAGATTGTTACTTATCCAATTGTTTCTAGTGCACCTACTCGGACTTATCCATACCTCGGGGTCAATGCTACGAGTTGGAGTATCGGACCCGATGTAACAATTATGAGGCTCTTCTTCAGGGATTTCAGAATATGCACTTGGAACAGATGCAAAGTTTGAGGGAAAGCATGATGTATGACATGAGTCCCAGTGTTGTAGCTGGTAGAGGTTTGAGTCCTGGTGTTGGAGTTGGTACAGGATTGAGTCCCGGTGGAAGTCAGCAAAGTCGTCGAAGTCATCAAAGTCGTGGAAGTCAGCAAAGTCGTGGAAGTCAGCAAAGTGGTGAAAGAAGATTGAGACGTCGTCATATGGAGGAGGATCCGAAAGTTCAACCCCAAACATGGTGTTAGATACTCAAGGAGTACGCGGTGGTGAAGAAAACATTGGTTTGGATACAACTCCTACACGTATGTTTAGTCATTCACAAACTGACATACTGACTCCAGGTGGTGGTGTGAACATGGAAGTAGTTAGGCAAACAAATCAGATAATCCAATTGCCTCAACCTCATCAAAGCATTTCAACCATTCCAAAGAACAATATCAACCACACGTATTTCAAGATTTGTATAATGTTCCCATACCCCGTACTCCCATTGCTTATCAAGGTTATGGTGATTCGATGAGACTCAACCACCAAGTCGAGTCTCAAACCGGCACCTTAACTAGTTTGTTGAACAACTCTATGGATCCGTAAAATGCAGCAATTGGATCTTTGGTCCGGGAGGAAACGGACAAGGAAATGAGCGATTAAAATGTTTTCTTTTAGTTGAAATGTGAAATGTAATTTTGTTTTTTTATATTAATGGAAATTATCTTTTAAATTAATATTGATTAAAACCGATTTACATTTCATTAAAAATTCACCTTCATAGTAGCGAATTAGACCAATAAAAAAAGAAAAATTCACCTTAAGATGAATTCACCTTAACTATCATGATCCATGTTATTTCCTCTGTAGTCAAATCCACTTCGGTTATGCACTATGCATGGTGAAATGAATTTGAAGTTGGGTTGGAATTGGTTGAAATCCGGTAGGGGAAATTGTAGCCGTTAGATGAAGATCTGATGAGCGATTATCATAGTATCGAGCGATAGCTTGACTGTCGCTGTCGACTGGAAGACCATCGAACGATTCTTTGACCATCGAGCGACCGAGACTCTATCGCTAAGCAATAATCTTTAGCAAAGAGGCAAAAAAAAAAAAAACAAATTTACAAGAGCTCTAAATTCTCATCTATAGAATTTTATTCAACGGGTCGCGAGTTATAACCCCAAAGGTGTCACTATCCATGGACAAAAACTCCAACAAAACAAAATGTTAACAAAAACCCCATTTAATATAAACTGTCTATATTACCCTTCTAATTTAAATCATCCCAACAAAAACAAAAATCAACCCCACTTTCAATTTTTATTATATTATCACCAACAACAACAACCCACCACCATCAACTAGCAACACCACCGACCACCATCCGCCGCCGACCACCACCATCACCAATCACCGGTCGCCACCCACCATCGCTGCGAACCACCACCACCACCACCACCACCGCGCCACCGTCGCCGACCACCACCACAGACCGCCGCCGCCGCCGACGACCACCACCATCGCCGAGCAACACCACCATTATCGCTGGCCACCACCACCACCAACCAGCCGCCACCTCCACAAAAAATGAGTTTCATTGATCAATATTTAACAAAATGAAAAAAAAAATGACAAAACCAAACAGAAAAAATGATGAAACCAAAATTGGTTTCACCAAAATTAGATGAAACCAAAATTTGGTTTCATCATTTTTCCACATATTGTCATTTCACCAACACAACTTCAATGATGAAACCAAACACGCCGACTTCCAAATCAGGCCGAATAAACTAGGAAAAAATTAGGTGAAACCAAAATTTGGTTTCATCATAAAAGAAAAGAGAAGGAAGAATGAAGAATGAAGAAAAAATGAAACACAATAAGATGAAACCTACCACCACCGTCAACTGCACCACCCCCATCGCCGCCACAACCACCAGCACCACAACCACCACTACCATTACCTCCTCAACTAAAATTAGTTTCAACAAAATACAATCCGCCCATGTCTCACCATCAAAAATTGGTTTCATAGAGATCAATACTCAACAAAATGAAAAAAATACGATGAAACCTAATTAGGTTTCATCATTTTTCCACATTTTGTCATTTAACCAACATAACATCAATGATGAAACCAAACACGCCGAGTTCCAAGTCAGGCCTAATAAACTTGGCAAAAATCAGGTGAAACCAAAATTTGGTTTCATCATAAACTTAATTTTCATCATTGAAATCTTTGGCTTCATGATAGAAAATAGGCAAGTTTATGATGAAACCAAATTTGGTTTCATCATAAATTTATTGTTTTCATCAACCAAAACTGTCAGAATTTGATGAAACCAATTTGAAGGTATATTGGTGATAGTTTTAGATGATAGGAGGAGGAGGCAGAAGTAGTGTTGGTGGCGGATCTGACATGTAGTGGTGGGAAAAACAGAAGTAAGAGGAAGCGGTGTTGTTGATGGAAAATCAGGACGTAAAAAGAGAAGAAGGTGATGATGGTGGATGAAGGAGACGGAGGTGTTTTTGGTGGCGGATCTGGACATAACGGCTGGTTTGGTGGTGGCGAAGCTACTGTTGGTGATATATCTGAACATAAAAGTAGAAGAAAAGAGAAGGAGGTGTTCGTGGAGAAGATGGAGGTGTTGTTGGTAACGCATCTGGACATAACGGCTGGTTTGGTGGTGGCGGAGCTACTGTTGGTGATAGATCTGAACATAAAAGTAGAAGAAAATAGACTGAGGTGTTTATAGAGGAGACAGAGGCGTTCGTGGAGGAGACGGAGGTGTTGTTGCTAGTGGTGATGGAGGTATTGCTACTGGTGTTCGTGGAGATATTTGTTGCTGCTGGTGGTGATGGTGGTGGGGAGAAAGAGAAGGAAGAAGAAGAAAAAAGAAAGGAAAGAAGAAGAAGAAAAGATAAAAAAGGGTATGTTTGGTGTTTTTTTTTAAGTAATAAAAACTAAATTTACTAATTATTATTTGACCTGGGGTTTTTATGCCACTTTTTAATCAAATGGTTTTTATTTATTAAAAATAATATGACTGGATGTTTTATACCACTAGTTTGGTCACCTTGGTGTTTTAGGACTAGTTTTGTTTATTCAATGTTTCAAACGAAAAACACAAATACAGCTCTAAGTATTCAAAAGTTGATTAGTGCTAATGCTGATCCTAAAGTCAATAGGTTCGGTATGTGCAAATAAACACAAATTGACCAGCTACTGAAAGAGTAAACTAAGTTTAGATTAGTTCTTTCATATACTAAATTGCGAGCCGATCATTAAAACTCTGAAAGCTTTGCGTTACTCCATTATCTGTACCTTCCTGTAGTTAGATAAAGAATATGGGAAATGCCCTTTTACTCTTTTCCAATTTGAGCAGAAATCTGACAACTCCTCCCAGCAACATTTGAGAATTTCTCTGCTGCAGTGTCCATTTGGATTTGTTTGCTTCGGCATGCTGTGGCGCAATATGCACAAGATAACTGCATAATCAAGTCTTCAAGTCATTAGGTATATTCATCAAAGAAGGGGTAAAGTTCATCAACAATGAAGATATCTGTTTTTCGATCACCAACATAGTATAAGTAATAAGGTAACAATCACGAGCAAGTAAATTGCCTAGTTACCATGTCCATTAAAGCATTACATACTACAGGTAATGGAGCAGGCACATAAACCATATCCAAGCGATATTCTAATGGTATCATACCAGTATTAACCTTTTAAATTTTTATCACGGTAAGTAGTCACACACATTATTCTTAGAATTAAAGGAGGTCAAAACTCTACATATATATATATATATTTTTTTTGACGCATAAATATTTTTCACTAGAGTTGTAGAGATTTGATATTTCTTGAATAATAAAATTATGTTTATAATTAGATCGACCATACAAGAAAACACAATTTTACGAACTATGTGCACAAAACTACACAAAGAATCGAAGTGTCTCTCATGAAAATTCAGATTCAAATTAGAAAATTGAGGAAAAAGAAAACAACTTACCCATACATAAAGACATCCGCATTCTCACTGATATAATCCTTACAATAGTGACAAAACTCATAAAACCGATCACTTACACGAGCTGTCATCTTATTAACTGTCAAAATCTTCTTCCTTGGTGGTTGTGCATCCGAAGAACATACAACTGGTTGTTGTTGTTGTTGTTGTTCTGAGATCGAAATCTTGGAAGAGAAATTATTTCGAACATATTCAATATCTTGATCAAGAACATGAATGTCTTTATGAGTTGAAGGAATTCTACTTCTTTTCACTTTTCCAGACATTGTGAATGAGGAAGAAAAAAAGTAATGTGAATTATGACTAGGGTTTTAAAATAATTAGGTGTAAGAGAGATCAGAGAGAGCTAGTGAGATTTAAAGAATTCTTGTTAAAGGAAGAAACTGATTGCAACAAACAGTGGAAAACGGTTAGGATTCCGTACTTTTTCTTTTTAGTGTTGGTTAAGAGTTTGAGAGTTCACCGTATATACTACTAAAAGTGGGCCAAATGCCGATTTTTTTGAAACTATTTGAACCTGAATATCAGATTACCTGAATGGAACGCCCTGGGGCCGGCCAGTAGCAGTGCAACAAGCTTTGGTTTAACTGGTGCGTTTGTTTTGGTTTTACCGACTTGGTTATTGGCCAAGCATACTCGCGCAATAGTCCAGTGTGTAATTTAGTAGACCACTGTGTAATCTATCTCATTGATTAAATTTTCAAAAAGTCTCGGCAGACCATGAGAAAAACTACACAAAAAAACCGCCCCTCACAAACCACCCCCTGCACGTCTCCCGAGAGGCGGGGCCCACTGGGACCCACAAATATTAAAAAAAAAAACAAACTGTGAGAGGCAGTTTTTACCTGGTTTGTTTTCTCGGTCTGTAGAGAAGCACTGTTAAATTTTTTGTTGTTGCTAGGTAACCGAAAACGGATACAGTTGTTGAGGTATGCAGACGCATTGATGTTGCTCATTGACGCAAAATATGGATTTGCCACTAAATATGGATTTGAAATGGTAAGTCACAGCAAAATGTTCAGTGCAATGTAATTTTTCTGATCTGTACATACATTTTTCACTGCAATGTAATTTTTATGTGTCAATAAGTAAGTTCAACTTTAATGGAAAATAATCAATATGTTTTTCTTACTGCTAAACGCTTTTGTTGATTTTAGGAAACATTCGAGTTCCTTAACCTCTTACAAGTTCATGGCATACCAAAGGTCATGGGGTGCTTAAATATCTTGATAAGCTAAAACATGAAAACAAACATGAAATAACCAGCAAAATGCGCACCTATCATATGGTATGACATCTTTATAGTTTGTGTATTTATGAGTCCACGAGACCCGAAGAAAAAAGGTACAATAAAATGATACTCCCTCCATCCCACTATTAGATGACCTAGTTCAAGTTTGCACAATTCTTAAGGCAAGGAAGGGGAAAGTTTTTTTTTTTTTTACAATTATACCCTTATGGATAATAACTAGTGAAATTTTGAAATGATTTATCTCTCAAACTACGCCACGGATGTTCGCAAACTTCATACCATTGAAAAGCATTTTAAAACACCTACGTAAAGAATATAAACATGCATATCAAATTATGCATATTTCTTATACTAACAAGAATCAATTGAAAGGATAATTTTAAAAATATCTTCTTGTTTAGTGATATATGTCAACTAATAGTGGGATGGAGGGAGTAGTTAATTAAGGAGTTTCCATCATGATTTCTTATCCAGGTATCAGGAAAGTGATATTCAAGAATTGACTGACTTTGTATGGTTATCAGGAGAGTGATATTCAAGAATTGACTGACTTTGTATGGTTATTTAGAGTGATATTCAAGAATTGACTTTCGATTGGTCGAGGAATTTCCGACTTTACCATGTCGTGCTAACCATCCTTATATGCTAGTTGATCGTCTTGAGGACGTGACTTCTTCAGATGGACATGTGGTTGATAATGACAAGAGAATTGTAATTTTGTATGGTTATCTTCGAGGTTGTGATATCAAGAAATGAACTAAGGTACTTTTTTTAGCTGCCTTAGTTGATTACGAACTTGCTTTTTATTTCCATCACTAGGTGGAACTAGCCTTTATTGATCTATTTTCTCTTGTTATGTCTATTTTTTTCACAAGAGCATATCCGATTAAAACATTCTCATAATCACATTTGCTTATACTTTTGCATGGTAAGTTTCATTTTAAGACCCTTTTGTACCCTGTTTTTATTTTATTGTGTATTATCTTAATTTGTGCAAAATAGTGTATTTGAGAAGAGAATAGAAAGTACCAATTTCAGTTCAGCTTTTCCTATAATTTCTGTGCTCGTATACATAGCTCATAAACCGAAGAACGAGAAGAAACGAGGTTCACAAAATAAAATTTCGGTGCTTTCCTCCCCCTTTGCTTATTTTTCTGTAATGCGCTTATATGCCTTTCATTTTCACTTTTTGTGCAACATGTATTTGCATGTTGTTCCATCAAATGCTCGATGGATATGACTTAGCTGGAAGCCCGGAACCTTTTTTTTTTCACTTCATGTGCAACAACATGTACTTGCATGTTGTTCCGTTAAATGCTCAATGGACTTAGATGGTGTTGTTCCAGGTGCATATTGTTGGTGTTGGTGATTACCCTTTAGCTGATATTACAATCTCGGCTGACCCTTTCCCTTTACCACATGACAACCATGAACTCAAGGTACCCACTGAAAATATTTTTGTTTCTACGTTTTTCTTGAAATAAATAATTCTTCATATCTACAAAGGCGATAGTTGATTTTCTTACTCAACTCTGCTCGGATGTAGATTAATATAGATGAAAACTAGTGCCGACACTGAGCTATTGATGTCCCAAAGTAAATCTATGAAATGATGCCCCTATACATGCTATATACAAAAACAAATATTGTTAGATCATTTTCTTAACACCATAAATAAATTAAGCGACCATATATTTTATTAAATCATGATTATAAGCGTAATAGAATAAAGAGATGAACTAAGAAAAAACATAGAATTTAATGATTAGGTGTAAAAACTGCTCTTCGGGTATTTTCCGAAGCAAGGTCTCTAATAATAGGCTTATAATCAAGTAATTCAGCTATTTCATCATAACCAATCCATTTAACCTCTCTTGTAGCATTGTAGATCGAAGATATGTTTTGATTAATTTCAGTTTAGAAAAGCTTCTTTCTGCAGAGGCAACTGTAACTGGTACCGTAAACAAGATTCTACAAGCAATCCAGGCATTGGGATAACAACCTTTCATCTCTTGTAAAAAGTGTGACACTTCTATTGGCTTCTTTATATCTGTTGAAATCGTCATTTTTATGATCTTTAATTCTGTGTACAAATCTTTCCCGTCGATATCTCAAATTGTACCATAACTTAAATATTCTTTGTTAGACCATTACTCGGTTGAACCCACCAAGCGTTGGTATGTCAAGTTTGGTTGTCATATTTTAGTGAATCAAAACTCATCTAAAGAGTCGCTTGATTATGTACTAAAGACAACTTCGTATAGGTTAGACTAGAAAGTCTAGGATTATGAGACATACAAGTATTACTCGAAGACTTGAAGAATGTGAAGAAGTAACAAGCTACAACGACGACATCATCCTTCCTCTTGGGGTTAGTAATATTTTGACTTGAACTGTTTCATTCCTAACGTATCTTTCAAGTCGTGCTATATTGAAAACATAAATGCGAAGCTGTGAATGATTATACTCTAGTAGTAAGACATGATCACGTAATGTGGATAATGGTAATGGCATTGACAGTATGGGGATCAAAGATAGAGAAGAGGGGAATATTCCATTCAGCAGAGTCTTGAATGATTATTCCTTAACCAAGACCCGTGGAAATGTGGACTACTAGAAAGGGGCACTGTTTGGATGGTTGGTATCCATATATCTTCCTAGATGTGGATAATTTCTCCGTTTCCTACTTCCCAGATACAGAGAGGCCTGATCTGCTCTAATCCTTTTTGAATACATTTCCAAATCCAAAAACCATTCTTGGCGATGTTTCTGGCAAGTGGGTGCCGACATTTAGAGTAGTAATTGGCTCTAAGAGTGATAGCCCATGGAGCTTCCGGGTTTGTAAGAAGGTTCCAAGCTAACCTACCTAGTTGTGCTAGATTGTTTGAGTGAAAGTCTCTAAAAGCTAATCCTCCCGAGTGAATTGGGTAATCTAAAGCATCCCAAGCTCTAAGGTAAATGCTAAGGTAGTGAATGTGAAGGTTGTTTCTTTACTCCCTTGAATATAATCCAAGATAGGGATTAAAGCCTAAAAATAGACAAAGTAACAAACTTAAAAATGGTCCCAGATACATGGAGTGGGCAAAATCTTAAAATAGACAACACGAGACCTAGATACAAGGAGTAAATCACAGCTGCAGTGTTCATCTGTTAATGTCATATTTCGTCGGTTGATTTGTGTATTGTGCTAAATTATTTTTGCAAGTGTATATTAGATTGTTTTTGCCTACTAATCTACAATTAGTAATGAACCTTATCACAAATTGATATAAAAATATCGAAAATTATTTACTCACCCAAGAGTTTGCATCGAATTCTCACCGTGTTAGTAATGCTCCACCCTATCTTTTGTACTAAATGTTGTCCTGGTTCCGTGCGATCTCCCTCGGTGCATTCACGGTGCAAATTCTTCCGTCGGTCTAGCAAGTATGTAAAAATATAAGGTTACAGAATAATAAAAGGCCAAAGAAATACTTATATTTCAGGAAAAATGCTATATATATATATATATATATTTTTTAGGACAAAAATAAAATGCAATGAAATGAGAAAATCCAAAGACTTGAGTATAGTTGAAAAAGAGAAGATCCACAAATAAAGTTGAACCATAAATAAACACAAAAAGCAAATTCTCTTTCAGTCCCCACACTGGACAGTTCCCTTAATAAAAAATACAAACCCTTATAGAAATAGAATATCATAATCTAATCTAAGAAACAACTACGAACCCTCTTTTGATTCTCTTCTTCTTTTTTCTTTTACGGGGGCCAGCAGATCAAAAAGTTGTTTTTGAGTGGGATTTGATTCTCACTTTATAAATGGGTAGAGATTTTAATTCACCCCAGCTTCGTAGATTCTCAGTTGACTCTTCTACTTTTACTTCTTCAACTGAATCAAGTTTCCGTGAACTGGATGATGTCTTCTTGCAGGTATATTCAAAATTAAAGTTTGGGTTTTTCATTTTAGTTATGTGGAGATTTTCTTGATGAGTATTTTTTTGGTTCAAGATTGTTTCTTTATTGAGATGAATACTAAAATGGGTATGAACATAATCATTTTTTTTTTTTTTTTGTATGGAACTCTTTAGTTGCAGTGATTAAATTTGATTGTTCAATTGCTGTTGTTCTTATTAATGCCGGATGGATGGAAATGGGTGTTGTGGGTTTTCGCATTGTATTCTTTTGGTGGTTCTAACTTGCAAAGGAGGGATCTTTTTGCTCGTTTAGTGTGGTATGAAAATAGGGCATATCACAGGCTCAGGCTTGCCGTTATTTATACATGCAGTAGTTGTGAATGGAGCTGAAAACCTCGAATTGTTAGTAAGATGTGATGGCAATGACTATGATGTTAGATAGGGCTGGCCTTGTTTATGAAACATAATTGTGATGGTATTTGTGCATATCATTTTTGCAATTTTAGGTATTGGTTATGTATTAGAGAGATAGACCCCTTTACCTGCGAGGTTCTCGTTTTAAGGAACACTATGGCATTGGCATCCAAAGACCTTTTCCGAATAGAAGGGTGGCAATTGAAGTGTTTAATCGTTTTCTATGGGTTGTTTTGAAATACAAAGAATTAAAGTTGTTTCCTTTTCCTTTCTATCTCTTTTGTGGTCATATTAATCATTGAACCACTGATGGATGCTGTCATTTGTACATCAGTGTACATGTTAGGGGATGTTTGTCAATCGACTTGATCCATTTTTTCCCAAAGAATGTTGCTGGTTGCATTCCGCCATTTTAGGATAACATCCGAGGCTCCGAATTCAATGAAACCCCTCAGAAGTTAGTCGAACGGAATATTTTTTTGTGATCTAGCCTTTGGATCATGTTTTAGTATGATACTGGAGTCCAAAGAAACGTATCACATGTGGTTCTTAGTTACTGAGCTACATCTTGTAAGAAAATCCCAATCTTGATTTACTGTTCATTTGGTTTCACTGTATGATGTATTTTGGTCTTCACCATGATGCAGACTCAAACAAGAATATGGCTCGGGGAAGTACTGCATACTAGATTGGATGAGGAGGTGCTTATTGCTGATTTACTTGCCGATGGAAAATTGCTGTATGTACTTATGTTGATTTCTCATTTTCATTCTAGTTCAAGATTGGATGATATGTGCAGTACACTGCTGCTTTTGTACTTAGTTTATCATGCTTTATGCTCTGAATGTGTGAACTTAATCACTTATACTGAAATGCTAGTATCCACAAAAATAAAATAAAGTAGAGATCGACGTTTGGCCCTCAATAACATTGTAGTACAACTACATGTACTGAAGCTATCGTTCACCCATCACATATATATTTCCCTCTCTTTGTTCGTAGTTTGTCCCACAGTCACAAGTCAAATCGTGAATCTGAATACACCAAATACCATATTAACATCCTTCTTTTATAAATTTCAAGAACTTGTAACAACTTCGGTTTTTATGTTGTCTTGTGCATAGGTTTCAAGTTTCCTGTGTAGTTGGGAAAATGCTTTTGACCAAGTGTAAAGATCTAAGAAATTCAAAAGCTTATATGTCTGAAAAAGCTGAATCTGGAAAGAGAAGTAGGAGATACATGCCTTATTCTAATGTCGACTCGTTTTTGAAGGTAGGTGCTACTAAAAATTTTCGTTGCCTTCTTTTTTCAGCCAACTGAAATGTAATATCTAATATGTCAATTGTTGGTAATCTTAAAAAGACGGCTTATTTTTGCAATTGATGGCACTTTGGAGCATTATATTTTGTATGAAAACAAGGTGTCAAGTTAGATAGTCCAACTAAGGGTAGTCAAATCCGGATTGGTGAATCCTTCACTGCATGGTCAATTATAGATTGAATGGGATTGAATTATATGATTTGCGCCTGATAGATTAGCAGATTCAAGATAGTGCCAAATAAAACACGATTAGAAAGAAAAAACAAAAGAGTTTGATAGAGAGTTAATAGAGAACAAGATACTAATTTACTAAGTTAGTGATCTCAAAAAAGGAAAATCGAATATGCATCCAATTGATTCATGGATTGCACCAGTACATTTACGGATACCCTCAACTGCTAGCCACTGCATAACTAAATATGTACCTCTTTCCATGAACCATCAATATTTATATATCTAGAGACACCCATGTCGACCTTCCACTTCATATTAAAACTTTGGAGTTTGGACCACTTTAAAGCAGTGGCTAATTTAATCACATGCAAGTGTTTGAGTTAGTTAAACTATGGGTAGAAAAGTGTCTGTCCAATATCTGAGATTGTTATTCAATTCAAATTCTCTGGTTCTGGTTCTGGTTGTGGTTCTGATTTTCTTTTTTTCTTTTTACCTTTTTTCTTTTATCATGTCTATAGATCTGCAATATGTTAGGATTGACAGGGATCGATCTATTTTCCCCATCAGACGTTGTCGAGAAGAAAGGTAGTCGAAGAGTTTGCATGTGCATTCGTTCTCTTTCAAAGAAAGCCAGGTTGAGAGGCTTAAATGTAAGATATGGGACATATATATCCAATTAGCTTTTACCTCTCTATTTAATTTCAAATTACATGTTCTGTTGTTACTCAAGTACACTGAATAGTAACTTATGAGAATCTAAGTAAGCGGAATGGAATTGTGTATATTTTTTTGGTTAGGTTCCAGATTTTGATGTTGTCACCTATACAATAGCCATGCCAACGGATATGGTTAAAGGCATCCGCAGAAGCTTGGAGAAAGCACAATATAGGATTTTGACCTCTGCTGATTCAGGTTCAGGTTCAGGTTTGGATTCAAGACCAAAATACTGTCAGGTGAGCCATCGGGTCTATATTTTGTAAAAAAATTCCTATCAAGTATCAACTTCAAGTTGGACATAGAGTTCTGTGTGTCAAATCTCACGAGTTTTGATTCTCATGTCTTGCCTTTTTGTCTGTAGAAAAACTGGGTTGCTGACTGTGTCAAACAGCATGATTCGTATTCGGAAGAGTCTGATGATGCAGAAAGCAATTATAATGCATTTGGGTCTGATAGCCCTGTTTCAAGTGTTTTGACGCCGAGTACACCTGTGGTGGAAGCTCAGGGTGAAGTGGAACGTGAAAGTGGTGCATGTCAGTCAATGAGTATATCTGTGATGAACGGCTCACATCATGAGCAGCACCCAGAAAGTAATTACCCTCCAAGAGCAGAAACTGTGAGAGATTATACATCGGAAAGAGATTATCTTGGTTTTGAATCGGGTAATGCAGGTTTTGTTAGTCATGAGGGTGGAAACACGTTGCCGTTTAATTTACAGCGGCATACAAGTTCTCTCGGCTCTAACTCAGTAGATAGGGATTTAAGATGCGAGCTTATAAGAAGTTTTTCCGAGGAAATAGAAGATTTTGAAGTATCTTCTACCTACAGTGGGAACTCTATCTCTGGCACAGTGGGAACAATAGATTATGAAGATCCGTTTGAAGCAGAAGATGACAGTTTCAGTAGACATATCCCACAGCTTCAAATTATGGACTCTGATTTGATGGATGCTTGTTCTGTGAGTGATTGTGAACCTCTGGAGATGATTGATTACGAGGATGTTGGGTCTGCCTGCAAACCCCTAGCAGGCGCTGAAACGGGACCAGACTTTGGGAAAACTCAAAACTCTATTGTACCAGATGAAAAATCCTTCTCTGTCCCAATGAGTGATATAGCAGGAATTGTCTATAACAGAAATGACCAAGCAGATCTTCATGGTGGTAATGACGGGTATTTCCCACAAATGCATGAACCAAGTAGCTTGGCAGCTCAGGATATTGATAAATTGAAAAGTTCCAAGTGGGATATTGGAGTGCTGACATCTCCTTCTGACTCTCCATGTTGTCTAGAAGGGTCTGATGCTGATCCTGATGGTTGTGATGGTACACGGGCTCCCAACATTCTTTATGTAGATAAACTTGTTGTGCATCATAATGATGACGTTCCTTTAGACCCTAGTGCACTGAGACCAGAAAATGATCTTTTTGAAGCACCAGCAACTGGTGTTCACAAAGTTAATGATGATCAACATCTTGTTGATGAAAAAATCTTTCTAGTAGGTCATAAAGCTGCCATGAGTCAGGACAAGGATGTCGTCTATACCACGGACACCATTGGCAAGGTGAATTGTTGATGAACTCTTTCACTTTTATTTCATATTTTGTATAGCAAGGTGGTTAATGGATCTAACTTGCTTGGATTTTTCCGAATTTTGTCAAGTTGGAATCTCTTCTTGTTATTCTTTTTCACCAATGTCAAGTAATGCGTTTGAACTATTTGATTTGTTTTTTTTTTTCTCATCTCTTAATGTGAAATTAACATTGTTGATGCAATTTAGGACATAAAAAATCTAAAGATCGAGAATCCAAAGAGTAAGCAGCGCAAGGCTATGGTACTGAAATCAGTTGCTGGGGGAGTTACACTACTTGGTGTGTTTCTCTTATTTCAACTCAGGTGAGTTTTTGACCATCCTTTTTCTTGCGGAGATCACCAGTTGTTTACTCGACTTAGTTTTGTGCAAATTTGCATTCTTCTGTTTTTCTTTTGCTCATTCTCTTTTCTTTTTGTAATTACAGGAGAAAGGATGGTAAAGAGAAGATTAAAGAAACACTTGTACCTTCTGTACAGATTAATAAACCAGGTCCTGGAGAAGCTTCCAGTTCCAGACAAAACAAACAACATGGTAACCGACTGGATAGAGTTTACCCTGGCGGAAAATTTAAATTTTAGTGTTAGAGATCAGAAATTATAACAGGAAGGTAGAACCAATATAGACTTGCAGGTACAGA
This sequence comes from Papaver armeniacum, assembly GCA_023531295.1. Taxonomy (NCBI): domain Eukaryota; kingdom Viridiplantae; phylum Streptophyta; class Magnoliopsida; order Ranunculales; family Papaveraceae; genus Papaver; species Papaver armeniacum. The sequence goes on from JAJJWW010003060.1 coordinate 47,739, forward strand.
GTACAGTTTTAGTTACTTTAGGTACTACGGAGTATGTTCAAAATTCTTAGTTATTGAACATTCAAAACCAGAAACTTCCAGGTGCAAGTTAGAGATTTGAATCCGTGCTTCGGAATCGATTAGAGGTAGAACTGGTAACGAGGTTTGCTCGACTAGCTTCTAGTGTTGTATATCATTGGCAACGAGTACAGTTCATAATTCATATTTTTTATTGTTAGCTTATTGTACCATGTATAAGTAATTCACTTATCTTAATGTAATGCCAGAACTGGGAAACCCTGATCTCTCTGCAAAAACATTAAGTACTTGTGAATTCTGTTTCTCTCTCGGAAACTTCTGATTTGAGCAACTACATTTGAGAACTTGCTGGTTTTTGTTCTTCTCACGGAAAGATACCGCTAGCGTTAAGTTCAGGATGAGCATGTTTATTGATTAACGACCTCTAACTCATTCAAAAAATAAAATAAAAAATGAAAATGAAATCATTGTAAGGATTCTTAAATCAATAAAATTTGGAAGATATCATAGCAATGATAACAAGATTCTCCCATCAAACTGTTTTGAGTCTACATTCAGAGTAACATAACATATTATAATAATTGAGACAAATTCGGAACATATATGTTTGCAGTGGAAAGCAATGAATGTTAGATCTCAGTTCCCAAGCCTATTTCGCCTATAAATACCTGATATTTTCACTCTATCATCTCACCCAGAAAGTTAATGTGGCTACAGAGGTCTTTACCAATCAACCCATAGTGCTATTGCCTGCATGGATTTCATCATTACCCTTGGTCGATAGGCGGAGAGACGTATTGAAATGCATGCAAGCAATTGCACCAAGGATTTATCTTCTGGAGGTTGGTATGTTTTCTAGATGCAGTTTATAAAATGGATTTCACACAACTTGGGTCTTGAACAATAACAGAGACTGCATTACATTGAAGATTTCACATAATCTAGTCAGAGGAAATGATAGATCGAGTTCTCATTAACTTTCACATACTAAAAGAAAGATAGATATTACAGGACTCAAGGAACTTTAAGCTAGCAACAAGCAGAAACAGGACCAAGCCAGTAACTAAATTCACAGTCCAGCTTGAAAGGGACACCTAAACTACTGAGAAGTGAGCAAAAGCTTCACTGATCAAAATAGCAAAATGAAAACCATCATAGAACATAGTCTCTAAGAGAATGCCCGACAAAAAGATGAGGGATAACCTCCAAGTAATAGTCAGTAACCCAAAATGAAACTTCTATCCCTTGGTACAAATTTATACTCAGTACTCTAAACAAACTCCAGCACACCTATGACCTGAAGATACCTACTACTACCCACTGAAAAGATATAAGTTACCTCGACTCAACCAGCCACCTAGTCTCCTTCAAAACATGCTGCAGCGCTTTGTGCAAACTGGTGCGAGGCTGTCGACTAGAGTGAGAATCTCCCTCAATTCACCGGGCTGATACTTGAGTCCATACATTTCATTGACTGTAAATGCATTATACACTTTTTTGACCCGATCGTAAAGATAAGTAGTTTCTGACATCTGTCGTTTCAGGATAATAAAATCTGTACCTGAAATAGCTTCAATAGAAAGATCTAGATTTCCTTTCCAGCCACAAGGCGTTCTGACCTTCTCATATGACCAATTATTGCTACCATCATTTTGATCAAGTATCCACAGTGAAATGGGACAACCTGGTGTAAAATTCATTACAGCTATATGACCATCAACCTCCAATAATTCAACAGTTTGTGGATATTTCCAGGGGGTCTCAGTGACATATCCAGGGATGGGAATAACTAGAAACTTCTCAGTTCGAACGTCAAACACCATTAACACTTCACCTTTGCAAGTATACCGGAACCGCCAGTATATCTTACCCCTCGCATAAACAGATTTGCTTTCTTCGTTGTATTGACCAACGTCGCCCACATAGCGAACCTTACTTAGTAAACTGTAAGGTGGAACTGCATTGATCCTTCTCCATGTATTTTCACCTACAGTGAAGACTTCACAGACTTGTTCTTCATCAGCTCCAACTTCTTCTAAACCATCAGCATGTTCAAACACTCCAGCTTCTTTACCATCCTCAAATTTTTTAATACAGAAGACTTGACCTTCTTCGGTGTATGGCTTGCTTGGTATGTACATTGATAGGCCTCTTCCTACTCCTTTTTTCTTCATAGTTGATATGCACAGGACTTTGTGTTCCTTGGTTCTTGGACTATATCCAAATGCAATGCAATGAACCTCACGCTTTCTTTCTTCACCAATATTCTCATTGACATTCGGCGTATCGATCCATGGCGTTCTCTCTCCGGTGCAAGGATTGTAAATGAGAAAACTCTTAAAAGCTTCACAAGCAGAAGTAATACACACTAAACCAGCCACAGTCTGCTTAGGTATACCAAAATTAGGTCGATCCAACTCTAATTTATGAACCTCAGTTGGACAAACCATTGTGAAATCAATAGTTCCTCCTCTTTCAGGTTCACCAGATTCTGATGGTGGGGGTGAGCTGATAAACATGAGTGGTCTTTTTTCACGACTATGAAATCGATACTGTAAATGGATGAGGTGGGAATCTGTTTCGATCATAGATTTCCACTGTGTACATACAGATTTGAACCTTATGAGGAACTTTGATGGAATTCTGCTCAGTATATTACACATTATGTAGTTATCACTAGCTGGGGTTTTTCCATATCTATTAGCAAGAACTAGAACTTTACTAGTATCAAGAACTTCATCAACTTTACTAATAGCACTACTATCAGATGATACTTGAGGTTTCATTTCCATAGAAATATCAGTAACAGAAAGATGGTTAGTAGTATTTTCAGTACCTTTTACTTCTTGATGGTTGTTGATCTTCTCGTTTTCCATGTCCATTTTTGATTTGCAAAACCAAAACTGCGGTGGATGTTTCTGGAGCTGGAAATCTGTGTCTCAAGTATGGGATGATGTTCTTTATAAAGGTAACTTTTAGGGACATCAACCTGTTTTATCCTAATAAGTTTGGTTTTGAGGACAAATCTTTTATCCTGTTTTATCTCAAGGACATCAACCTGTTTGTATACTAGTGGACTCCTTGCAACATGTGTGCTTAGCCAGTTGACACCTGTCCCCAGGCCAGGGACAATTTTTGTGCTAAGCTGGAGATAGTATTTGCATTATGCACCTTCACCGGAATAAGCCGAAGTTGGTAGAATATGGCTGCAGCCTGCCCATCTAAAATGAAACTTGAAAATCAGAGAAAGAAAGCATAATCCTCAAGGAATCATCTGTTTTTCTAATCTGGTTAATAAGATCAAGAGGGTTCCAGCTAACCCAAGGATCTCCAAAGTCCAAACCAAGAGTGACCCCCATTTTAAGAATAATTCATTACAGGGAGGGCAACGAACACCCAGCCCAAACCATATATGGCCTTGGTGAAAGCGCAATCAGTAAAAGAATGCTTATAAGACTCGAAGTTACCAGGATTACAAAGGCAGAAGATGAGAAAGTAGTAATTTTTGCATTTCATAGCAGGAAGATAAAGCTTGACGGATGAAGACTAATGATACTAGTATTCAAGACTTCAATGTTCACATAATAAGCTTATCTAGAATCTAAATATCCTTCCCAACCAAGGTCCATTAACTTGTCTCCTTTCCTCAAGACATCATCCGTCATGTCTCGCTGATATTGGATCATTCTAGCCTGCATATCGGGATATAAAATCCCCAGCGTCCTCACAGCAAGCAAAGCTGCATTTTCTGCATTATTTATACCAACGGTAGCTGTTGGAATACCTCTTGGCATCTGAAGCATAGATAAAACGGAGTCGAGCCCCCCTAACTGAGAGCCCCGTATAGGAACAGCTACAACAGGTAGGGGAGTTTCTGATGCCACCATGCCTGGCAAGTGTGCTGCACCACCAGCACCAGCAATTATAACTTGAATGCCTCGTTTATGAGCTGATTTAGCATAAACATTCATCAGTTCGGGGGTCCGGTGTGCTGAAACTATTCGTACCTCATAAGGCACGCCAAATATGTCCAATACTTTGGCCGCCTCCTTCATGATAGGAAGATCTGAATCAGAACCCATTATAATTCCAACAAGCGGAGTAGCTTGGCTCTGACCATCTGCAATTTTATCTTCTTTACTTAGCAAGGACTTCAGTTTATTTTCCACATTGACCATTGAGGGGCCAACAATTGTAATGTGGCCCATCTTGCGCTGCTTTCGTATTTCTGGCTTGTTATACCAGTGAACAGAAGCTCCAGGAACATTCAACGCTCTTCCAATTAGTTGATGAGCTAAAGCAAATCCTTGTTCACCCTCCTCTTCACCAAGTAGATTGTACATGATAGCAGCTGGGGTCTTCATTGAAGAGTTACCGAGTGGAAGACCAAGAACAGCTCGCAAATGCTGCTCATATTGTGAAGTGTAGCAAGATTCTATTGTTTGATGCCCACTGTTATGAGGTCTGGGAGCAACTTCGTTGAGCAAAATCTGCTCATCTTTGGTCAGAAACAACTCGACCGCAAAGACACCAGCTCCATCTATTGAGCTGACAGCTCTTTGCGCAACATCAGTAGCAAGTTCCTTGATCTTCCATGATATTTCTGCAGGTGCCTTGACTATGTGACAAATGTTATCTTTGTGAATGGTTTCAACCACAGGATAGCATGAAAGGGAACCATCCCTTCCCCTTGCAACAATGACAGCCAGCTCCGCCACGAATGGCGCCCACTTCTCGACATATAAACCGTGACCATATCCTCCAAGAGCAGCTACACAAGAAGAAATATCCTCTTTGGTATGAGCAACAGCATTTCCACGGCCATCATAGGCTAACCTTTTGCTCTTAATCATTAGAGGATACCCAAATGAGCCCCCTGCTTGCCTTGCACTTTCATCGTCATGTATCTCCCTAAATTCAGGCATTGGAATGCCGTGCTGAGAAAAGTGAACCTTCTGGAGATATTTATCTTGAATTATTCGGATTGTTGAGGCTTTAGGCTGGCAATCTACCCCTTGTTGCTCAAGCTTTTCTAGCGTAGCAACATCAACATGTTCAATTTCAAAAGTCAATACTCCACACCTCTTTGCAAATTCTTCAACTGCAGCACTATCATCAAATCTTCCAACTACATGGCCGTACGCAAGAGCACTTGCTGGACAATTCTCGAGCGGATCCAAAACCATTACTTTGATACCCATCAGTGAAGCTGCCTGACATAACATCTGACCCAATTGCCCTCCTCCCAAGACACCAACAACTTTATTAGACACTCCATGTACAGATATCTCATCCTCTCTGAATGAACTAGATGAATCTTCTTTGGATGATCGACAACACGTGATGTGGTTCTTGAGCTGAACAGATGAAGTTCCATTTCCACTCTTAAAACTCTTCATCACAACGCCCAAACCTTGAATTTCTAAGGTTGCTGTATGATGAGTTTTAGAATCTAAGCCAGATAATAAATAACGCCGGTCACCACAGGATGCAACAAAAGGACACCGAAGAAGCATTTTTCGACCCTTGACCGTTCAATCTTCCCCGAAGTTATAACCTTAATACACAAAGAATTACTTAAGTCAGCAACAATCGAACCTCTAAGTAAACAAAACAAAACTTAGAAATACTGAAACCCTAGTTCATCAGGTTCAACACGGCAATTTTCAAACAAATTCAAAAGACTGGATACACAAGAATTGAATATAAATTTCATGAGAAAAAAGTTAACCGAAACTCCACAAGGAACTGTTTTGGTCTATACTGGATAAAAAAAGACAGTTCTCAAAACATAAGAAACTACCCATGATAAGAGAGTGACTCTTTACTTCATTTACCCTTTCTTACTTTGTCCCCTTTCACTGTATAATCAGTTGCACACCCACATCGGCCATAATAAAATATACCCAAGGATTAATAGCATATACTCCTATCGTTCTCCATATGCCACAGTCAAACATAGTCAAGAATCCACACCATTTTCCAACATTACCTAGTTTACATTTTCCAGGCTCCAACAAAAGCACTTCAGATTACTAAATCTAAGAAACCATTTTACATATAAATGAACTAGGCGTGACTCATTAGCAGTACCAACCTCAAGACTTGTACTAATGTAATTCAGTAATCGTTTGTATATAAATCTGTATGTGCTACTATAAAAGCAGTTCCACGATCAAATCCAATCAAAAAAGTTATCCGTGATGATATTAATTCAAGTAGTTAAACAGAATATGTAAAAACATAACCAGAACATGCAAGATGATGATATTATACCACAGTGAGTTTCTTCTTTCTTTAGAAGTACCAAGAACTTGGGAGATATTGAAAATGCTGCACTATACGCCTTGCTGAAAACTTCCTTGTACCCAAGATTGTACCTGCAAAGAACATCAAACGATTTATAGGAGACTCATATCACGAGAATTGATGTTAACTTCAGTGAGACAACCTATAGTAATGATTCCGCATATCTACGCGATTTCCGTGTCATTCAGGTCTGAAGACTTTTGGAGTCATTGTTAGGCTTATGAGCCATGAGGCAAACAACATTGCAAATCCTAATAATCTACCCCGTATATTCTCATTTCTACAAGCGCATCCTAGTGGCACAGGAAACTTAATTTGTGATTGAATGCAGATCACAAAAAAAAATTCTTCATATTATGACGCTGAACTTAGAAATTCAATGTCCAAAAATAACTTAGAAAAAATTGTTCTATCATGGCACACTGTGAGTGACACTGTACTTAGCAAAGGTTGAACGTCTAACAAGGACTAGTTACTCATTTAACAAACTAGCAGTCAACAAAATAACGGACACTAAAATTCAGGATGTGCACATTTTTCAAGCTTTCTTACCATGTTAATTAAGAATGATTCAAACATGTGGCAATCTTGGAATAACACTTTCAGAATTACAGTGTTCCCCTGGAACTAAAAGGATTAAACACATTTCATTTACAAGTATCTATACATTTGGAGAAGATTTAGAAGAAAATTGATTAAAGCCATCTAAGGATAGAGACAGTGGGGAGTGTCATCTTGATCTTATAGACTCTGCGAGTAGGAAAGAATCGAAAATTTACATAATATGGGAATGATACAAATGCATGGAACTGCAATACCTGCCATATGTAGAAAGGAATCCAAGTCTCGACAACATGATAAACTAAACAGTAAACCCCTTTTGCACCAAACCCAAATCCAAAAATACTGCTGACCCACTGAAAAATCAGCCAGGTTCTACATCCTACAGGCCAACTGTGACAATAATACCCAATAAACACTCACATAACACAATTTTGACATGAGTGATTTTCACTCTTCCAACAAAACCTATCATAGCAGTACTCAGTACACAACTTCATTAACACCCTAACCCTAATTTCACTGAAAAACCGTACAACTACAAGACTACTATTTCTTTCTAATCCCCAAATTGTAAAACCCGAAGTGTAGCCCTACTGCAAGAAAAATGGAACTACTCTGAATCAAAATTAATATGAATAGAAAGATTACCTCAAAAGACTTGGTGATAACCTTGAATGCAACTTCGCCTTAAGCAGTTCAGAGAAAGGAGAAGAAGGTTCAAATAAAAAAAACATGAAAACGGGAAAAAAGAGAGAGGAAATTGGGTTGAAATATTAGAACTCCTTGTAATAACCTATTGCGGCCAACACCAGGCTACTTCATAGGCCTAAGATGCCAATCCGCAATCAGTTAGGGAAATTAAGTTTGGCATCCGCATCCAATCTGGGGAATTACATGGGATTCTTCCATAACTATCAACCTACTGCTAAGTTGAAACTCAGCTCTTAAGCAGTGGAAATTCCATTTAATGAGTTCTGACCATACTGAAACAATCTTTATCTTAAACTAGTAAGGCCACATGTGCGATTGGATTGCTTTTGCACAAATTTGATAATAATGGGAAAAAAATCTTAAAATAAAAATTTAATATCCTTGTTTATACTCATTACATAAATAATTTAAAGAGCTTTCCAAAAAAATTTTGCAAAAATCCGATGTGTATTTTTAAAAATCTAAGTTTTAAAATTTAATATCCTTGTTTATACTCATTACATAGATAATTTAAAAAGAGCTTTCCAAATATATCAATTTTGCCACATGTGCCAAAATGGATTCTTTTAATGTGTAAATTTTTAAAGAAAAATATCTTAAAATAAAAATTTTATCCTTGTTTGTTTTTAATTTAAAGAGCTTTCAAATATATATTTTGCAAAAACAATGTGTATTTTTAAAGATATTTAAGTTTTAAATATTTTTAAAAATATTAAATATACAAATATTAACTTAGTTAATGGGGGTATTATTGTCATGTGAAAAAGCTTCACCAAAAGAAAAGGCTTCACCAAAAAGGGGTCTTTTCTTTATTATAGTATAAGATAAGATAAGATAAGATAAGATGATCTGGCACGAACCAGAAATGGGAACACTATCGACTTTTATATAACAACTAGGTATCACCGGGGCCTTACGGCCCCGACTCAACCTCCCGTGATAGTCTTCAGTTTACATACATTAGAACATACTACAAAAACAATATCTATCCCTGATTAGTTTTAAAACCAATCATCGCATTAACGCTTTAACAATAGAAAGCCGTAGTTTATGCACCAAAGATTGTGTTGTGGGCATGATCCTATTAAGCATCAAGGAACAAAAAAAAAGTAGAGTGGTCAAGCAATTACTTAGTCAGGAATAAAAAAGCAAAAATTGTGTAGATGAGGTTTAGGTCACAGGATACAAAATCCTGAGATGGGAGAGCAAATAACTCAAAAGAACTTGTACATTTCAAATTTCCAGTTCTGCATTCAAATATACCTTTATCCACCAAGTGTGTTATTTTTTCGTAAAATAATTTGGTATCCATGCTGGCATATGAATTAACCGATTTTATGGCATGAACACGTGAATCATTCTTATAGAACTATAAAATAAAAAAACATGAACGACTAATCAACAATTGTTCTTCTACATAACCAAAAACCTTTCCGAACGTGGTTAAAAACTGGGGATGGACCTGACGTGAATCGAACACGTAACCTTCAACATGGAGTCAAATGCGCTACCATTGCGCCACGGATCCGTAGTTTAAAATACTTGTCTTCGTATGGGATGAAACAGGACATACCTTTAGAGCTAGTCTTCCAACTTTTTATCATTCCTAACTGTATTTACCCTGAATATGAATTCTACTTATAAGATCCCAACTAATACCGGCAGTACTATTAACTCGTATGGCTATAAACATATGCTCATGCACAACTTCCATAACTTAATTTCAGAGCACCGTCAGAGAGGGGTAATCAAGATTTTGTCCAGAGATCATTCGAGCTCTGGGAATTATATTTGTGAGAAAACCTCTGGCAATTAAAGAAAACCCGGCTATGGACTATAAGGTATAAGTATTCCTACATTACTCTTCCCAAATAAAGCCCGTAACTATTATCATCCATTGGTATAATGTATCCATAGCATCTCGACATTTCTCAATAGCAAACACGCGATTATAGTTATTTTAGCAAACTTATTTAAATAAAAATCAAAAACATGGGGATTGGAGAAGCTAATGTCCTTCTTGAAGATACATGCCAGTGTAAGTGCAACTAAAGAAAACAAATGTAAAAACATGGTGATTGAAACACCGTACCTTTGAATCCATCCGTAGGAAAAGTGGAGAAGTTAATATCCTTCTTGAAAATGCAAGCCGATGTAATCGCAAATAAAGAAAAAAATAATGTGTATTAACTATTAAGTATAATGGCTTACCCAACGAATTCTTCCGATTTTCTTCACTTCAAGGTTTTTCCTAGCATTTTAATTGCTTTATTCAGATAGTCCTCACATTTCCTTACACATTGGCATGTGCTAAATCTGCACCCATAACTAAACTACCTCTATTGCATTGCTTCATATGCACATGACTCCCATCTGTCTTGCTGTCAAGACAAACTCGATTGATCTTTATTGGAAGTTGAAAAATGGAAATCTCTATAATAACCTTAAATAAGGCTGCAAATAAGATAATTTGAAATTGAAGTTGGTGGTATTTACATTATTATGAGCATGAACACATTCAAGCAGGTGACATTTTGTGCACGTGAAGCAATTACCCACTGCCAGGAATGAAAAAGCATAAGTTGTGCATTGATGAGATAAATGTCCTGGAATGCAAAATATGTAGAAACTAATACATGTACCTCATAAATTTCCAAGTCCACCTTCAAATATAAGCTGTTTAACAGATAAGACACAATAACCATCAATTTTAGTACACCAAAATAAAACTAAACAAACAAAATCCAAATTGTAAAAAGAAATAGATGTATGCTAGTTTGAATACTTCAACCACCTAGGTCCACAATTTAAGAGGTAGTGTGAGAAAAGAATTAGGCTATCGCATTGCAGAGAAGAGTAGCCTTAGCTCAACTAAATAACTAAAAATGGAGAAGGTCAACAAACCACACAACCACTATATTTATGTAAAGATTTTAAAATTAATTAGGCCTTTAAGGGTCAACAGAGAAAGTAGTGGAAACAGTGAAAGAGATCACTTACTTGTGCAAATTTATGAATACTTCCTCGTACACTACATTCTGAATATATTCTTCTGGAACGATGTCGTACTTGAGACTAAAAAAACATAGTGTTGTCCAAAATGATTAATTAGGCTTGAAAGATCTTGCCGGCAATTAGCAGCTTCTTGTGTAGGATTGGTGGCGCCACTATTGGTCTCTGGTTGGGGAAGTACAAAACATATGTCAATATTGAGATCTTTGGAAGTTTAGTACTTTCTCACTTGATCTAGAGCTTGTTATAATGGGGCATTGTTACTACTATACGTTGTCTCTCGCACATTGAAGTTTTAACTAAGCGGCAGGTAGAGGCAATGTTTTCCAAGTTAATAAAACATTGTCTTTCAAATAGAAACAACAAAACTCATAAAGAATGGGAAACTAAACTTTATGCATTATGCAGCGGTCTACTTGTCTCTTAGGCTAAGATAATGGCCAACAATAACAATCCTTGTACTAACTTAAATTTTAGCAAATCATTGATATAATTCCATTTACGGATACAAAGGTCGGGAAAATAAATGCAAAACACATAATGGTCTATAATAGAAATGGAACCCATGATTAATTTGGTCTGAAACAACATAAATCTAAATTCGCCATTTCAACTAACATCATGAGCAAATACAGTAATTTACTTGAAGGTTAAACAAAATATGACATACCGCACCAAGGAATGGCTTTGAAAGCACACAAACCATTCAGTGATCGGGATCTGTTGTCAGCCTATTACACAACAAAGCAAAGCTGAGGATATATAAAAAAAAAGAGGTGTTTCATCAAACAAATCAACTTCTGTAAGGATTTGTAAAGTAGTTCTACGAATATAGGTGAAATTCAGACCTAACTTAACTATTTTCATCATTGCCAAAGTTGGAAACCTGGATAGCAAAGTAATTTAGCCACATATAGGGGAAAAAAAGAAAGTCGTCTAAAACGTCATATCTTAAACATCTTTTATATTCTATTTATTAGCAAAAAAAAAAAAACATCTTTTATCTTTTGCTCTCTAAGAATAGTAATTTGTGCTTTTGTGGCATGTATAGTTAGTATCTTTTTTTTTGTGTGATAGCCATGCAAAAAAGAAGGGGGATTCAGCTGCAGCAAGAGTGGTGGACTAACCCACATTCTCTCTTATCATGTAACCTTAACATTACAGATTTTCATCAGAGGTCATGAATAATAATCTTTAAAAAAATTCTTGGCAATAATCATAGAAGGAATCAGAAAAAAACTTTAACATAAAGTTAGATGGAGTCCATCTATGACTTATGAATGCGACCACAGTTACTTATATCAACATTTCATGGATTGAGAACATTCGTAATAAAGATTAAGAATTCTCGTAATCGTACTTTGTCTACCAAATTTTATATTCTGAAAAATAAGCATACTCCTAAATTTTCGTAACACCCAGCAAGTTATCATCATAACAACAATTTTTATTTTCATCATAATTTCGGTTTGTTGGGATTCATCTTTTCAAATAAATACCATCGATCAAAGGTCAAGAAAAAGAAAGATGATGCCAATAAAAACATCACAAATATGACCACTAAATAATATTCACACAAACTATTTTGGAACCTGGAAAAAGCCCGAGCTTCACTAACCTTCACCAATCGAACTCTTGCCCAAAGGCTCTAAAACCTTCATTCCATACTGTTATCCTCCATTCAATTACTCATGGGCGCTACTACACCAGCCAACTGGTGAAGCAGTATGCTAGTAACCTACCATCTGCATTCTTCTGAAAACAACTAATATATAACTCTTTTGTATGTGATTGGTGTCTAAAACACCTAATTTACTATCTAGTAGTTACGCTTTCTTTGCTATTTTTCTTGTGAATTATGTACTGTACGCGTGTTTTGAGTTATTAGGTGTTCTGGAGTCGCACGGAGGAAAAGAAGAAAAACCACCCAATTGGAGCGTAAAAGGCAAGAAAAGTCAATTCACAAAGCTAGCGATCCTTGGAGCAAAGCAAAGGTTACTTAGCAAAGGAAGTGAAGAATGAACTGTCGCCTTTGTAATCGATAAATTGAGATGAACAGAGAATTAGGCTGCTCGGTTACTCGGGAACCGACAAGCCATATGTGAGTTGTGGCTACCCGTATCCATCTTAACGGATGCCAATATCACTTGACAGAAACTCAAGTAGGCCGAGCTGCATCTCAGTGGAAACTCAAGTCTTTCTTTCTTGTTTTTTTCATCTCACTTGACACAAGGGGAAATGGAGAGAGGCGATGCTGTTGGTGGATCGAGTTGCCGATTCGAAGCTAAGAAGGATGAGATCTCATGAATCCGTGGTGTTGATTCATTGAGAAGAAGAACCTCTTTGGTGTTGAGAGTATGAATTTGAGTAGAATTTGAAGCTAGGGTTTGGTGAAGTTGAGGCTCGATTGGAAGATCGATGAGATTTGGTTTGGGGTCTAGTTAAGAGAAAATCGATGTTGATGTGGTTGTTTTCATGGCTGCAATGGTGTAATTGAATTCACTGAGAAATGGAAGATGAGTTCGATTGTTAACAGTGAACTGAAGTTTGTTTAGCATGGAAGCTGGGGTGGTCTGTGAAGCAGAAAGTCTGGTGGAGATAAACTGAGCCTGCCATGGAATTGAAGCAATGTTACAGGTTCTATTGCTGCTGGAAGTTGAAATGGAGACTTGGGTGTTGGTTATCTTGAGGTTTTGTGAGCCAGAGAAGAATGGTCTTGAACTCAATGAATGTTGGGGGATGATGAGACTCAGATGAACCTAGAATGAGTATTACCGAGTTCTGCGATGCTCATGGTGGTATTGCTAGAAGAAATTGGAGCAAAAGAGTTAGGGTTTGTAGGGTTAATCTGTGGCTGATGTAGGTGGAACAGTCAATGGAGTTTTGTGAAATGACAGTGCTATAGCAGCTACAACTGGTGAATGTGTTTGAAATAAGTTGGGAGTTACAGATGGAATTTTACAGGGACAGGTGATGGAGTTTGAGCAACTAGTATTGGTGGTTATGTTGTTGGCTTGAGGTCCAGGTGTATGATGGGAAGATGATTGGCCTGAGCTGAGTTGTTGCACTAGTTAAGATGCAGTTGGAGATGGTCAGGTGGCACTGGTTTTTTGTCAGGGAAGTGACGCTGTCTGTGGTGCTTGTTTTAGTCATGTGGCTGAGAGACATGTAGCTCAGGTTGTGGGTTATAGAGAAAATGCTGAAGGTTGAGCAGAATGTGGTGGTGAATGCAGTTGCAAGTTTAAATGAAGTTTGCAAGGAATTGGTGCAGTGGTTGAGTCTTGCAGTTGGTATGAATTGGCAGAGATTGCAGGGACTTAGGAGTTGAGATGGATACAGAGAAGAATCTGAACACCAATTTGTTGATCAAGGTGGAGCACTAGTTATGAGTTGGTGAAGCTGTAGCTGAACGAAAGCTTTGAGTTTCAGAATTCAATAAGTTATTGTGTTGAATTGGCTGCTGTGCAGCTGAAATTAGATAATTGAATTGTGCAGGGAGGTAAGCCTGAAATAGGCCTGAAATGGTGGAGCCAACTACCTTCGGCAACAGAATTCACAGGAAATAGCTGAGTTGAGTTGAGGAAACAAGGAAATGGAGTTGGTGATGGAGGAGGCAGTGAAGATAATCAAGAGTTGCTGTTGCAGTTAAGGAGATTATGATGATGAATTAGAGATGGATCGATGCTGCAGCTGGAATGTAGCTGCATTTACAAAGGCAAAATGGTTGAGATGACCTGGATTGTGGTCTGATGCTGTTGTCAAGAACTAGTGTCAAGTGTCGCAGGCCAGTGAAGCATGGGATGGAGTTATGTGTTGCGTTGAGAATGGTTGGCATTGAAGTTGCTGGTGAAGGGCAAACAGAAGTCGCAGGGGGTAATGGTTCTCGGTGGCTTGCCGATCTTTAAGAGGGAGTTGTCCGAGGTTGCAGTGGAAGTGGTGATATGAATGGAGGAAGAAGCGGTAGCTGTAATGAACTGATTCTGTGACTGAACTACAGGTGATGTTGGCAACGGAGAATGAACTGGCGAGCAGCTGAATACATTGCAGAGATGTGAAGTGTAGGCTGGTAAAGTTGCAAGAGGCATAGCCATCATGGCTGGAAAGATTTGGATTTGCAATGGCTCGAGCCAAGACTAGTCACCCAGCTTAGCTCTCATGTATAGCCGACTTACCGACTCGAACCTAACCCGCTTGACTCACCGATTCGCCTTGACCAAGTTGACCCGACCGATCCGACCCGTTGGACCGGGTGGACCGGTTTGACTTTGCCGTAACTCCGGGACAGATTTAAAGCGACTATTCCGGCCAAGTTCCGGCCACAATCCCAGTTTTCCGGCGAGCGTTTTTGGGACAAGATTTCTACACGGGTTTCTCTCACTTGTGGGCTTGGTGGACTTCTAACTAATGGACTTTGAAGACAAAACCTAATTTTGGAAGGAGTGGAGCTATAAAAGAGAAGACTTTTCTCAAAACACATATCATATATTTTATTTTTTTCTATTCTTTTTGCCTCTACTTTGTTTTCTAGGGTTTAGAACCATGAAGTCTTTTCTCTTTCTTCTTGTTATGAACTCCATGAATATGAGCTAGAGTTTTATTATTGGTTATGGAATAAGTTGGATTTCCAAATATGGGTTTTAATTCAATAAATTAGTTTTGTCTCCATATTATCGTTTATGATTCACCATTAATATTGTTACATGATTTGAATGCTTGTTAGTCGAGTCGCGAGTCGATTGAGTTTGCTTTCATCTTTATTGCTAGATTAGGGTTATTATACGCAAAAGTGATAATTCCGGATTGCAAGTAGCATAAATATGATTATAGTTTGTAGTGATATATTCTTATGATCATATGTGAGTCTTAACCTTTGTTAAATCGGATTAGTGCGCTTTCCACGTTCGATTGCTTTGATTGGCCTGATTTCATAGAACCTAATGCATCTAGGGAATTAAACTTGATTAGTGCTTTTACACGTTAGGTTGTTCCTTTAGGTAGAATTCATATTCGCATCTTTTAATGTGTTTGTTGATGACATGAGGAGATTTGTGGGATATTCTTGCGATCAAGGTATTCTAGGGTCTTTGATAAAAGTTGAGATTAAAATATCAATTCTAGTTATTGTGTGAAAACATGTTTGTGAATGAAAACGAAATCCTTAACCAATACTTTCTCATCCATAATTTGATTTGTTTACTTTTCTTTATTTGCTTTTATTTTATTTTATTACATAAAATAAGAAAATCCTCGGTGTTTTATATAGGAAACCATAACAATTTGACAACCTAGACCTCCCTGTGGGATCGATCCTTTCTTGCCCTTGCTATATTTATATTTTGAGTAGTAAGAAAGTGTAATTTATTTTTGACGCTACGACCGCGATCAAATTTTGGGCGCCGTTGTCGGGGAGGCAGGTTGTCAATTGTTTTTGGTTTCTTATTTTTGTTTTTAGTTTTTGTTTTATTTTTCTTATTTTCTGGGTTTTAACCTTGGTGTGAGAATTTTATTTCAGGTGCTTGTTTCTCATGGAAGGAGCATACTACATGGATGGATACGGTTTTCAACAACCTCAACAATATGATAACTACCAATTCCATGGGTATAATCAAAACCAATTCATTGGTTATGACCAATATTCCATGGAACCTTGTGGTTTTCCTCAACAACCTTATGGCGGGTATGTGTGTGAACAACAACAAGGTTGGGAGGATTCTTATGCTTGTGAACAAAAAGTCTCTAATTTTATAGATCAAGTTTCCAACTTTTTACAAGAGGAATTTAAAAAAGCTAAAGAGACTACAAACGAGCAACTCCAAGAACTTCGTGAAGGTATGACTATCTTGCGAAGAGGCATTGATCAATACAAGGAAGATATGGATAATTCTTATGTGCATATGATTTGTGATGAATATTTGATTGATGCTAATGTTGAAAAAGGCCAATCCTTGGGCACTTTCGTCGATAATTGTGTGGCTAACTCAACTCTTGATCGTAATAATGATCATTCACCTATTCAAAAGGATGAGTTCGAGATTAGCACCACTAAATTCAGCGAGAACCAATCTTATGTTGACTATGATAGTGACGGTGATTATGATACATTGCTTGAAACAACTCATGGTGATATCTCCGAGGAGTCTTTTTGGGATCAAGATGAAGACGAAGAGGAATATGATGACACTTGTGTAGATTACTCAAGCATTGATCTTAATAATGATCAAGAGCCTATTCAAAGGGTGGAGCTTGAGGATGATGCATTTTAGTGTTCTAAAAAGTTTCTTATGATAAAATTTGGATCCGCAAAAGAGTATGTGCCTTACAACAAAGAGGAGTATGTTGAGAATGAGACCGTTATAACCAATATTGTGGAAGACCCAATTGAGCTTGCATATGAATGTAATGATGATGTTTATGTCGAGACTTTGGTTAAGGCAGAAACGGATGAAGAATGGTTGCAAGGTTTGATAGAGGACCATGATACACAAGAGGTGAATAATTCACTTGAGTTTTTCAAGGATGAAGAGGATTCCGTGATACAAGAGATTGTGAAAGGTTTATCTAACCCTTTGCCTATTATTTCTTCTCCTTTACCTCTATTTGGTTTGAATGTATGTGCTTCGAGAACTTTATTGAATGATTTTGTTTCTCGATTCCCTCCATTAGAGATACTTGATTCTCATACTATGCAGGTTTTGGAACAAGAAACCGTGGAAGTACCCGACTCCTATATTCTTTATACGCTTCCAAGTGTGGACAAGAATAAGTGTGGGGGAAGCTTTTATCGGTTCATAGCTTCACTTTTGTTTTATATTACTAATATTTGTGTGAAGCTAGTGTTTGCAAAACAGGTTCTATGGAAGGATCCTCAACTTTTCAGATTGTTGGTATATGGACGATAACAAAAGAGTCGGGCTGACGACTTTAAACCAAGCGCTAAATGGGAGGCAACCCATAGGTTTTGTATCTTAAACCCTTGTATTTATTTATTTTTATTGTTTTCATATCATATTTGCATCCCCATGTTTAATTTCATTGAGTCCGGAATCTATCTTAGAAGAGAATTAAGACGAATACCTTTTCGTCAGAAAAATTCAGACTGCACGTAGTTCATTCCAGAGACCATAACTATCTGACCGTTTATCGAAACACTGTGCCCTTTTGACACTTTGTAGAAAACACGTAGATGAACAACTTTTGTGAAATGGAGTTTTTCCAAATTCCTTACCAATTTGTACAGTTTTTGCGTTTTATCTGCTGTTACGTCAGAATTCAGAATTTTCGGTTTTACACATTGAGGACAATGTGAAGTTTAAGTGTTGGGGAGTCTTTTGCATATAGAGTTTTTAGCCTTTTTGAGTCAAAATTTTCAACTTTTTTGTAGAATAGTGAATAAAAAACTCCAACTTGTAGTTATTTAGAGTCACATAGTATACATGTCGCTAAGATTACATCGAGAATCTCACAATAGTGACTGAACTTAGAGATGACAGAGAACATGATCGGGTTTCTTAATTGTATGAGAGTTAAAGTTGGATTTAACCATGCCAGTGGCAAATAAGGTACAGACTGAATTCGGTATTAGAGTAGTGATCCCCTATAGTGGAGACTACCCATGTTACATAATGTGAGGCACCAACCTTCAATTCTTTGTACCTGTCTAAATTGTGCTTTTAGAGTGTGTGTCACCGTACTTAAATTCCGGACAGAATGGTGAGCTGTCCAAATTCCCACCATAGAAGCACTATTTTGATCTCTTGAGTGCTATTTTTATCAACCATTTTGGTGACATCGAATTGCTAACTTACATTCCACTTGTGATCTTGTTCGCAGTTAGCACCATCCACCTTATCTCTCTCTACACCAACAGGTCCATAGAAACACCATCATCATCAACAAGAGGAGCATCACAAATTTGAAGGAAAGTTGAACATGGTTGAGGTTTACAAGCAACAATAAAAAAAAAAAGAGTGAAAATTATCAAGGTTGAGAGTTCGAGAAGTTTATGATATAGAGACATACAAGTTGTGAAGAATCAAGCGGTAAAATACTTATACCATGGCCTTTGTACTTACGTTTTTATTTTATTTGTATTTTACTTTCTCTTGTCTCAATGAAAAAAAAAAAAAAAATTGAAAAAAAAAAAAAACGAAAATTTAAAAAAAAGAGAAAAAAAAAAAAGAGACAAGAGACAAGAGAAAAGTTTTAGGTTTGTTAATAGTTTTTTATTTTGTTTTATTTTTATTTTTATTTTGTATTTGTTTGATTCAAAAAAGAAAAAAAAAAAATTGATTGAAAAAAAAAAAAAGAAAAAGAAGGAAAAAAAATTAAATTTTGGGTTTGTATAGTTCGTTTCTAGTTTTGTATTCTTTCAATAAAGCCAATGGAAAGAAGGAATATCCATAATGAAGTTTCAAGCGACAAGGAATTTGAGGAAATAATTAAATTGTCAAGATTCTACGAAGTTCGAGAGTTATCATCAAGAGTTGAAGACCGAAGACGAAGATGAAGACACCGATAGAAGACCGAAGACGTTTCTATGGATGCTGTGGAGAGTGGTGCTAGCTGCACGCCGAACGGATTCACCGTAAGTAAGCATATTCCCACCTTCGTTAAATGGTTTGATTTCCTTTCGAAGAGATCGTCGAGAAAAAATGGGTTTTCAAAAATATATAAAAGATGTGGGTTTTCAAAATATTTCTGAGGGTTAAGCCTTCTTACCATTCAACGTGTCGCAGATTCTCTCTTCATTCCTACCTCGGACACATGTGTGACCCAATAAAAAAAGTCCGTTTATTATTGAGAGCAATTTCATAAAACCCTTTCTTGTGAGGCGAGTCGAGACTTTGATCACTCCGAACCCGAATTTTAGTCGAGAAGGGATGGTTATCTCTCTCTCAACTTTTAAGAATGAGATTGTGTTCATTTATGTGTCTAACTTCTTATGACTAGTGTGCAGAATTTCTATGTCTTCTTAGCGCGTTGGATGCTATTATTACGGAGAACTAGTAAGTTGGATATAGGTTTTGTGGGTATATCTCTAGTAAACCCTCACGAGACTATAACTCGTCCACTAGGGACACCTAGGGGTTTAAAGGCTTGTTATTTATGCTAAAAGTGACCGTAGCCTCGACGACACACGGAGTTGTTGTATTTTATTGTTTTGTTTGATTTGCTCGAGGACTAGCAAAGTCTAAGTGTGGGGAATCGATAGGTGTCTAAAACACCTAATTTACTATCTAGTAGTTACGCTTTCTTTGCTATTTTTCTTGTGAATTATGTACTTTACGCGTGTTTTTGAGTTATTAGGTGTTGGAGTCGCACGGAGGAAAAGAAGAAAACCACCCAATTGGAGCGTAAAAAGGCAAGAAAAGTCAATTCACAAAGCTAGCGATCCTTGGAGCCGGCAAAGGTTACTTAGCAAAGGAAGTGAAGAATGAACTGTCGGTTCCTTGTAAATCGATGATTGAGATGAACAGAGAATTAGGTCTGTCGGTTTTCGGGAACCGACAAGCCATATGTGAGTTGTGGCTGCTGTATCCATCTTAACGGATGCCAATATCACTTGACAGGAAACTCAAGTAGGCCGAGCCGCATCTCAGTGGAAACTCAAGTCTTTCTTTCTTGTTTTTTTCATCTCACTTGACACAAGGGGAAATGGAGAGAGGCGATGATGTTGGTGGATCGAGTTGCCGATTCGAAGCTAAGAAGGATGAGATCTCATGAATCTGGTGGTGTTGATCCATGGAGAAGAAGAACCCTTTGGTGTTGAGAGTATGAATTTGAGTAGAATTTGAAGCTAGGGTTTCGGTGAAGTTGAGGCTCGATTGGAAGATCGATGAGATTTGGTTGGGGTCTAGTTAAGAGAAAATCGATGTTCTTGTGGTTGTTTTCATGGTGCAATGGTGTAATTGAATTCACCGAGAAATGGAAGATGAGTTCGATTGTTAACAAGTGAATCGAAGTTTGTTTAGCAGGGAAGCTGGGGTGGTCTGTGAAGCAGAAAGTCTGGTGGAGATAAACTGAGCCTGCCATGGAATTGAAGCAATGTTACAGGTTCTATTGCTGCTGGAAGTTGAAATGGAGACTTGGGTGTTGGTTATCTTGAGGTTTTGTGAGCCAGAGAAGAATGGTCTTGAACTCAATGAATGTTGGGGGCTGATGAGACTCAGATGAACCTAGAATGAGTATTACGGGAGTTCTGAGATGCTCATGGTGGTATTGCTAGAAGAAATTGGAGCAAAAGAGTTAGGGTTTGTAGAAGTTAATCGGGTCGATGTAGGTGGAGCAGTCAATGGAGTTTTGTGAAATGACAAGTGCTATAGCAGCTACAACTGGTGAATGTGTTTGAAATAAGTTGGGTGTTACAGATGGAATTTTACATGGACAGGTGATGGAGTTTGAGCAACTAGTATTGGTGGTTATGTTGTTGGCTTGAGGTCCAGGTGTATGATGGGAAGATGATTGGCCTGAGCTGAGTTGTTGCACTAGTTAAGATGCAGTTGGAGATGGTCAGGTGGCACTGGTTTTTTGTCAGGGAAGTGACGCTGTCTGTGGTGCTTGTTTTAGTTATGTGGTATTTGAGAGACATGTAGCTCAAGGTTGTGGGTTATAGAGAAAATCCAAGGTTGAGCGAATGTGGTGGTGAATGCGGTTGCAAGTGTAAACGAAGTTTGCAAGGAATTGGTGCAAATGGTTGAGTCTTGCGGTTGGTATGAATTGCGAGATTGCGGGGACTTAGGAGTTGAGATGGATACTGAGAGAAGAATCGAACACCAATTTGTTGATCAAGGTGGAGCACTAGTTATGAGTTGGTGAAGTCAGAATAACGAAAGCTTTGAGTTTTAATTCAATAAGTTATTGTGTTGAATTGGTCTCTCATGCAGCTGAAATTAGATAATTGAATTGTGCAGGGAGGTAAGCCTGAAATAGGCCTGAAATGGTGGAGCCAACTACCTTCGGCAACAGAATTCACAGGAAATAGCTGAGTTGAGTTGAGGAAACAAGGAAATGGAGTTGGTGATGGAGGAGGCAGTGAAGATAATCAAGAGTTGCTGTTGCAGTTAAGGAGATTATGATGATGAATTAGAGATGGGACTGATGCTGCAGCTGGAATGTAGCTGCAGTTTACAAAGGCAAAATGGTTGAGATGACCTGGATTGTGGTCTGATGCTGTTGTCAAGAACTAGTGTCAAGTGTCGCAGCCACCGAAGCATGGGATGGAGTTATGTGTTGCGCAGAATGGTTGGCATTGAAGTTGCCAGTGAAGGGCAAATAGAAGTTGCAGTGGTAATGGTTCTGGTGGCTTGCTGATGCTGTTAAGAGGGAGTTGTCTGAGGTTGCAGGGAAGTGGTGATATGAATGGAGGAAGAAGCGGTGAGTCAGTAATGAACCGATTTCTGATCGAACTACCAGGTGATGTTGGCAACGGAGAATGAACTGGCGAGCAGCTGAATACATTGCAGAGATGTGAAGTGTAGGCTGGTAAAGTTGCAAGAGGCATAGCCATTATGGCTGGAAAGATTTGGACTGTGCAATGGCCTGAGCCAAGACTAGTCAGCCCAGTTAGCTCTCATGTATAGCTGACTCGGCCCTGACTCGAACCTAACTCAGTTGACTCACCAATTCGCCTTGACCAAGTTGACCCGACCGATCCGACCCGTTGACCGATGACCGGTTTGACTTTGCCGGTAACCTGGGACAGTTTCCGGCGACTATTCCGGCCAAGTTCCGGCCACAATCCCAGTTTTCCGGCGAGCGTTTTTGGGACAAGATTTCTACACGGGTTTCTCTCACTTGTGGGCTTGGTGGACTTCTAACTAATGGACTTTGAAGACAAAACCTAATTTTGGAAGGAGTGGAGCTATAAAAGAGAAGACTTTTCTCAAAACACATATCATATATTTTATTTTTTTCTATTCTTTTTGCCTCTACTTTGTTTTCTAGGGTTTAGAACCATGAAGTCTTTTCTCTTTCTTCTTGTTATGAACTCCATGAATATGAGCTAGAGTTTTATTATTGGTTATGGAATAAGTTGGATTTCCAAATATGGGTTTTAATTCAATAAATTAGTTTTGTCTCCATATTATCGTTTATGATTCACCATTAATATTGTTACATGATTTGAATGCTTGTTAGTCGAGTCGCGAGTCGATTGAGTTTGCTTTCATCTTTATTGCTAGATTAGGGTTATTATACGCAAAAGTGATAATTCGGATTGCAAGTAGCATAAATATGATTATAGTTTGTAGTGATATATTCTTATGATCATATGTGAGTCTTAACCTTTGTTAAATCGGATTAGTGCGCTTTCCACGTTCGATTGCTTTGATTGGCCTGATTTCATAGAACCTAATGCATCTAGGGAATTAAACTTGATTAGTGCTTTTACACGTTAGGTTGTTCCTTTAGGTAGAATTCATATTCGCATCTTTTAATGTGTTTGTTGATGACATGAGGAGATTTGTGGGATATTCTTGCGATCAAGGTACTCTAGGGTCTTTGATAAAAGTTGAGATTAAAATATCAATTCTAGTTATTGTGTGAAAACATGTTTGTGAATGAAAACGAAATCCTTAACCAATACTTTCTCATCCGTAATTTGATTTGTTTACTTTTCTTTATTTGCTTTTATTTTATTTTATTACATAAAATCAGAAAATCCTCGGTGTTTTATATAGGAAACCATAACAATTTGACAACCTAGACCTCTCTGTGGGATCGATCCTTTCTTGCCCTTGCTATATTTATATTTTGAGTAGTAAGAAAGTGTAATTTATTTTTGACGCTTACGACCGCGATCAGTATGCTTGTTTGATCTTGTTCTTGGAACTAAATGGTTCACGGATATCTCATGGAAACCAAATGACGGTATGTTTTCAGTTTGTTCCTAAGCCATTAAAAATTCTAGGGTTCCAGCTAAAGAGTTAGAATGCTTATATAGTCCTACACAGGCATCAAAAATACTCCATCCTCCCAAAAACAGTTCCATAAAAATACTAATTCATAATTGATTGCAAAACCAAGTATGAACCCTTAAAAAAGAGGACTAAATTACCTTAGAAGTTGTAAGAACAACTAACACTAAGCAATCCCAACACCTTGAAACTTTTCAGACCCATTCTATGTGCATATGAAGAAAAAAAAATAAGATAAAACAATTGATCATCAAACAGTAAACATGAGCGTTCAAATAAATGCCTTCTAATATTATTTAACAATTCAATAAACTTTTAGTATTACATTAAAAGATAATAAATTTATGTGGTCTAACGAAATTGGTTAGCTTGTCTTAAGCTTAAGCATGCTAGTTATTAAAAAACGCTTAATTATCTCCTCTTAGCTTGCTAGTCAGAAGCGTGGAAGTAAAAGAGTAAATTAAGAGTATTAGTGCAGCACACAAAAAAACTTGGGTCACCCTAAATTTTTCTTACTCAAACAGTTTTCATTGGTTTCATGAAATAAAAACATAATTGGGTAGCTACTATTTAGACCCCCTTCCTAAAAGTCAAAAAGTACATTCAACAAAGATTTCAAGCCATATACTCAAAATCTTCACCAACTCACCGAGGTAACACAGAAAGACTGACATCACAATTGAAAAATGAAAGTTTCTTTAAAACTTTGTTGGACTTGCTTTATTGGAATGTCTTGACTATCTTAGTAGCAATCTCTAGAAATGAGGCGTCCAATTCATAAGAAAATATTACAAGCAGATTACCTTAGGGTTGTTGCGGATAAGCAGCTCCAAATCGTGAAACCCATATTTGTATTGCCTATTCAGAAAATGCCTTAAGAGTACCCAATCCAAAAGTAGTACCCTACAATAAATACATCCGGATGCCAATAAATTATTAGTTTGTTACCATTTATTAAAATGCCAATTAATCATGATAGAAAATTTATCGGTTCCAAATTACTCTTACCATTTAACAATTCATTAACATGATCTAAACGGCAAGTTCATCGAAAACCCGAATTTCCGGTGTTCTCTCCATACCTTCGTCTTTGGCATCTTGAACAAATTCAATTAGCAAGACATATCTTGATATCAAATATAGTCTGTTAAGTTTACGAAAATATTCAAGAAGATTGGTTATATCTACGGCGGTCTATTCCTTTGCCTATTTCCAAGACACCCTTCAATTAAAACACTATACACAGAACCTAAATAATCGAGGGGACTTCATTGGACTCGTGTCCGAATAGAATTAGTTTCAAAACTTGAAAATGGTATAAGGTCGATTGGCTAATTAAGTACACCCTCGAAGCACGGTTCTTCTCTCGAGATGAGCATGTTAATGGAAAATTGGTGTGCTATTCCTGCAAGGATTTACCAATTGGTGTAAAAGCAACAACCTTACAAATACAACCTACTAAACAACATAAATCACTAATTGTTCTCATAAGATCTCTTTTACATGTAACAGTTACGTCACCATCATCTTCAAATGTTAACATGTTAAAGTACATTGAACAATATAGCTTTTAGGTTTGCTTGAAATGTACAAAATGAACTTATACATGGCCTAACCTAAGGCATTCGTGTCAGTCTTTGGCTAAAAAGTTAAAAACATATAAGAGTATCAAGTATAATTTCATTACCCCATTGTCTAGTTACGTGGGAAAATAGTTGGAGACCAATACTTTGATTGTTACAGGATAATGATTGGAGACCATTACTTTGATAACGGTAGCTAGGGGCCATCTTGTTTGCCCTAAGATGCTCAACTTATCAAGAGGATTATCTTACCAAATCTTTGTACAGTATAAGGCTCATTCTGTAATAAAGATACCAATGTTCCATGTCTACTCACTCCATTGTCCAATGTGCATATATTATTATGGACCATTCAACAGGATAAAGTATCAGTTAGTGCAGCGCTCCTAAGATGCTCAACTATTGAAGAGGATCATTTTACCTAATGGTTATGCAATATAAGACTTATTTTGTATTAAGTATGTAATGTAATCCGCTTATGAAAAAATTGATCATAAGAACTTACTGAAGAGGATCATTTTACCTAATGTTTATGCAAAAATTGATGTGCAAAAGAGAAATGTAGATGCATACTTTATGAATTATAGGAAGTGGCAGTTTCACATATAGAAGATTTATAGAAAACCCCACAAAATAGGAGCTTCAATAAAGCTTAGAGGTACATGAGCATCAGGCGCTGAATGTAACTCGTAGACATCAGCATCCCAAAGATGCATCCCATACACTTCCACACACAAAATATCTTCCCCTGCATTCTTTATCTCAGTGATTGAGTACTAACATGATAGATGAAAACAAATTGCTCTTACATCAAACAAACATATGCAGAATAGAATAATGGAAGAGAAGTTTTTGTTAAAAAGTATACCGATGGTCTAGCCAAGTCCATTTTTTCATACTACATGTCTATGATAAAAAGATTGAATCGGATAAACACAATGAGAAGTTTACCTCTATCTTTTTTTCCCTACTGGAAATTTCTACTTGATGTTAAAGAAAAACCTTCTGCTCAGGGGACTAATCCATCAACATCTAAACCCTGCAATTCAAAAAAATAACAAAATCAAAGGATGCTCACGGGACTAATCCATCAACATGTAAACCCAACAAAATTCAAGAAAATAACAAAATCGAAGGAACGGGCGACAAATGACAATGTGGTTAGGAAAGAGAACGGATCAAAGTGAGAAGCAAGAAACCCAATCTAACTTCAATATACTAAAAACGTCAACCTACAACAATCAAAAGAAAAAAACAAACAAAAAAAAACCTTACACCCTGGAAAAGACTATTCAAACAAATCCATTTATAACTCCTAGTATATACTAAAAAAAATATGTTCAGAATACAAATAAATCTGAAAGTAGATGCAAATGTCATAGGCAAAATATAACTAAACCCTTATAGGTCAATTGATTAATCCAATGTATTTTTCTTATCACTTGATCATAAGAAAAATAGAGTACACAATACGAATACACTACATTCTATAAGGTTTTATATTGCAAAACTAATTACTAAGGTAAGCATACAGAAGAAGCTATTCGTAAGCACAGTAAGACTTACAATGCATAAATCTTATTGTCAATATCCTCAATTATGCATCTTTGAGCAGTTAAGCTCTGGAGTTGATCCTCCAAGATAGATACAAATAACACGCTAACTTTTCAAAATAAGAATGAACCCAAACAAAAAAATAATATGAGTAGACTACATTGTTTAAAGTTTGGCATTGCAAAACTGATTACTACAGTAAGCATACAGAAGAAGTTGTTCGTCAGCATACGGTAGGATTTGCAACGCAAAAATCTTATAGTCCATATCATCAATTATGCATTCTAGCATTGAAGCCCTGGAGTCATTCCTCCAAGATAGATACAAATAAAACTGCAGCTTTTCCAAAAAAGAATGAACCAAAAAAGTAGAAACTGATCCACGAATTCAATGAAATGAGTGGAAATAATACTTGCAATTATCATTTACGGGAGTAAGAACAGACAATAAAACAACCTCTAATCATCACAAAATCAAAATTCTCTTTGTATTTTTCTAGGGAAAAGGAAAAACAGAAAGCTAGGTTACTGTAAAAAAAAAAAAAAAGCAATTCAGGATATAACAGCCATGTTAAATTTCGTCAGTAAGAAAACGAAAGACTTATTCAGCTAATAGAATTGCCAAAAACTACCGCAATTGTATTTTCCGGTGCAGTCTCAGGATTCTCTGCACCACTCTATGTGCTCTCTTACATCGAATTTGCAGTTAAAATTTAACTAAAAAACATAACTCTGGTAGTCTGTAGCTCCTTAGATCCAGAACTGTGTTTTCTTACATGGAATTTGCAGTTAAAATTTAACTAAAAAACAAAACTCTGATAGTCTGTAGCTCCTTAGATCCGTAAATGTCCCATACATAGCTGATTGGAACAGTTTATAGCTCATCAGATTCAGAACCCAAGACACTTCATGAGCTTCCTTCGTAGACTCTTTGCTACTGGAACCTAGAACCTATTCTTTGATTATATTATAAAATTACGTAAAGTTTTCAATCCAATCTTTTCAATAAAATGTGTCGTATGCTATGAAACCATACTAAATACCTGTCTAGTATACAGAGAAAGTATTATACAAGTTTTAAAGCAACATGGACCTTGGACTTGCACAACTATATCTTGTCCAAATTGTCTGCTCAAGTTGAAAGGCTACCAACTAAATCCCATCGCACCTATAGATCTAGCTATAGTATAGCATTCACATCAAATAAATCCTAATTCAATTATGAATTATAAAGATTTAAAAAAATAGTGCATCAAAAATGAGCACAAAGAATGCAAATTTAGTCCAATTATATCTAGAAAACTACTTCACCATAAGTTGTTATTTAAAGTTGTTATTTGATCCATTAAGCTTCTATGGATTGTAGACTCATAGACCTTGATTCTAATAGAGTCTAGCCTTTAGTTGGAGTATGCCAGCCTTTAGTTGTTATATATCCACAACGAATATCCTATTTATGTTTGTATACATGACTGAAAACATCAGTATTCATTTAAAATCAAAAGACAAATATCAGATCCTACCACGAACTCTCAGAACATACATGAAAAATTTATGAAACTAAACCACTGAAAACATCTTATAACTGTTATTAGAAATTGTAAGAAGATACTCGTAGAGAACTGAATCTTGAATTAGCATCAAAAACATACCCATGGTGAACACAGAACACAACCATGATCAAACAAAACAACTTACAGATATCACTGCAGTATTTTCACAGTCCCGATTGTCAACATCACAATCACTGATTAGGTCTTCCTTGAAACACAAAATTACATGGTATAAGTATTAAGAACATCATACAGATGAAAAAATAACGCTAAATTAGATAAATCAATGTTCGATCTCTCGCAAAAAAATAAATTTAAACCCCAAATTTTATAGGAGCATTATTCAATGTCAATTTGGTTGATGTTGCAGGTGAAATTATAGATTAAAGTGAAAGGAAAGGTTCAGTGATGAGAATGGGTGGTAGTCACTCTGTGCGAGTTTAGAAGAGAGGAAGGATCAAAGTGAGAAGCTAATATTTCCCTAAAACCCAATCTGATTTTAATCAATCAGCCTACAACAATCACAAAAAGCAAAAATAATTACAAAATTCTAGGGTTTCCACATGTTTACCTTCTTCTTCCTTTCCTTTGAATCGTCTTTGAGATTCAACTTCGCCTCCTAAATTTCATGCTAACATCAAGCACCTAAACCGCAGAAAAAAAAAAAAAAAAAAAAAAAAAAAAAAAAAAAGGTCAAAAATCTCGAGTTTCTGCGAGAGATGGGAGAACAACCATAGCAGCAACAAACATTTATGAACTTAGGTCGTCACGGAGCATCACCCCCCCGCATACCCTGTTGACCCCATACACCCACGTAACAAAACCGAAACTTTCCGGCCGTCGCTTGAGAAAAGCCCATCCGGATGATTACAACCGCATGATGGTCCTCCATGATAAATCCGGTCCAGTTAAAAGGCAGTATTTTATTTTTGTAAGAAGTTTTGTCTCCTTGATTCCCAGCCGTCCAAGTCATAGCTCGATCCGGACGATCCCGACCGCGAGATGACCCTTTTTGGCCAATCCTGTCCGTCTAATGACTCTCAAATCTCAAAGTCAAAGACCACCTTTTTTTATAACAGTGATGTAATACGCCATGGTCATGTCCTAGAATTTCCATATTACATACCAAGGACGGTTGGAATTGCAATCAAACCAACAGTGAAAATTGTTGTGGAATCTTATGAATAGAACAAGAGAAGGCATTTACGTTGACTACAAAATTGATTGTGAAATTTTTGTTACATAATCCATCATCAAACTATACAGAGAATATCCAAAAATCTTCGCAGGACGATGAATCATGAACCAAGTTCTTCCTTCTTGTTTCTCAACTTCTTCAAACAAGAATCTTCCAAATCATAATAGAATGGACAATTTTAAAGGAACCTTGGAACAATATCTAGCTTCAGTAATATACAAGATATGAGTAACATCACTAACTATATGTCATGTACATTTTTCTACCAGTTTTCAAGACAAGAAGAAGAGCAGCGAACATTTCGTTGAGAGGCCTCTTTCCTTATTCATGAAAGAACTAAACAGGTTGGTCGCCAGCATGACCTTCATTGTCTACATTGCCATCAGTGGCGTCAACAGAGATGAGTCTCAAGATCTGCAAGTGAAAGGACTCTCAATCAGTTTAATTCTAATTTTCCATGACCCAAATAGTGTACAGATATTGTGACAACGAGACATCCCACAATTACTGTACTAACTAACAAAAAATTGAAATGAACAAGAACCAATCCATGCCACTGTATGATGTAAGATTATAGCACGTAGGACTATAAACTAGTTCGATAAACTAATCATACAAAATTACAAACTCGGTCCGTTAAAAAGAAATGGGCACTAAAAATGTGATCGCTGCATCTATGAAAGCTATCTAGGATCTTTCAATCATTTGCAGACCCTAAATGGCAAACAAAATTGAAAACTGTGTGCTATGGTCTCAAATGATTGGTGACTTGCTGCTAGCGATAACTTCCACTTAGTTGGAGCAAGAATAAGATGGTTGTAATTATTGGTTTAGCTACAAGTACTAGATAGAAAGTGAGAGAAACTGCAGGTTACTGCAAGGACAAATGAGTTTGATATGGACTCTTTCACATTTTTAGCCTAACCAAAAGGATAGCAAGAAAGCTATGGCAAGACCAAATTATTCACTACAACTACAAATTCTACTCATTTTGGAAAGCCTGCTACGAATGGGAAAATAGGAAGTATCAATTTGGAAACATGGACACATACCAGGGATAGAAGAGCGGCAAAGATTGTAATCACACAACTGAATATGAGAACGTGATCTTTCCCTTTCTGAGCACAAATCCAAACAAATACTTGGATGAAGGCGACTAATGCAGCTTGTGGAAGGCCCGAGTTATCTTCTATCGCAAGCTCACAAATGAGCAATCCGTAAGCAAAACTTGCAAACTTCAGCATTGGAACTCGCAAAATATCCACTAGATATCCCGAATATTCATGAGATACGAAGAACAATATGGCTATAGTGAAGTGGTTTTTGGTTAAAAAATCAGAAATAGGACTTCCATTGGTCACGATCTTACACCAAACCGCATAAATCGATAAAGCCATCAGCACGAAAGAATAAACGCATGCTCTTAATTGCATTAAATTGTTAACACAATCATTGAAGTTCTTTATACTAAAGGCATCTTTGGCAAACCCATAACTGTGGAATGCACAACCCACGACATTCACCAGGTAAAGAAACTTAATAGCCATCATTAAGAAATATTGCACCCCCTTTAGAAAAGCTGTAACCTTTTTCAGCCAATCACTGGTATATGCTTTGATGGGATCGAAGATTGTTACCTGGATAAAAATACATGCAGCTTGAATTTGATTAAGTCCCCAACCAAGAAGACCCCAAATCACCTGAAGAAACCCCCAAGTCGCCTGAAGAAAATCCCAAAAACCCTGAAGAAAACCCCAAATCATTTCAAAAAATGGGGTAAAGAATAATCGAATTCTTTCAGCTGTCCCATGATCTGGATAATACTCTAACAGTGGTGCATAATCCCCTTCGATTATGCAGTGAAACAAACCAGAATACGATGTGAATAGCAATTGTAACTTCCAAATTAGGTTTTTTGACATTGGGTTATTGAAATTTCTGGTTAAGGATTGTGCAGATGTAATTGTCTTCTCAATCGTAACCCTTCTGAAGCTGTTTCTTCCTTCGATTCTTCAAAACCCACCACTAAATCACCACCACCAATCTCATCTTCTGCTCATCACTCATTATTACTCTTCATTACCCTAAAACTCAAATCCTTCTCACCAAAAGAATCGTCTCCCTTCTCTAACCAATTTTGTTTCGATTTCTTGAATGAATTTTTGCTATTGTATAATCAATCTTTCGCTGCCACTACTGGTGACGATTTGAAGTTTTTGGTTAATCAATTACAGAGGAATTTTGGGGATTTTGGTGGTTTCTTTTTCGTGAGGGGAAAAATTGGAGTTCTTGGTATGTTAATGTCTATGAATGTGAACTAATTCGAGAAAGAGATTTTCGATAAAGTTCAGTTTGGAACTTTGGACTACTGATTTACAATGTAAATATATCAAACAGCTTGTTGATGCTGTTGGTACTAACACAAGTCGCACATGCGTGGCACGAAAGTTGCCGCGCATGGAGTTATTGGGTGCGATTTGAAACTAACATAGCAATATTTGTCACAAAATTCGGAACACAAATAAGTGTTAGTAACTTCGGGAAAAATATTGATTGCATTTATGACAGTATGACAACAGAGAGGATACTGCTAGAATCCTTATTACTCACTTTAGTTCAGTTTTTTTTTTTTTTGATCGATAAAGAAAAGATTGATTGATCAAAAAATAGGGGTAAAAGAATTATACCACCCTAGCCAAAGTTACAAGAGAAGAAAAGAAAGCAAAATAATAAGAACTGGTAATAGACTACCAGAACTAGTTAATATCAAAATAAATATTGTTCCAGTTTTTCAAAGCATCAGCAGAATCAACTGTATTGAAATCACTAATGGCAAGAGCCCAAGAGAAGATGTAGTAAATAGATATTTTCACCACTGCCATTTCATTATTGTTGGAATTAGAGAACACCCTGTCATTCCTCTCTTTCCATAGACTCCAAAAAGTAGTTGCAGGAATCAAGTCCCAAACTGCAGAGCTAGCTTTAGAATGTTGAATAAGAGACCAAGCATGAAGAACATCAGGAGCATCCTTAGGCATGGAGAAAAACCAATGTAGCTTGTCAAAAAAAACTTCCCAAACTTTTCTAGCATACCTGCAGTGAAGAAGTAAATGCCGAGTAGACTCTAACTCACTACAAAACAAGCAAGTGTCTGGAACATCTATTCTTCTTCTCAAAAGGAAATCTCTGGTGGGAAGCTTGTTATGAGCAATAAGCCAAATAAAAAAGGCAATTTTAGGAGGGCATTTCAGCTTCCAAATGTGAGCAAATATAGAGTCCACATCCACCAAATTATCTTGCATGGAGAGAGAGAGTCATAAAGAGATTTTACTGAGAAAACTCCTTTATTAAAAAGCCTCCATTGCAGTTCATCTTCAATATTAGCATTCAACTTTAAAGAGACAAGATCATCATTTAACAAAGAAAGCTCAACTCTAGCAACAACATTTAATCTGGTTGGGATGTGCAGATTCCAAGAAAAAATATTACCAACTGCAGAATACAAGTTACAACAGAAGAAGACTTGGCTCTTGAAGCTGCATACAGACTAGGATAGCAAAGTTTTATTGGAGAGTCTTACAACCAGTTATCATCCCAAAATCTCATATTTGTACCATTATTAACCTTGAACTTCACATATTTGGTGAAAATAGAGCTACACTTCATGATAGACTTCCAAACTAAGAAACCATAAGTACACTTAGGGATCTTAGATATCCAGGAAACTTCACCTTTACCATATTTCTCATCAACAATCTCTTTCCAGAGAGTATTATCTTATGTGTCATACCTCCAATTCCATTTAGTAAGAAGAGTTTGATTGAACTGTTTAAGATTTTTGATGCCCAAACCACCAAATTTTTTCTTTCTACTTAAAGCACTCCATTTAACCAAATGGATTTTCCTTTTACCTTTGTTATCATGCCAAAGAAAACATTCATATTCCTGGTCATATATTTGATATTGTGCCTAATGTTATTAATGAGATTGATACTGCTAAAAAGCTTTGTTAGGGTGCCTATTGATGAGGAAATTTATCAAATAGTAAAGTTTATGACTGCTTGGAGTTCTCCAGGTCCAAATGGGTTCCAAGCAGGTTTTTACCAAAACAATTGGAGTATTGTAGGTAATGATGTTGTGAATGTTGTGGAAATTTTTATCTTAACAATTAATATGCCTTGAGAATTTAATAAAACCTATCTCTCTTTGATACCTAAAGTTGATACTGCTAAGCATGTTGTAGACTTTAGGCCAATAGGTTTGCGTAGAACCATTTACAAAATTATCTCCAAAATTATTGCTAATAGAATCAAGCCACATTTGAAGTATACAATTTCTCCCTTCCAAGCTGCTATTGTTCATGGTAAAATTATACATGATAATATAATTATTGCTCATGAAATGATTCACACAATGAAGCATAAAGAAGGTCAAAGTGGTACAATGGCTTTTAAATTAGATCTTTCCAAGGCCTTTGATATATTAGAGTGGCCTTTTCTTATAGGCATGATGAGAAAGATTGGATTTCTTGAGAAGTTTTGCAGGTTGTTAGAGCAATGCATTAGTACTACTAAGATATCCATCTTACATAATGGTTCTCCTACCGAGGAATTTGGACCATCGAGAGGTATAAGACAAGGGGATCCTTTATCCCCTTATCTTTTTATTATTGTTATGGAGTATCTTTCAAGATTACTTTTATTTCTGGTGTTAAGGATGCTATAAATACCCCTTCTATAACCCATTTTTTGTTTGCAGATGATATTCTGATTTTTACTAAAGCTATTTGCATAATATTGCAGGCATTTTGGATGTTCTTGAGCATTTTGGTATGTATTCTGGCCAAATGCTTAATTTATCTAAGTCTAGTGTCTATTTTAGTAAAAATATTATCCCTTACTCCAAGACTTTTCTAGCTAATTCTCTTAAGATGTCTGAGATGAAGGACTCTGATAAATACTTAGGTGTTACTCTTCTTTTGGGAAGAGATAAAACAAAAGCTTTTAAGCCTTTTTTGCAATCTTTTGGTTCTCGACTAAAAACTGGAAAGACAAAACTATGAATTACTCTGCAAGAACAACTATGGTAAAGCATGTCCTTAACACTCTTCCAACTCATCAAATGGGTAGTTTTAGGATACCTAAAACTATGATTGCACAAATGAATTCCATTCAAAGGCAATTCTGGTGGGGTAAGGGTGGTAATAAAGGTCTATACTTTATGGAATAAGCTAATGATACCTAAATCTTTAGGAGGATTAGGCTTTAGAAACCTAGGACACTTTAATACATCTCTGTTAGCTAAAGAGGCTTGAAGAGCCTGTAATGATGATACATATCTTCGTTTACAAACTCTTAGAGAAAAATATACTAAAGATGGAAGTTTGTTGCATCTAGATAAACTCAAGGATGATTGTTCTTGGTTGTGGAGAAGTTTTTACTTAGGCCTTGAAATTGTGAAGCAGTACACCATGTGGACTGTAAGATGTGGCACTAAAATTAACATATGGCTAGATTGTTGGGTTATAGGTCTTGATAGCCCACCTGTACCAATTGTAGGTACATCTAGTTATGAAAATTTTGATAGAGTGTGTGACCTTTTTTTATCAGGGACTAGAGTTTGGAACATTGATGTTGTTACTTCTATTTTCTCTCAAAGTTGTGCTGATCTTATTCTTAAGATGGTGATTCCTCTTACATGTGATAATTTTATTTTATGAAAACCTGACAGAAAAGGTAAGTTTTCTGTCAAAAGTGCATATAATTCAATTTGTTCTAATGAGGTTAATAATATTATTTTTGTGGATAACATACCTAGAGAGGTTTGGAAAAACTTATGGCAGAGTAGAATCCCACATAGAGTTCAACTTTTTTATATGGAAATGCATTAAGAACATAGTTCCGGTGAGATCAAAAATTGATGTGTACAAACCTGAAATCCAGACTGAATATGCTTTTTGTATCTGTAGTTCTAAGACTGTGGTTCACTTAATCTTTGAGTGTAGCTTTGCTAGAGATTTCTGGATGTCTATGAACATTAACATAGATTAGATTGCTGGTAATTACTCAAGTGTTCAGAATTGGACTATAACTTGGTTTTCCTCAGGTAATAATGGCGCTCTGGCTTTATGCTTAGATGAGAGAAACTATGTATGCAAGTTAATGTGTACAATCTGGTATATATGGAAAGACAAGTGTTCTCTTATATTTCAGGGTACTAAGCCCAATGTTCATAATACAACTTCTAGAATTCATAATCTGTTAAACTGTTGCTCTACAATCTCAGGAGTGCAGGATAATAGTACAACTAAACTGCAGATTAAAGAATGGATTCCACCTGATAAGGAGTTTGTGAAAGTCAATATTGATGGTTCTTATATACATGATATTAGGAAAGGAAGTGCTGACCTAATTCTGCGTGATTTTGCAGGGAAATGTCTAGGAGCCAAAAGAATAAAGTTTGATGAGAAAGTGGATGCAGATTATTGGTCGGAGCATTTTGAATGTAAAGCGCTGGAGATAGTGGTGAAATGGATGGAGGATCTGAACATTGAGAAGGTTATATTTGAAATGGACTGTGATAATGTGATTCATTCTATAACTGAGAGTGAATCACAAGTTCATTGGTTCAATTAAAGTATAATTGAAAGAGTTAAATTTAAATGCAGTAGTAAAAAAAAAACTTTGGTTTTTTAAGTCTAATCATAGGCTAGGAAATAATGTTGCTCACTCTTTGGCTCGTAAAGCAAGAGATGAGGAAGCAAACTTCCATTTTAATTCTGATATTCCAATTTTCATTACACAACTTATGAAAGAGGATTACTGTAATATTTTAGATTGATTAATAAAATTTCTTTGGTATCAAAAAAACTCCATGTAAGGTAAAAAAAAAAACGAGTCAAAAAGAGAGAGAGTGTGATTGACTTTGGCCTGACGATTTTGAACAAAAAGTCAAGATCGTGTTCTCCAATTTTTCTTCTCTAATTTCTTCGGATTTGTTGAATCAGCTCTTCTCTCTTTCATTTTGATAGGATTTTATTTATTTATTATTATATGGTTTTTCAGGCTAATATGCCTCTAGGGGGTTCAGTTAGGGAAGATTTGATGAGAAAAACTTGTGATGTTGATGAGTATAATGGTCTGGTTTCTGATTCTCCTCCAGGGTTTGAGAATTTTCTTCCCCTGAAGTCTGGATCGCATGTTTAGGCTTCCTTATTTGATAAACAAAAGGAACTGATTCCTGATGTTGCAATTCCGTTTTTTCTCCCAAAGTTTGAAGATGGAAAAAGGATTACTACTTAGGTTTCAACGACAGTGTTTGAAAAATAAACTAATAGATATGAAGGTTTGGTGTTAGGATTCTTTGTTGGTAAGAATTTTTCTTATCATTTAGTCAAAAATACAGTCTCTAGGGCATAGAAACTTAAAGGTAATTTCAATCGTACCATTAATGGTGATAAAATGTTTGTTTTTGAGTTTGAAGATGATGATGATAGGTGTACTGCTCTTGAGTTTGGGGCTATATTTATTTCTAAACATTTTCTCTTTGTGAGACTATGGTATAAAAATATTGAAAAGGTTATGTAGCTGAATTACGTACGGTTCGTATTTGGTTGAATCTAAGACGAGTCCCTCTTTATATGCGGAATATTGTGGGATTGAGTATGATCGCTAGCAATATTGGTGTACCAATCATGATAGATAAACAACCTCTCAGTAGAAAAAAGAATGAATTATGCCAGTGTTTGTGTAAAAGTGAGTGTTCATTGTGATTTTCCTACCTCTATTTCTTTACTAATTCACGGAAAGGACACTGTGGAGCTTACCGTTGAGTATACTTGGAAGCCTCCAGGTTGTACTGAATGTAAATTTTTTTGTCATTCGATTGAGCAATGTCCTAAAATGCAGAAACCTACTGTCAAAGAAGTAGAGAAGTGGGTTCCTAATAAGAATAGCAAAATTATTGATGTTGAGGGATGGATTTCTAAGTCTGGTAAAAGAGTAAGGGATCCAATTGAGTCAGGATCTTATACTTCTGAAGAAGGAGTGGCTATTGAGAGTAATGGTAAGAATAAATTTGATATGATGGATCTTGGTAGCAATAATGTGCATGTTAACTTAAGAAATTTTTATTCTCAATGAAGTTCCTATCATTCAATTGAGAGAGAATGGTGATATTCTTATGAATAACAAGTTTATATTATTGGATAAGATGAATGAAACCAGTCATTTGAAAGCTTTTGATTCAAATAAGGAAAATACTCAGGAGGATTTATTAATTAATGATGATGCTTCTCTAGTCAATGCAGAAAGTTCAGGGGTGAGAGGACATTTTCACAAAAAAAGGGTTGGAATCTAATTTTGTTGTCTCTAACTTTCTCTTAAAATATTGCATATCTTAAGAAATCTGCTAGAGGTACCTCCCTTTTTGAATTTAAATAATGTTTAAGTTAGGTAGTTGGAACATAAGAGGTCTTAATGACCCAGTTAAACAATTCGAAATAAAGAGATTGATTAAATATAATTCTCGTTCTATGCTAAGGATTCTTGAGACTCGTGTTCAAGATATTAATAAAATTAGAATTCGTAATAATATTTATCCTACGTGGAATTTTATTGATAATGATAGTATTTTTAGTAGTGGTAGAATTTGGGTGGGTTGGAATACTTCTGTTATGAATGTGTATATTCTTCATATTTCCTCTCAAGCTATTTTTTTGGAAGTCTCTAATTCCCTTCAGACAAATTTTGTTGTGACGTTTGTGCATGGAGAAAACTACTACATGACTAGGATAAATCTATGAAATTCCCTGGTGGCTTTTGTTGATTTTGATATTAAACCTTGGTTAGTATTATGTGATTTTAATTCTATTTTTCATCCTTCTGATAAGATTGGTGGTGCTGAGGTCATGGCTCAACATTATGTTGACATTTTGAATTGTACTCAAGCCTCTCACTTATTTGATTTTAATTCTATTTAAAGAAGATCATGTTAAATCAACGGCGGAATTCATGAGTGTAATTAATGCTGCTTTTGAATCTCAGATGGACCGTTACATTGAAGCTTCAGGTGGAAGGAACTCAAATCGAGACAATCAGCTTGGCAATAACAACAGAATTTTGGGTTCTGCACCAAACGGAAACCAAATTGATTCAGGTGACAATATTATTCAACCTCATTATTCTGTTATACATCATGAACAAAATCAATTTCAACAACCTAGGCCTAAGGTAGAATTTCCTAGATTTGATGGTACAAACCCCAGATCTTGGATCCGAAAGTGTAGAAAATTCTTTATCATGCATAATATATCATACTCTCAGATGGTGAATCTAGCTTCCATGTACCTAGAAGGGAAGTCTGATACCTGGTTTCAAGATTACCAGATTGGTAAACAAGTGATAACATGGGAAGATTTCATTAGAGATATCTGTTTGCGTTTTCAAGAGCTTGGTCATGATGATGTTTAGGAGAGTTTAACAAGCTCAGCCAAATTTGTTCTGTCCTTGACTACCAGGAAATTTTTGAGGAATTGAAGGCATTAATGTTAGCCAAAAACCCTCACCTCACTGAAAAATATTTCACTTCCAGCTTCATTAGTGGCCTTAAGGATGAGCTTAGACTACATGTTCAAATGTTCTCACCTAAGACACTTACCAGTGTTGTCTGCTTAGCTAGAATGCAAGAGGCACTCCTTGAGAATGCAGCTAAGAAAACTAGATCTTAATACAAACCTTCACCACTTTATGTTTCAAACAACTATTCTCAAACAAATACTACTTCCCCAGTTACAAGTCCTAGAACTTTCACCAAAAAAATTTCTCCCTCTACTGCAAGTTCCCCACCACCCATCAAAAAATTGTCATATGCAGATATGCGGAAGCGCAGAGAGAAAGACCCTTGTTATAACAGCGATGAAGTATTTCAAGCAGGCCATAAGTGCATCAAACAACAGGTTTATATGTTAGCTGCTGATGATGAAGAATCAACACAATCTGGAGAAGATTCTCCTGTTGAAACTCCATGATCTCCTACTCAAGAAGAGGAAGTTGAAATATCAATACATTTTCTAGCTGGAAATGTTTCCCACAACACCATTCGAATAGAGGGAGCAACTAAAAAGCAGCCATTGACTATCCTTATTGACAGTGGCGGTATACAAAGTTTCTTAGACCCAGCAGCACCAACAAGATGTGGTGGACATGTTATTCCTACAAGCTCATTATTGGTAGTGGTGGATAATGAAAATAAAATGGTTAGTGATGCTAAATGTCCTTTCTTCAAATGGAAAATGCAAGGGCACGACTTCCAGTTTGATATGCAGCTCTTAACTTTGGGAGGTTGTGACATGGTGCTGGGAGTCGACTGGATGAGAGGAATGAGTCCAATGCTTTTCGACTTCAACAAGCTGACGGTGGAGTTCTCTAAAAATGGACAGAACATCAAGCTTCAAGGTAATACCCCTACAGCTCAACTTTCTATGATGTCCGGGAAGGCTTTACATAAGTGGCTTAAGAAGAACAAAGGAGGGATGGTAGGTAGGCTTTTTGCTATAACTGCTTGTGAAGAACAATCATTAACTCCTGCCCACATTTTACCATTACTACAAAAATATGAATCTGTTTTTCAAGAACCCAAAACACTTCCCCCATCTAGGGCCCATGATCACCATATTTCTTTAAAACCACTCACTACTCCACCAAATCAAAGGCCATATAGAATTCCCTATATTCAGAAGGAGGTAGTTGAGCAGCTAGTGCAAGAGATGCTTAAATCGGGGGTAATACAACCTAGTCAGAGCCCTTTTTATTCTCCAATACTACTTGTTAAGAAAAAAGACGGCAGCTGGCGATTCTTCGTAGATTATAGAAAGTTGAATGAAGCTACTGTCAAGAACAAATACCCTATTCCCATTATATAAGAACTACTTGATGAGTTATTTTGGTCAAAGGTGTTCACTAAGATAGATCTGAGGGAAGGGTATCACCAAATTCGAGTTTTTCCTCCAGATACATACAAGACTGCATTTAAGACACATCAAGGGCACTATGAGTTCATGGTAATGCCATTTGGCTTAACTAATGCCCCAGCCTCTTTCCAAGCATTAATGAATGATGTTTTTCAGCCTCATTTGAGGAAATTTATATTGGTATTCTTCGACGACATATTGGTGTACAACTGATAGGTGTAGAATACACCGTATTTACTATCTAGAGTTTATGCTTTCTTTGCTATTTTTCGTGTGAATTATGTATCTTATGGTTGATTTTGAGTTTATTAGGTACTTTAGAGTCATTGGAGCAAAAAGAAATGGAACTCGCTCGAATCGTGGATTTCTTCTCAATCATCTTGAAGAGAACGAAGATTCAAAGCCACTTAGGTGAAAGAATGATGTCAATCCGACGTCATACGAGAAAGTTATGAGAAAATCAGTAATTAAGCTTGTCAGTTCCCTATAGCTGACAATACAAGAATTATGAAGGAGGGTGGTATCGGTCTTGCAGAGCTATCAACTCAGGTGGCCCTTATCCAAAGTCAGGCGTGTAAATCCGACTCCTTACAAAACACCCGAGTTTCGGTGAAGAAATCATTTTCTTCTTCTACCTAAAGCGATGGCGGCTCCATTGTTCAACGAGAGAAAGGGAAATAGAAGAATTCAAATTTAGGGTTTTTGAGTTGAACTCCAGAGTCGATGAGAGGATCGTATTGTTGCTAGGAAGTAGGGTTCCGAGCTGTGAGAAGACTTGGAACAATTGGTCGAATTTGTGAATGGTTTTGGTTAGGGTTTGGCTGTGGTAATCGAATTGAGAGATTGGAGTTAGGGATTGAGATTAAAAGTTGATTTACCAGTTTGGGTTGAACTAGGTTTGAATTTAGTAGAGATTGTGTAGCCTTGTGTCACTTGATTTTGAGACCGAGAAGATGAAGAAGAATCGAGATGGGTTTCTGTTGGTGAATCGATTGAAGCAACTGGAGATTGAGATGTAGAATTTGGGTTTGAACAAAAATCAAGAGTTAGTGTTGATATTCATGGGATGTGTTATGGGTTGCAGCAAAGATAAGATCTAGAAGAAGGAATCGAGAAATTGAAAGGTTTGTGTTGGTGAAGAAGAACTGTGGAAAGAAGAGAAGATTGTTATTGAGATGGTGCGGGATTTGGTGGGCGACTTGGGAGGAAGCTGTGACTCGAGATGAATTTGAGCTAATGGTTACTATGGTGGTGCAATAGCTAAGGGGTTCTCACTTTGGTGATACGGTGAATTCATGGATGGAAGGAAGTTTGAGGAAGCTTGGATGGATGCATTTTTGTCTTGAGCTAAAATTGGTGCCATGTTGGTTACAAAGTGGAGATTCAAGGGAGAGTGCGCTAGGCTAGGCATAATGGAGAGTGAATGAGATTGAGTCTGCGGTTCGGGTTGTGATGCGTTGAAGCTGAACTGAGATGAAGAATTGCAGTTCTTTGGTGGATGAACTCGGGTGAGCTAATGGGTATTGCAGGTGGTAGTGTGTTGAGCACGGTGGAGATTCGATTGGAGGTTGAACTGGGGATTTCTGCGATTGTGGGAGTTTCGAGAAGCGATGTTGGTGTCTTTGCGGCGTAGAGCGATGGGTACCAGATTCTCTTTGTAGAATTGGTTTACAAACTTCGGCTGTATGAAGGCGAGAGATTGTGTTGGCTGCTTGTTTCGAGATGGGAAGATGATTGGCCTAAGTCGAGTTACTTGCACTAGTTAAGATGCACTTGGAGCTGCGATGACTGGATTATGGAATTGCAGTGAGGGAAATGGCAGGTGGAGCTGCTGTTGGCTCTTTGTGGTGCTATGAACTGGAGAGACGAGGTGAGTTGCGAGATGGTGGTAATGGATTGAGATGGTGGATGAAGGCGATTAGATATAGGCCTGGTGGCGACTGAAATCTTGAAGTTCAGCTACTGAAGTTGAAGGGACTGGAGTTGTAGAGTGTTAGGTTGCGGCTTTTGATCGGAAATGTTGTC
The DNA here is from genome assembly GCA_023531295.1 of Papaver armeniacum. Taxonomy (NCBI): domain Eukaryota; kingdom Viridiplantae; phylum Streptophyta; class Magnoliopsida; order Ranunculales; family Papaveraceae; genus Papaver; species Papaver armeniacum. The sequence continues at coordinate 90,148 of JAJJWW010003060.1, forward strand.
TTTGGTGGCGAGTTGATAGTGTTGCTCTTGGGATGGATCATACAAGCCATGAAGAGCTCAAATGGAATTGGAAGAGCTTCAACCGAAAGATGGAAGTGTGTGAGTCAAGGTGAGTGCCGAATGTGACTTTGGAGTGAATCAAATTGGTTTTCCAGTGTGTGTGTATGAATGAATGAGTATTAATCGATAGATGTATGCCTAGGTTGCAAGGGAATGAAATTGTGAGTTTGTTGGTGAGGCTGCAGGGGAGTGTGGCGAAGTATGGTCGGAGAATTGTGGTATTGTTAGTTGCTTCGGTGATGATTTGTAGCGAAGGAACCGGTGCGGGTGGTCTTTATTCTTTGCCCGGGGTTTGGTACAAGCTTTTATGGAGCTGAGCAAGACAATGGCTCACGGTTATGTTGCAGAAATGAATAATAAGCGTGGCAATGGGGCTGTTGGGTGCTGAGATGGACTTGAGCTGAATGAAGGGGGTACTATTGAACCTAGGATCCATGACCATCATGGCTGGATATGAGTAGTGAAGCACAAAGATAGTGCGCGAGAAAATATGGCATGCTGTGATTCGAGGCCTATGGTCGGGATCGACTCGGATGAGTAAGGAGGCGATAAGCGACTCGACTCGGATCCGATTCGGGGATGAACCGGCCGACTCATCGACTCGACTCGGTCGACTTTGACCGACTTGACCCGTTGACCCGGTGACCGGGTGGACTTTGCCGGTCACACGAGTTACTTTCGGTCCGGATTAGGCCAAGTTAAACCATAATCCCAGATTTCCGGCGACAAATTTTGGACATAATTTTACATGGGTTTTTCTCACACATGGGCTTGGTGGACCACTTGGAGATGGGTTTTGAGAAGACCTAATATTGGAAGGAGTATCCTTATGGAATGGGAGAAGCATATATATAGAAAACTCTTTCTCTAAACCTAATATCTCCATTAGGGAGGCTTCTACTTGTTTTCTAGGGTTTCACATGATAGGTTCTTCTAAACTTTCTATGATGATTTCCAAAAACACAAGTAACTAAGTTTTTATTATTGGTTAAAGATGTAGTTGGATTTTGGAAAACAAGTTATGATTTTTATGAATTAGTTTTCTCTCAATATTATCGTATGATTTCTACGGGTTATAATAATCGCATGATTGATGTATTGCAATATGATTGAATGTTTGCTTAGTTAAGTCTAGAATTGATTGAACTCACATCCATATCTATAGCTATTTTAGGGTTTTCATCGAGCGATAACCTTGAATACGAGTAGCATGATATGATTCTAGGTTGTAGTGATACATCCTTGTAGTCATATGTAGAAATTGACCTTTGTTCGAATTGTTTGCGCAATGTATTTCAATTGCATTGATTAGCCTAATTCTGAAACTTAATGCTCCTAGGAATTGAACTTGATTAGCGCAAGGCGTTAGGTTATTCTTTAGGTAGAATTCACATACGCAGCTCTAATGTGTGTGTGATGAATTAGGAAATTTCTGGAGTATTCTTGCAATAAGGTATTCTATGGCTTTTGATGATAGCGAGATTAAATACGAATTCTATTCATATATTCATAAACTTGTTTACAATTGAAGATGAAACCTTTATCCAATATTTTCACATCCTTGATTTGCGTGTTTACTTTTATTTGTTTTGCTTTTATTTATTTCCGTTTATAAAAATCAGAAAATCCCCGGTGTTTTATATAGGAAACCATAACATATTGACAACCAAGACCTCTCTGTGGGAACGATCCTTTCTTGCCCTTGCTATATTTATATTTTGAGTAGTAAGAAAGTGTAATTATATTTGTGTCGGCTGACAACCGGTCAAATTTTGGCGCCGTTGCCGGGGAGGCATCGGTTGTCAAATGTTTTTGGTTTCTTATTTTTGTTTTTAGTTTTTGTTTTATATTCTTATTTTCTGGTTCCTAATATAGTTTTGAGAACTCTTGTTTGAGGTACCAATTTCTATGGACGGAGCATATTGGAGCAATCAATACGGATTTCAACCTCAACAATATGATAACTACCAATTCCATGGGTATAATCAAAACCAATTCATTGGTTATGACCAATATTCCATGGAACCTTGTGGTTTTCCTCAACAACCTTATGGCGGGTATGTGTGTGAACAACCACAAGGATGGGAGGATTCTTATGCTCGTGAACAAAAATTCTCTCACTTTATAGACAAAGTTTCCAACTTTTTACAAGAGGAATTTCAAAAAGCTAAAGAGACTACAAACGAGCAACTCCAAGAACTTCGTGAAGGTATGACTATCTTGCGAAGAGGCATTGATCAATACAAGGAAGATATGGATAATTCTTATGTGCATATGGTTTGTGATGAGCATTTGATTGATGCTAATGTTGAAAAAGGCCAATCCTTGGGCACTTTCGTGGATAATTGTGTAGTTAACTCAACTCTTGATCGTAATAATGATCATTCACCTATTCAAAAGGATGAGTTCGAGATTAGCAACACTAAATTCAGCGAGGACCCATCTTATGTTGACTATGATAGTGACGGTGATTATGATACATTGCTTGAAACAACTCATGGTGACATCTCCGAGGAGTCTTTTTGGGATCAAGATGAAGACGAAGAGGAATATGTCGACACTTGTGTAGATTACTCGAGCATTGATCTTAATAATGATCAAGAGCCTATTCAAAGGGTGGAGCTTGAGGATGATGCATTTTCGAGTGTTCTAGAAAAGTTTCTTATAATAAAATTTGGATCCGCAAAAGAGTATGTGCCTTACAACAAAGAGGAGTATGTTGAGAATGAGACCGGTATGACCACTATTGTGGAAGACCCAATTGAGCTTGCATATGATTGTAATGATGATGTTTATGTCGAGACTTTGGTTACGGCAGAAACGGACGAAGAATGGTTGCAAGGTTTGATAGAGGACCATGATATAAAAGAGGTGACTAACTCACTTGAGTTTTTCAAGGATGAAGAGGATTCCGTGATAAAAGAGATTGTGCAAGGTTTATCTAACCCTTTGCCTATTGTTTCTTCTCCTTTACCTCTTATTGGTTTGAATGTATGTGCTTCGAGAATATTGTTGAATGACTTTGTTTCTCGATTTCCTCCATTAGAGATACTTGATTCTCATACTATGCAGGTTTTGGAACAAGAAACCGTGGAAGTACCCGACTCCTATATTCTTTATACGCTTCCAAGTGTGGACAAGAATAAGTGTGGGGGAAGCTTTTATCGGTTCATAGCTTCATTTATGTTTTATATTACTAATATTTGTGTGAAGCTAGTGTTTGCAAAACAGGTTCTATGGAAGGATCCTGAACTTTTCAGATTGATGGTATATGGACGATAACAAAAAGAGTGGCCGACGACTTTAAACCAAGCGCTAAATGGGAGGCAACCCATAGGTTTTGTATTTTAGTCCCTTTTGTTTTTTGTTTTTATTGTTTTCATATCATATTTGCATCCCCATGTTTAATTTCATTGCGTCCGGAATCTATCTTAGAAGAGAATTAGGACGAATACCTTTTCGTCAGAAAAATTCAGACTGCACGTAGTTCATTCCAGAGACCATAACTGTCAGACCGTTTATCGAAACACTGTGCCCTTTTGACACTTTGTAGAAAACACGTAGATGAACAACTTTTGTGAAATGGAGTTTTTCCAAATTCCTTACCAATTTGTACAGTTTTTGCGTTTTATCTGCTGTTACGTCAGAATTCAGAATTTTCGGTTTTACACATTGAGGACAATGTGAAGTTTAAGTGTGGGGGAGTCTTTTGCATATAGAGTTTTTAGCCTTTTTGAGTCAAAATTTTCAACTTTTTTTTTGTAAATAATGAATAAAATACTCCAACTTGTGGTTAGTTTAGAGTCACATAGTATACATGTCGCTAAGATTACATCGAGAATCTCATAAGAGTGACTGAACTTAGAGATGACAGAGAACATGATCGGGTTTCTTAATTGTATGAGAGTTAAAGTTGGATTTAACCATGCCAGTGGCAAATAAGGTGCATACTGAAATTCGGTATTAGAGTAGTGGTCCCTTATAGTGGAGACTACCCATGTTACATAATGTGAGGCACCGACCTTCAATTCTTTGTACCTGTCTAAATTTGTGCTTTTAGAGTGTGTGTCACCGTACGTAAATTCCGGGCAGAATGGTGAGTTGTCCAACTTCACACCATAGAAGCACTATTTTGATCTCTTGAGTGCTATTTTTTATCAATCATGATGGTGACATCGAATTGCTAACTTACATACCACTTGTAATCTTGTTATGATTAGCACCATCCACCTTATCTAGAAACACCATCATCACACCATCACAAAGTTTAGAAACACCATCATCATCAACAAGAGGATTGAGCAGATTTTAGATTCACAAATTTGAAGGAAAGTTGAACACGTTGAAGACTATTTTACAAGAGTAAAAATTATCAAAGATGAGAGTTGAGAAAGTTTTAGATTCAAGACATATAAGTTGTGAACAAAACAAGGAGTACTTACACCATGGCCTTTTATAAGTTTTTATTTTTGTAAGACTTTATTGTCTCAAAAAAAGAGTAAAAAAATTATCAAAGATGAAAGAGTTGAGAAAGTTATGATATCAAGACATATAAGTTGTCATGAAGAATCAAAGTTGGAGAGTTCCTTTTCCAAAGTGTCTTACACCATGGCCTTTGTACTCCCATCCAGTTTTTATTTTTGTATTTTAATAAATTTCTAATTTTGTGAAAAAAAAAAAAAATGAAAAAAAAAAAGAAAAAAAAAAAGAAAAGAGAAAATTTTTAGGTTTGTTAATAGTTTTTATTATTTTGTTTTATTTTTATTTTGTATTTTGTTTTATTTCTTATTTAAAAAAAAAAGTAAAAGTAAAAGAAAAAAAAAAAAACAAAAAACAAATAATTTTTTTTTTTTTTTGGGTTTGTATAGTTTGTTTTTAGTTTTGTATTCTTTCAATAAAGCCAAGGGAAAGAAGGAATATCTATAATGAAGTTTCAAGCGACAAGGAATTTGGGGAAATAATTAAATTGTCGAGATTTTATGGAGTTCAAGAGTTATCATCAAGAGTTGAAGACCGAAGACGAAGATGAAGACACCGATTGAAGATCGAAAACGTTTCTATGGATGCTGTGAGAGTGATGCTAGATGCACGCCGAACGGATGACGAGGTAAGTAAGCATATTCCCACCTTCGTTAAATGGTTGATTTCCTTTCTTAGAGATCGTCAGAAAAATGGGTTTTCAAAATTATAAAAGATGTGGGTTTTCAAAACATTCGGAGGGTTTTGCCTTCCTACCATTCAACGTGTCGCAGGATTCTCTCTTCATTCCTACCTGGACACATGTGTGACCCATAAAGAGCTGTTTATTATTGAGAGCAACTTCATAAAACCCTTTCTTGTGAGGCAGAGTCGAGACTTTTGATCACTCCGAACCCGAATTTTTGTCGAGAAGGGATGGTTATTTCTCTCTCAACTTTTAAGAATGAGATTGTGTTCATTTATGTGTCTAAATTCTTATGACTAGTGTGCAGAATCTCTATGTCTTTTTAGCGCGTTGGATGCTATTATTTCAGAGAACTAGTAAGTTGGAAAAATAGGTTTTGTGGGTATATCTCTAGTAAACCCTCACGAGACTATAACTCGTCCACTAGGGACGCCTAGGGGTTTAAAGGCTTGTTATTTATGCTAAAAGTGACCGTAGCCTCGACGACACGGAGTTGTATGTATGTTTTAGAATTGTTTTGTTTGATTTGCTCGAGGACTAGCAAAGTCTAAGTGTGGGGGAATCTGATAGGTGTAGAATACACCGTATTTACTATCTAGAGTTTAGCTTTCTTTGCTATTTTTCGTGTGAATTATGTATCTTATGGTTGATTTTGAGTTTATTAGGTACTTTAGAGTCATTGGAGCAAAAAGAAATGGAACTCGCTCGAATCGTGGATTTCTTCTCAATCATCTTGAAGAGAACGAAGATTCAAAGCCACCGGTGAAAGAATGATGTCAATCCGACGTCATACGAGAAAGTTATGAGAAAATCGGTAATTAAGCTTGTCGGTTCCTATAAGCGACAATACAAGAATTATGAAGGAGGGTGGGTATCGGTCTTGCAGAGCTATCAACTCGGTGGCCCTTATCCAAAGCTGGGGCGTGTAAATCCAGCTCCTTACAAAACACCTGAGTTTCAGTGAAGAAATCATTTTTCTTCTTCTACCTAAACTGATGGCGGCTCCATTGTTCAACAGAGAAAGGGAAATAGAAGAATTCAAATTTAGGGTTTTTGAGTTGAACTCCAGGAGTCAGTAGAGGATCGTATTGTTGCTAGGAAGTAGGGTTTCGAGCTGTGAGAAGACTTGGAACAATTGGTCGAATTTGTGAATGGTTTTGGTTAGGGTTTGGCTGTGGTAATCGAATTGAGAGATTGGAGTTAGGGATTGAGATTAAAAGTTGATTTCTGAGTTTGGGTTGAACTAGGTTTCGAATTTAGTAGAGATTGTGTAGCCACTGTCACAACAGTTTTGAGACCGAGAAGATGAAGAAGAAATCAGAGATGGGTTTCTGTTGGTGAATCGATTGAAGCAACTGGAGATTGAGATGTAGAATTTGGGTTTGAACAAAAATCAAGAGTTAGTGTTGATATTCATGGGATGTGTTGTGGGTTGCAGCAGCATAAGATCTAGAAGAAGGAATCTGAGAAATTGAAGGCTGTGTTGGTGAAGAAGAACCGTGGAAAGAAGAGAAGATTGTTATTGAGATGGTGCAGGGATTTGGTGGCTGACTTGGGAGGAACGTGACTCGGATGAATTTGAGCTAATGGTTACTATGGTGGTGCAATAGCTAAGGGGTTCTTTGGTGATACGGTGAATTCATGGATGGAAGGAAGTTTACGGGGAAGCTTGGATGGATGCATTTCTTTGTCTTGAGCTAAAATTGGTGCCATGTTGGTTACGGTGGAGATTCAAGGGAGAGTGCGCTAGGCTAGGCATAATGGAGTGAATGAGATTGAGCTGCAGTTCGAGGTTGTGATGCGGTTGTGAACTCGAGATGAAGAATTGCAGGCTTCTTTGGTGGATGAACTCAGGTGAGCTAATGGGTATTGCAGGTGGTAGTGTGTTGAGCACGGTGGAGATTCAGTTGGAGGTTGAACTGGGGATTTCTGCGATTGTGGGAGTTTCTGAGAACTAATGTTGGTGCTGCAACGTAGAGCAGTGGGTACCAGATTCTCTTTGTAGAATTGGTTTACAAACTTGGTGTATGAAGGCGAGATTGTGTTGTTCTTTGTTTCAGATGGGAAGATGATTGGCCTAAGCTGAGTTACTTGCACTAGTTAAGATGCACTTGGAGCTGCGATGACCTGGATTATGGAATTGCAGCCGAGGGAAATGGCAGGTGGAGCTGTTGTTGGCTACTGTGGTGCTATGAACTGGAGAGACGAGGTGAGTTGCAGATGGTGGTAATGGATTGAGATGGTGGATGAAGGCGATTAGATATAGGCACGGTGGCGACTGAAATCTTGAAGTTGCGGAGCTACGAAGTTGAAGGGGTGGAGTTGTAGAGTGTTAGGTTGCGGCTTTTGATGCGGAAATGTTATCTTTGGTGGCGAGTTGATAGTGTTGCTCTTGGGATGGATCATACAAGCCATGAAGAGCTCAAATGGAATTGGAAGAGCTTCAAATGAAAGATGGAAGTGTGTGAGCTGAAGGCTGAGTGCCGACTGTGACTTTGGAGTGAACTGAAATTGGTTTTCCAGTGTGTGTGTATGAATGAATGAGTATTAATCGATAGATGTATGCCTAGGTTGCAAGGGAATGAAATTGTGAGTTTGTTGAGCTGAGCTGCAGGGAGTGTGGCAGAAGTATGGCTGGAGAATTGTGGTATTGTTAGTTGCTTCTGGTGATGATTTGTAGCGAAGGAACTGATTGCAGGTGGTGCTGTTGCTGCCAGGGTTTCGGGTACAAGCTTTTATGGAGCTGAGCAAGACAATGGCTCTGGTTATGTTGCAGAGCTGAATAATAACTGTGGCAATGGGCTGTTGGTGCTGCAGATGGACTTGAGGTTTGAATGAAGGGGGTACTATTGAACCTAGGATCCTGACCATCATGGCTGGATATGAGCTGGTGAAGCACAAAGATAGTGCGGCGAGAAAATATGGCTCTGCTTGATTCGGCCTATGGCGGGATCGACTCGGATGAGTAAGGAGGCGATAAGCGACTCGACTCGGATCCGATTCGGGGATGAACCGGCCTCGACTCATCGACTCGACTCGGTCGACTTTGACCGACTTGACCCGTTGACCCGGTGGCCGGGTGGACTTTCCGGTCACCGAGTTACTTTCGGTGCCGGATTCTTGCCAAGTTCGGCCATAATCCCCAGATTTCCGGCGACAAATTTTGGACATAATTTTACATGGGTTTTTTCTCACACATGGGCTTGGTGGACCACTTGGAGATGGGTTTTGAGAAGACCTAATATTGGAAGGAGTATCCTTATGGAATGGGAGAAGCATATATATAGAAAACTCTTTCTCTAAACCTAATATCTCCATTAGGGAGGCTTCTACTTGTTTTCTAGGGTTTCACATGATAGGTTCTTCTAAACTTTCTATGATGATTTCCAAAAACACAAGTAACTAAGTTTTTATTATTGGTTAAAGATGTAGTTGGATTTTGGAAAACAAGTTATGATTTTTATGAATTAGTTTTCTCTCAATATTATCGTATGATTTCTACGGGTTATAATAATCGCATGATTGATGTATTGCAATATGATTGAATGTTTGTTTAGTTAAGTCTAGAATTGATTGAACTCACATCCATATCTATAGCTATTTTAGGGTTTTCATCGAGCGATAACCTTGAATACGAGTAGCATGATATGATTCTAGGTTGTAGTGATACATCCTTGTAGTCATATGTAGAAATTGACCTTTGTTCGAATTGTTTGCGCAATGTATTTCAATTGCATTGATTAGCCTAATTCTGAAACTTAATGCTCCTAGGAATTGAACTTGATTAGCGCAAGGCGTTAGGTTATTCTTTAGGTAGAATTCACATACGCAGCTCTAATGTGTGTGTGATGAATTAGGAAATTTACGGAGTATTCTTGCAATAAGGTATTCTATGGCTTTTGATGATAGCGAGATTAAATACGAATTCTATTCATATATTCATAAACTTGTTTACAATTGAAGATGAAACCTTTATCCAATATTTTCACATCCTTGATTTGCGTGTTTACTTTTATTTGTTTTGCTTTTATTTATTTCCGTTTATAAAAATCAGAAAATCCCCGGTGTTTTATATAGGAAACCATAACATATTGACAACCAAGACCTCTCTGTGGGAACGATCCTTTCTTGCCCTTGCTATATTTATATTCTGAGTAGTAAGAAAGTGTAATTATATTTGTGTCGGCTGACAACCGGTCAATAGCCCTGACATTGAATCCCATTTGGAGCATTTAGAAATCACTCTCAAGACTCTACAACAACACACACTATATGTCAAACTCAGCAAATGTACTTTTGGACAATCACAAGTGGAGTATCTTGGGCATATCATCACTGGAGAAGGAGTCATAGCTGATCCAGCAAAAATTGCATGCATGCTCAATTGGCCAGTACCTACCACTTTGAAGGATCTTAGGGGGTTCCTTGGCCTTACTGGGTACTATAGAAAATTTGTGCAAGGTTATGGGATTATATGCAAACCCTTGACTGAATTACTGAAAAAAGATAACTTCCATTGGAATGCTACTGCTCAAGCTGCATTTGAATCTTTCAAGCAAGCTGTCACCACCATCCCAGTGCTAGCACTACCTGATTTCAATTTACTATTTGAAGTAGAGACTGGTGCTTGTGATACAGGAGTAGGGGTTGTGCTGATGTAGAACAAGAGGCCAATTGCTTATTTCAGCAAATGCATGGGTACAAGATTTCTTGCTATGTCCACTTATGAGAAGGAATTGCTTGCAATAGTTATGGCAGTTACAAAGTGGAGACCCTACTTGATGGAAAATCACTTTACTATCTTCACTGACCATCAAAGTCTGAAGTACTTCATGGAACAGAGACTTCACACTATGGTGCAGCAAAAATGGCTTTCCAAGCTGTTAGGCTATGATTATGTTGTTGTTTACAAAAGAGGTATTGAGAATAAAGTGGCTGATGCATTATCCATAATTCCTCCAACTTCCTCACCTCACTGTCAACTCATCTCTCAATTGCAACCTACCTGGTTTAATGAAGTGCAAGCTAGCTATAACTCAGACAATATGGCTACTGAATTGATTCCACAGCTGACAATCTCTCCTTCCAGCAGAAGTCCTTATACTCTTCTACAAGGGATTCTAAGGTATAAGAATAGGGTATACGTTGGTTCATATGGGACATTAAGACAGCAAGTGGTGGTTGTAGTCCATTCTTCATCTGTGGGGGGACATTCAGGTACTCAGGCAAGCTATCAAAGGGCAAAGGATTATTTCCATTGGGTAGGAATAAAGAAAGACTTACTACAGTTTATCAAGGAATGCGACATTTGTCAGCAGCACAAAGTTTCACATACTTCTCCTGAAGGAGCTGCAACCATTACCAATACCAGAGCAAGCATGTAAACACATTTCCATGGACTTTATCACTGGACTTCCAAAGTCAGAGGGCAGAGAGGTCATAATGGTGGTACTGGATAGGTTCACCAAGTACATCCACTTCCTACCACTCAGCCATCCATTCACAGCTGCATCTGTGGCTAAGGTATTTCTTGACAATATTTTTAAATTGCATGGATTTCCTGCTGCCATAGTGAAAAATATGGACAATATATTCCTCAGCAATTTTTGGCAAGAATCATTTACTAGGATGGGTACAACATTACATATGAGCTCAGCTTACCATCCACAAATAGATGGGCATACTGAGAGGGTCAATGCATGTTTAGAATCTTATTTAAGATGCATGACCAGTTACAGACCTACCAAATGGGTTAGTTGGCTATCTTTAGATGAATGGTGGTTTAATTCCACTTATCACACAAGCCTTAATACTGCCCCATTTCAAGCTCTTTATGGTTACATTCCACAACAGTTTGGCATCTTCTCTCACCAACCATCCGCCAATGCTTCTGTGGAAGATTATCTACAAAAAAGACAAGCTATGGGAGTTATACTCAAGTCCACTCTTGAGGAGGCACAACACAGAATCAAATAGCAGGCTGATAATAAGAGGACTGAGAGAGAATTCCAGGTTGTGGAATGGGTTTATTTAAGGTTACAACCTTACATGCAAACATCTATGCAACTAAGGAGAAATTTGAAATTGTCAGCCAAATTCTTTGGTCCCTATCAAGTTACTGCCAGAATGGGGAAGGTAGCCAACAATTGAAGCCAAATCTGGGAGCAGGGTTACTTCCACATATTACACTGCCATCATTAGACTCCAATGGATGCATGAAGGTCACACCACTCCAGATTTTGTCTACTAGGACTGTGAAGAAGCATCAACAACTTGTGGAGCAGGTCTTGGTGCAATGGGCACACTCAACAGCTGCTGATGCTACTTGGGAGGACAAGGCTTTTATCAAGAAGCAGTTTCCAAAGATGATCCTTGAGGAAAATAATCAGATTGAGTAGGGGGTATTTGTCATAGGCCCAATTTGTTATAAACCCATAAGTCTTGTTAGCTGGGCGCCCTTAGCTTAGTTGGGGTGTATTTATCTTAGTCATGTGGTAGGCGTGACTGATGGATTGGTATATGTAGCATGTCTGTCATTGGGTGAAGACAACTATGAATTAACCAATTACTTTCTTTATCAAAATATTTATCTTCTTATCCTTCCTTTGTGTTCTTCCCCTTTTTCTTCTAAATGTCATCTTAATTCGTCTATTTCACTTCCTTTGTAGTATAGATCACTACATATTACCCTTGGAATGTTACTTAGATACGGTGGCGTATTAAAAGACTTATGGAAAGGTGTGTGCAGTGTAAAAGTCCCTCACTGTTATATAGAGACTAACATAGCTGCTCATTTTTTGGCTTGTAAAAGAGCTGAGAGTATGTGGGAGGAGGTCAGGAATGAGGTGTTTTCTCCTGATTTCAAGGAAATATTGGCGGATGATAAGAACCAGGTGGTGTATGAGAGAAGAAAGAAGTCCTCTAACAGATAGCTTAGATGTTGTTTTTTTTTGTTATGGTTTGGTTTGGTTCCCTTAACCCGGCTTGACGTGTCGAAAAAAAAAAATCAGGTAAGGTGGCGTAGCCATTTGCTCACACGTTGTTGTTACGCCGCGAAAATGACACACGTCAGTATGATTCTAATTTGCCCTAGTTGCAGAAACTTTATAAGGGTTCCTTTCATAAAGTGTGACTGCTTAGTTATGACAAATACAGAAAAGTACATTTGGTGTACAAAAGTGTTGATGGTGGATTTTTGACGAAGACTAAAACCGTAAAATCATAATTTTGCATATTTCTAACCTAGCTTCAGACGAGTATGTGAAATTCATATATTAGAGTTTAGACGTGAAAGCTCATGTCACAATTATCTCTGACTGATTGTATAGCCTCTCAGAGCATGCATAAATATGCAATCATTAAAGCCTCTCGGCTGAGCTTTCAATATTTTGCATATTTCATTAATACTGAACAATTTCAGTATTCACTTATGTATATAATATAGAATGATTGGACGACTCATAGATGGATTGACCACTATTTTAAAAAATAACATGTACATGATATCGCAAATGTTCCATGACTTTGCAGAATAAACATTCACAACGAGTATGATGCTTATATTATCTCATACCTTGACTCTCGAATAAACATAATGCTCCTAGACAGATTGTCTGGTAGTATAGAGCCATCCATTAATTTAATTAATTATAGTGCAATATTCATCAATTGAATATCTAGAAAATAATCTATTTTTATCATAATATCTCATTACTTAAATTCACGAATTTTCTCAGCTAAATTCCATATATTAGTAATAGATATTCACTTTTAGGGTGTTGGGCCACCACCTAGTAAGCCCCGAAAAGATGGTGTGAGTGCACTTATCAATATTGGTTCCAAACTATTCCGTATAAAAATGGTTGACCGAATACTAGACTGGATTTATGCTCGGTCGAAATGAATAATACTTGGACGTACATACGTCGTCAAGAACTTTCCTCGTATCTCGAATTGCTAACTAGGCTTGAGATTGCAAAACTTGCGAGTTCAAGCATGCATTGCTCTAGCAGTATAAATATTGGAGCTTGTTTTCATACAAACTCATCCCTTGACACACATCTTGATTGATTATGTGGGAAGCCAACTTGTTAAGAGATAGGGTAGATGACAAAATTTAACATTTACCAAAGAACTGACATCCCAAAAGTTCCACACCTAAAAGTTGAGGCTTGACTCAATGACATATGTAAAAGACTCAAATCACATGTCATCAACTGGAGAAGAGACAAGCAAACATACATGGAATACCTGAGTTCGAATTTAGAGTTGATAAAAGACTCGAAGTTTTCATCTGAGTTAAAGACTTGGAATCCCATATAGTCACAACAAAGAGATGTCTGAGGTCCAAACCTCTCGTTCTCAAGAGAGAATACTTGAGATATAAGTCATTCACATGCAAATCCATGTATCTACATGGTGTATATATAGCCAGAAAGGTTCGTAATGTAAACAAGATTATTCATTTAGAAACATTTTTCTTGTTTGTACCCAAAAATATTTCCAGGCATTAAACACGATGATTTTGGTGATGATGAGGCAAATAGGGATAAAAACATGAAACAAGCATAAAGATGAGAGACACGAATTTTACTTGGTTCGGCAAGTTTTGCCTACATCCACGGGCGAATCCCCGTAGGGAGAGATTTTTCATTGATGTGATTACAAATGGATTTTTGATCCCTTTTAGGATTTTCTGCTCTATTTTTTTATTTCTCTATCAGGGCGTCCTTATTTATACACCTGGGTTAAACCCTAATTTCAAAATAAACTTAAATGGCATTAACTTTCATTGCATGACTCCTGGCATAAATTGTATTAATATGCCTTGCATGCCTCTTTGTATTAATTCTGCATGCCTCCTTTCTGCTGTTGACTGCAATTGTCAAGCTTTGAATGGTAAGACCTGCTGGTAGACTTGCTTGACTGGTTGACAGGCATAACGGGCTGTCAGTATGCTGGAGGACTCCGCCTGTGGAAATGGCCGAGCAACATTGCCGGGGGACATGCCCGGGGGAGATGGCCGGGGGAATGCCTGGGGGAAATTGTCGGGGGACATGCCCGGGGGACTCGGCATTCAGATGCCATGTTAGCAACAATGCTCCACGTCATCATTCAGATGCCATGTCAGCAACAATGCACCACGTCAGCACGGTGTACCAATAAGGAAATGCCACATCAGCAACCTCACGTCCGCTGCGCTTACCAACCAAAGAATGCCACATCAGCAGAAATATACAGTCAGCAGTCCAATGTACGATGACGTCATAACGTCATAACACCGTTAGAAATGTTAACGTCGTTAACCAGTCAGCCAATCCGGACCGTTCGTTCTAACGACGTTGGCATCAACGTTAACAATGTCAGCATGACTTCATCTTACCCGACATTGTCATCTTCGTCGGCATCATCATCTGCTCCGGCGTCGTCAACATCTCCGGCGACAGTATCAGAACTTCGGGCAACCAGCCCGACGGCCATGCCCGACGAATTTTCCCGGCAGCATGGCCCTGCGACCGTCATCCGTCCGGCGTGATTCTGTACTTCGTGGTGCAACTTATTTCAATGGTCCTCGGATATTTCACCCCCATTGATTTCTACTGCTGGATACTTACGCCCAACCGAGCCAAGCAGAGCCGAGTCAGCCAGCTGAGTCGCCAGCCGAGCCAAGCCGATGGCTCCATGGATTTTTCAACCCCATACTGTTAGCCTTGCGGATTTATATGCCCCACTTGGGCTTGAGCACACTATTCTTCTTGGGCTTGGTCTTCAATTTTGCATCCTTGATATCTTTTTCATCCCACGTCTGAATTGGGTGATTTTTGGCTCGTTGCGATCCCGTGTTGAATTCCAACCTATGATGCACCGATACTGATACGGGGATACTGATACGGTGACACTGATACGGGGATTTGTCAATTTTCATAAAATGGGGATATGGGATACGGTGGGATACATGTATTTATTAAAAAAAATATGTAATATAATAATAATTCATTCTACTAAAAAATCATAAAATAAAAAAATCCGATAAATACTATTTTGAATATTAAAGTGAGCAAACATTAAATTTTAGCATTTTGGGTTTCAGTCTTACTTACGTTAATTGAATGGATAAAATCATATGTACTTCGATTTCTCTCTAAACAACATGAAGAACATGACTGCCCAATAAGCCTTAAAGCTAGATTTTTCTAACACCATATTTTTTGAAGCACAATAAAAATAAAGAACGAGTAATTGGGGGATATATAATCTAATTGGGGGATATAGCTAAATGACAAAATAGGGATCCAAATATCCTAGCTGGGTTACCCCTTATATAATTAAATTATTAATTCCTAATCTAACCCTCCCTAATCATAATTAGTAATTAATCCTGATTAGTAAAATATTAATGATTTGGGGGATATAATTTGTGTATTTATGTTTATTTGAATTTGTGTGGGTTAGTTGAGAGTAGAATGAGGGAAAAAGATTTTGAGTAGAATTTTTTTTTTTTGAAAATGGAAGATGATTGTGATGAGAGACTTGCAGCTGCTGAATCTTTAACTCAATTACAACAACAATCATATCTTCAATCTTCGATTAATGATAACAACTCACAATTGAGTGGATTTTTTTTTTGAAAATGGAAGATGATTGTGATGAGAGAATTACTGCTAATAAGAGGTTGAAAAAGTGATTTTTCTTCTTTGAATCCACCATTGTTGCAGCTGAAAAAGCTTTGTGCCGGCATGGTATTCAACCAAAAACCCATGCGGGCAATTGTTGGAAATGTTCATAAATTGTTTGCCACTATCCGGGGGAACAGGTACCGGCATGGTAATCATGGATTCGAGCATGTCGGTACATGTTCCGGCATAGTATTTTGCTTAAATTTCCATGCCGGAACAGGATGAAAAGTATCCAGAATGTTGATTTTTTTTTCACTTGACTACCGGCATTGATAGGAAATTCTCGAGCATGCCAGGTATCATGTTAGGCATATAGTCTTCATCAATTCCGGCATGGTCTTCATCTCTTCCTTTTTGAATTTTTTCTGGTATTAATCAGTCCACTGCCGGCATGGTCAGTTGATATGAAGACCATGCCGGTATTGTTTTCCGGCATACCATGTTGCTTTATTTTCTATGCCGGAAGTGGACTGATTAATACCAGAAAAAAATTCAAAACGGAAGTGATGAAGACCATGCCGGAATTGATGAAGACTATATGCCGGAACATGGTTCCGGCATATGGTCTTCATCAATTCCGGCATGGTCATCATCACTTTCAGCATGATCTTCATCACTTCCGAATAAAAAAAAAATTGGTTTCCAAAGTGAGGAGAAGAGAATTTGATATAGAGTGGGGAGAGTTTAGAATTTGAAAGGTCATCATCACTTTCGGCATGATCTTCATCACTTAGAATAAAAAAAAATTGGTTTCCAAAGTGAGGAGAAGAGAATTTGATATAGAGTGGGAGAGTTTAGAATTTGAAAGGGAATGGGAAATATTTGGGTTTCAAAGCTCCACCCCTAAATAAGATTAATAAGAAGTGGAGATGGAAATGGGGGATATGATTTTGTTTTTTGATTTTAAGTTTTTGATTTTTATTTTGTGGGAAGGGTATTTTAGTATTTTCGCCCCCAAAAGTCACCCCTTAGCACACACCATGGGTTGGGGGAAGTAATTCATATCCCCCAATTAGATTATATATCCCCCAATTATGCGTTCAAAATAAATACCAATTTTTTTTTCTTTATAGTCAACAAATTATTAGGTTTAGATATAATTATTCGATATGTTCATGAGTAAAAATATTTATAAATATTTAGATTTTATGTATAAATTTATAAATATATAGATTTTATATAAAAAAAAATAAATGTTAGATTATAGGAAGTATCCCCTCATAGAGTATCTGAGAGGTATCCTGGAGTATCCCCTACCCTTTTTGTAATTAAGAAAAAATGACACTTTAAATGGAGTATCTGATACGTATCCCTATGTATCCGATACTGATATGGCGCCGATACAGATACGTCACCAATTTTAAAGTATCCGTGCTTCATAGGTTCCAACATCATGAGAGCGGAATTTAAATTTTTGGAGAAAATTTAATTTTTAGAATTTAAAATGGCAACATCGAAAATGGCGCATTCAATCACCAAGGGAATACTACAGTCCAGTTGATCGAACTGTTGTAGTCCAGTTGATCGAACTGTTATAGTCCAGCCAAAGAATCCGTCAGATCAGCAGTCAGTTTTACTTATAACTATTACAGTCCGGTGATCGCATTTCTTTGTAATCTGATTCCATGGCAACTGTCTTCAATCCAATTTTGATTCAACTGGTGCATTCCAGTCCCGCAGACAAATCCAGTTGCTGAGTCAAGCGATGACGCAAACCATAAGCCGTCATCAACATAGCCAGTGGACATCCTAATAACCTCATAAACAAAGTCGCATAACACTTTTAATATGGTGCGTATACAATTTACATATTTTTGGCATATTTTCATCTAATCATTCATACTTTTGTTCATTGGAAAACCTTCAATGTGGCGAGCATTTTCTCACGAGGAGATGCACACATTTCAATTCTGCGCGCATTTTGAATAGTGGGATTGGCCCCCCGCAAGAATTCCATATAGCAGACAGCTTCAACATTCCATGCGTGAGCAAGATGCAGCAGGGAAGTGAACCCTTGTGCGAGCATTGAGCAGCATGACAATCACCATCTTCTGGGGGCGAGTTGCATATCACTTCAACGTGACTGACCATCACTTGGGGGCGAGATATGTAACACCTCACGGTCTAAAATAACTCTTTCGGGGAGAGCTGCATAACACTCCACACGCTTGGGGGCGAGTTATGTAGCACCTAAATACAACGTGAAATTCAGCTGCTGAAAAATTGAAACAAAAGGTAACCCGAACTTCTTAATCCTCCAACGATTTACATGATTAAGAGGGGGCGAGCGTAGACCCTAATATTTTGATGAAATTATAGAAAACAGAATCGAACTGTTGTAGTCCAGTTCTTAAGCAACTGCCGCACTCAGTTGGACGTAATTGATGCAGTCCAGTTTTGCTCGCAACTGCTGCACTCAGTTGGACGCAATTGATGTAGTCCAGTTTTACTCGCAACACTTATAGTGCAGCTTTGCTCGTCGCTCCTGCATTTCAGCTAATCGAAGTTGTTACAGTTCAGCCCTGCCCGTATCTCCCGCAAACCAGATGATCGCAGCTGCCGCAGTGCAACTTCATTCGTATTTTCTGCAGTTCAGCCGATCGCGTCTACTGCAGTCCAGCTTTGCCCGAAGCTTTTGCAATCCAATTTTGCTCATTACTACTGCAGAGTAGTTTTATATGACAGTCGCAGTCAAGTTTACTGCGTACATTGCATTCTATTCCCGCTGTAATTGTGCATTTCATTTTTAGTCATCGTTGTTATCCTGACGACATATAAAAAGATCGATGTCAGATCCAGTAGCACATCCCAAACCGCAGGAGCTCCAGCGACACCAAAAGTCTATAACCATCCCAACTATCAAAGGATATCACCAATGACTGTCGTATTTTTGTTCACAATTGCCCCATCCCAGCATGAAGTTGACAGAAACCTAGTGCCAACAATTACCGCTACCTAATTCGGTCGAAAATTACTATCAGTCTGCGAATTCAAGTATCGCTTGCAACAACAGCCGACACAGATTCCATTTCAGTGACTTTAACGATAGCTCATCTTTTCCAACGACTGTTATCAGTCTGGTTCTGTAGTTCAGTTTCACATTAACTGTTGCAGCCCGATTTCGATTCAGCTACTACAGCCCAGTCTCGCGGTAACAACTGCAGCTCACTTAAAACAATTATTTCTGCATCTGCAATCCAGTTTCACCAGTAGCTGTTCCGGTCATCTCTTGCTTGCAACCATTGCACTCCAGTTTCAGGCAAATACTCCGCTCTAGTATCACACTTCCATTGCAGACCAGTTCGGCCCTCAGTCTAGTTTTTGTTTACAACAATGGTTCGTGCTCAACTGTTGCCCGCCAAACTTCCAATCACAACAGCGTCACTTGGGGACGTCTTGATTATGATTGATGTAAACAACAAGGGAAGTTTTCCAATCACTTCAGCGGCAATAACCGACACTTTGGAGCAATTTATTTCATTGAACAAGGAAAACCAAATTTTCTTAACCTCCAACTTGGGGCGATGTTTGTACCATGAGCAAAAATGCCACATAATGGGCCAAATTGCTACTTGAATCATCTTTTGGCCCTCATCCAAACCTGCCATCCAGCCAACTGATGTAGCTACCAGCTAGTCCAAATGTTTCGTAGAGTCAACGACCGGTCAGCGGACAAACGTAAAAGTCAATCGTCGGTCAATTATCGAAGCCAAATTGCCAGTCGCACTTCTAGCATGTTTTCGTCAATATTGCCAGTGATGCTGCCAACCAGTTCCTGGCCATGTCCCCCGGCCATCTCCCCCGCGCATGTCCCCCGGCCATGTCCCCAGGGCATGTCCCCTGGCCATGTTGCTCGGCCATTTCCACAGGCGGAGTCCTTCATCCATACTGCCAGCTCGTTATGCATGTAAACCAGTCAAGCCAGTCTGCCAGCAGGTCTTACCATTCAAAGCTTGATAGTTGCACTCAACAACAGAAAGGAGGAATGCAGAATTAATACAAGGAGGCATGCAAGACAGATTAATATAATTTATGACAGGAGTCATGCAAGGAAAGTTAATGCCATTTAAGTTTATCTTGAAATTAGGGTTTAATCCAGGTGTATAAATAGGGACGCCCTGATAGAGAAATAGAAAAAACAAATAGAGCAGAAAACCCTAAAAGGGATCAAAAATCCATTTGTAATCACATCAATAAAAAATCTCTCCCTACGGGGATTCTCCCGTGGATGTATGCAAAACTTGCCGAACCACGTAAAATTCGTCTCTCTCATCTTTATGCTTGTTTCGTGTTTTTATCCCTGTTTTCCTCATCATCACCAAAATCATCGTGTTTAGTGCCTGGAAATATTTCTGGGTACAAACAGTTCCATTTCTTCCGATTCTCTTTAATTTATTGTTCGTCAACTGACTTAAGAAGATAATCAGAAAACCATAACTTTACAAATTAGATTATTGTTTCATGATCAGAACTAAAGTAATCTTATCGAGATTGTGATTCTGATCAGAAAACTAAGATCAGAATATCGTGAACACGATTCCGAACGAGATGACACATCTTCATTAGCGCCAATTAGGTTTAACTGATTTCACGATTTTAATCATATACAACCCTCTGATGATGATATGCATGCATGATATAGTTCATAACTTAAGAAATTTGATGAAACGGCACAAAATATGATAGTATTGATAATTTTCTTGATGATTAAGTCCGATGTGACATAATTTGGTTGGGATTGAACCCTGATATGATTATTCAAATGAACTCTATCATTGTGAACGCTTGTTTAAAAAAGATCTAAAAAGGATAGTAACAAGTTTCAGGAATATCGCATGATTCCAAATCTAGCACTATTTATCACAGTTTTCTTGATAAAATATTGAGAAACATTAATCTCTCTTTATGATAATATTATCATGATATGTTGTCAATTATCGAAGAATTAGACTCTACATAACGTAAAAATATAATTATTCTCTTTTAACATAATCATTTGATTTGATTTGATTTTTATTTGGTTTAACATAATTTATTTACGTGCAAATCAATCATATCCAACTTTTTTGATTGTGAGATGTGAATTTGTGGCTTTTTGAGATGCAGATCTAATATTTTTTAGGCTTTCACCGATAAATCCTTAATGTAAAGTTTCTTTTATTTTACTCATATGTAATTATGTGTTTAATGTTCATCTAGAACCGATAAATGCTAAAATCCTTTCAATCTCGGGTCAGTTTCTCTAAATCAGATCTATTAAATGACGGCATGTTTTATTATGATTAATCATTGAATTAAAATGTTGTAAATGTCGCGTAATTGTTAATACGAGAACATTTAATCTTTTTCGTTTGTGATTCTGAAAAAGCGGGGGTACAACAACCACACCCAATATTTCGCTTAGCAATCTGTATGGACAAACTCCAATATACTTTTAAGAGAATCAATAAGACTCAATCTATAAAAAGTATAGCAAAGAGTTTTATCTCTCTTTCTTGATTCAATTCTTTCTCAAGCAAATAGAAATCTGCGAGTCTAATTGAATACAAGAGAAATCACTTGAACGGTACCAAAAACCAATGTTCAAGGATCAATCAATTTCAATCAACAACCAAAGGTCGGATTTCCAATTGATTGATTCAAACGCACAACCTGTGATATTTCAATTATATAACAAAATATAATACGGAATAGAAATAACACAGACACCACAATTTTGTTAACGAGGAAACCGCAAATGCAGAAAAACCCCGGGACCTAGTCCAGATTGAACACTACACTGTATTAAGCCGCTACAGACAATAGCCAACTACAAACTAACTTCGGTCTGGACTGTAGTTGAACCCCAATCAATCTCACACTGATTCAAGGTACAATTGCGCTCCTTACGTCTCTGATCCCAGCAGGATACTACGCACTTGATTCCCTTGGATGATCTCACCCACAACTAAGAGTTGCTACGACCCAAAGTCGAAGACTTTAATAAACAAATATGTATCACACAGAAAAGTCTACAGAATAGATAAATCTGTCTCCCACAGATAAAGCTACAAGTTTTGTTCCGTCTTTTGATAAATCATGGTGAACGGGAACCAATTGATAACCCGGACTTATATTCCCGAAGAACATCCTAGTATTATCAATCACCTCACAATAATCTTAATCGACGCGGCGAAAGAAGATATTGTGGAATCACAAACGATCAGACGAAGATGTTTGTGACTACTTTTCTATCTTGCCTATCGGAGATATAGATCTCAAGACAATCGCTACGATCGTACTCAAAACGATATAATCAGCAAGATCATATCACACAACTACGAGAAAGTAGTATCGGTTTGGCTTCACAATCCCAATGAAGTCTTTAAGTCGTTAACCTGGTTTAAGAAGAAAACCTAAGGTTAAAGGAGAATCGACTCTAGCTAATACAACTAGTATCACACGGAAGGTGTGGGGATTAGGTTTCCCAGTTGCAAGAGTTCTCCCTTATATAGTATTTCAAATCATGGTTTGCAATCAATGTTAGCTTGGTAACAAAGCATTCAATATTCACCGTTAGATGAAAACCTGATTAGATTCAAGCTAATATCTTTCAACCGTTGGATCGAAAACTTAGCTTGTTACACACAAATGAAATGTACTATTTTGGGTTTATGTAACCGTACCCAAACATGAACATTTGTTGGTTCAACAATAGTTAACCAAATGGTTGGCCATATGAGCACTTTCATATCAACCATGTTCTTCTTCACCATAACTAGTTCAAATGACTCAAATGAACTAGTTAGAGAGTTGTTCAATTGCAAGGAAATCTTATGTAACTACACAAGACACAATCGAAGCAAAAACCATTTGATTCACTCGAATCGGTTCATGAACTATATAGCCACGGTTTGCATTTTGCATTCCTTAGTTAATATAAATAAGTTCACAAACAATCATCTTTAGATATAACCAACTTAAGTTCGCAGACTTAGTTCACGGACTTAAGTTCCCGGAAGGAGTTCTCAAACTCCAGCAGATTTTCTCGGGTCGAGAACTTCCGCCAGTTCGCGGACTGAGTTCACGACTCTTGTTCCGGTTCTCTTGATCAACAAAGTTCGCAAACTTTGGTTCAAGGAAACAAGGACTTATACATATATGTGTTGCCACACAATGCTTATATCCATTATTGGTTATTTAATCTAAACTCTCATTTCAATCATTGAAACATTCTTAGAGGACATTTCGTCAAAGTAAGCAATTTTCAAAGTGATTGAAACGTGTCATGACTTTCGTCACTAGGTAAAGATGAACTTGGCCAAATAAAAAGCTTACCAACACATATTTCGATAAATAGATATGCAAGATAAACTCGGCTCGAAATAGCAAATGTGCATAATCAAAGTCTATATAGCAAAACGACTTTTTCTCAAAACAGGAGATAGAGTAGATAGACTTTTGAGTGATAGATAAGTTCAAGTCTCCACATACCTTTTAGTCGATGAAGATCCACCAGTTCCTTGAGTAGTCCTTCGTCTTGTATGATGATCGACATGGAGTTCTTGAGCTCAACTACACTTTCTATCCTAGTCCGAGACTTAGATATAGTAGACTACAAATCAAGACTTATAGTTTTGATCACTAACATTGACAAACATGCTTGAGATAGCAATGCATGCGAGTTCGACCGAGCAATGCTCTAACAGATTCAATGATTGTTATGATGCCTGAACAACCTACTTGTGGATACTTAGAACATATCCAAGGGCGCTACATCAAACTATGGTTATTAAAAATGTGTGGGATTTTACGAGACAAAGTACAGTCATTTATAAAGGTAAAGATATAGTCGTTATAAATATAGTTGTTATACATATTTCCGCTATAAATATTGTCATTGTCGAACTGCATAAGAAAATGTCGCTCATTTAAATGGAAGTATAAATGTAATACGTATTGATTAATTAAAAATGAAAGTCCAATATTTTCGAACTAATTAATATTACTGCCTCATTTTTTATAAAATATGAACTTAGAAAATAAAGACTTTGATGAAAATTCCGTACAATCTTTGGATTCTTGGTTATCTTAATTTGACGTAACTTCCATTTAACACACTCTTGAATAGTTTTTCTATTGTTTTTGTAATTTCGGTTGTTAACTTTGAAAACTTGAAACCTTCTTTGTCTTTTAGCATAATATATTATTGGGTTAAGTTTAACTTCAGAAAAATTGCTCATCTTTTATTTTTATCATCATTTTCAATTTTATTAAAAGCTAGCACATATCTTACATATAGCAGCTTCAAGTTTGGCTTGATTAAAAAATTTGAGATGCATTTTGAGACATCTCGATACAGAAATATGGATAATAAAAGTTAGAAGAGATTTAAGTAGATAAAAGTTCAAAACAAAGTGAATTTTGGTGTGAGTTCGGTGTTTGAAAGTGAGTATAATTTACAAAAGGTACAAGTATAGCCGTCTTTTACTGTTCCAAAATAACCCGTCAGCGGCTGGGCTTGACCGCGATAACTCATGTTCAACCGTTGACGTTATAGATTAAGCCACGCAGCTTATTTGTTTGTCGCACATTCCTTGTCCCGGCGCCAAACACGTTTTATCATGAAGGCTATTATTGGGGCGTCACATTCCATTAGAGGGGCGTCACCTAATAGGACAAAAACGGGTCACCCGTAAGTAATTTCAAAAATCCCTTATCTCAAATAATTGTGTAATGACTAAACAACCCTTGTTTGGCTTTAGTTTAATTAATTAAACCTAGCTACGTCCTAAATTACGCCTGGAAAATCAACTAAACCTAGGCGTAAAATTGGAATTACGCCTGGAAATCAACTGAACCTAGGCGTAAAATTGGAATTACGCCTGGAAAACAACTAACTAAACCTAGGCGTAAAATTGGAATTACGCCTGGAAAACAACTAACTAAACCTAGGCGTAAAATTGGAATTACGCCTGGAAACAACTAAACCTAGGCGTAAAATTGGAATTAATACGGAAATCAACTAAACCTAGGCGTAAATTGGAATTACACCTGGAAATCAACTAAACCTAGACGTAAACGACATGCAAATCAAAGTTTACGCTTGAATTGAACTAAACCTAGGCGTAAGTTCTTCAAAAACTAAATTACGATTGAAAAATCTAATACCGTACCCAGGCGTAACACTAGCAGAAAGTAAATAAAATCCTAATTTTATTTCGATTTCATTCGATTTAAGCACAACAACGGGTACAAAAAGATGGGTTTGTTTGATTATTACCTTACATACACCATGGGTTGTTGTTGAGGAGTTTGAAAACATGATTCTTCAATTGATTGAATCGGTGGAATGAGTTGAGGATGAAGTTGAGGTTGATTGAGTTGTTGATTACCATCACTAGAATCAGTTTGCTTCTTCCTCATCTATTTTTAGTAGTTTTAATTGAAGGGTAATTTTGACAAATTGCTATGGAATCAAAATATCCCTTAACCAGATTTTCGGTCACCAAATATCCAAGTGAAGCCCCTCTAATGGAGTGTGACGCCCCAATAATAGCCTTCTTTATCATAGTGGCAAACCAAATTTTTCAATCCACGTGGCTGACCAACATTCTTTATTTGCTAAGTTTCATGGATACTGGCGTAGTTGAATTAAACGCCGAATTTGCAGGTCTCCGTGTTTATTATCCTGGCGAGATTGGGGTATACTCAAACTAATTGGGGTATACCCAATAAGACAAAATCTGGTCATTATGAAGTAAAACCAAGCCACCCCTTAACCTTATTTTTTCTAAATGGCTAATATGCCCTTGGTTAATTAATATTAAAATTCTGATTAGGTTAATTAATTGAGTTTAGATTAAAATTTTCAAATTATGAATTCAGTAGATTAACCTTTTGATCCGTCTTATGAGTTCGATTTCGATCTAAAAATTTTGTTTTGAAAATATGAAAGGTCGGCGAGGTCCGGTTTGAATAAAGTCATGGCTATAATATAGCCGGCATGGTATTTGTTTGAATAAAATGCCAGACCAATTCTAGCCGGCATGGTCCTTGGATGAATAAAACGCCGACCGTTTTTGGCGGAAGGGTCTATGAATGAAGATTATGCCGACATTATAATGACAGCGCCGGCGTATGTGTAGCCGGCATGTTAAGGATTTATAACCATGCCGACATTTACATATACCAAACATAAAATAGAATATCGGAAGATCTAATTCACTTTACTCATGCAATTTTGGTTACTACATTGATTGAAACGGAGGGTTTACATAGAGGTCTACCCACAAAACCTATACAAAAACTTCTAAAGCCATCAATCTTCCTCATCCGAAGACGATACGGCATCCAAGTACTCGGGTTATCCTCCGGGATTCTTTGCGCCAAGAAGTGATAGTTTGCATCGAACGCGAATGCTTCCCCTTTTCCTCCAAGTAGCGCGCTTTCACGACTTCATGCTACAAAAACACAAAAACAAACTTACATATGTTAGTTGTGTTTCATTGGAAGATAAAACAACATGGGTTGCGTAAAAAAAACCACAAAATTGCTTACAAATTGTGCAATGGACAAGGTGAAGGGGCGAGTGTTAAAAATCCGAGGTTGGAGAGCCAAAAAAGCAAGTATCGCGTTTTCGATGACTAGGTGCCTTTCGTGGACTTGTTGAATACTTCTTCCATTAGGATTACCAAACTCGCCGCAAAATTTGTTGTGTACCCTAGCCCAAAAGGTCGTGGAATCCTCCCTTTCGGAGGATTGACGTCTAAGTCGATTTTCCGCATACCATGCTTTGGTGATTGCCAAATCTTCATTTGAATCAAATGAAGTCATTGTTGTTAGCTATTGGGTGAGTTTGATGGATTGTATGATGATATGAGCTTTGGAGAGTATATGAAACTATTTGTATGTTGTTTTGTAGAGAGAATTAGTGTATTTATATGATGGTGTCCAAATTTGGCCGTTATAGTGCCCAAGTACAAGTCAATCAATGAAATTGTACTTGCCAAAAATTTGAATTTTGAATTCGCCGGCGCGATTATTTTTTCTCAATATGCCGGCTATGACAGTCGGAATGGTATAAATTTAAAACCATGCCTGAGGCGTTATGATGGTTTTGGCATCGGTAAATCATTTTCTTGTCAATACGCTAGGCAATATATTTTGAAGTTTTACTGCCGGCGATGATATGGTCGGAAGGGTATAAATTTAAAACCATGCCGGCGTTATGATGGTTTTGGCATCAGGAGAAGGTATTTTCTGTAACAAAATGCCGGCTTATTCGAAAACATAATACACTGCCGACCCTGGTATGCAAGCATTTTTCGCTGACAGGGCCGGCAGTCTGACACTTAAAAACCTTGCCGGCCCTGGTATGGTCGGCATGGTGAATTAAAAGAACCTTACCGGCTATTTGTCTTGAAACTTTTATGTAGCTAAACAAAACTTTCATTCAACAATTAGAAATCAAACACTTGTTGTCCAAAATAAGAAAACATGTCCCATAAACCTTAAAAAACCATTTGTCCAACCATTAACCTTGACATTTGTCCAACCCAACATAAAGAAATAAACTAGAGACTGCATTCATTCACCACGAGCACGACCACGACCACGACCTCGGCCCCGTTTAGGAACACCAGCACTACTACTACCTTCACCACCACGACCACTACGAGCCCTCTTTTTGTCAGCATTCATCTTGGCTTGTGCTTCCCTCCCGGCCTTTTCTTCCCTCTTTACTTCAAAGATCGCTTGCTTGAACATTTCATGGGCATCCTCATTGTCAATATTTCTAGCATAGTGAATGTACTTGGTTTGCTCTTCAATCGACAAAGGCTCTCCTCTTTCTCTCGCGCAACACAACAACTTCACAAAGGTCTTCAAATGCCCCTTCTATTTTCGGTTAAACAACAAACAATTAATAGAATTATTCGATAATGTAATCTAAAAACAAGAAGAGCTACTCCAAAATACTTACAAGGAAGTTAGGAATTGTTGTTGATTCATTCGATGCCATCTTCCTCTTACGAGCCAATTGTTCACCAGTCATTTCCCTAATAACAATAGGGACGAGCCCAACCCAAGTACCACGACATGTATCTCTCCCGAGCTTCATGACCTTCGGTCACCTCGTCCAAAAGACTCGTATCGACTTTGCGGTCAAGTCTTTCGTTCCAATGTCCTAGAGTTGGGGGTGGAGCGTAAGCGACGTTAATAGTTTTTGGGATGTCTTTGCAGTCCTCCCTTAACACTTTAAAGAAAGGCTCAAGATCGAAATGGGGTTCTTCTTTGGACGTAACCCAATTGTCGCATTACCCGATGTGGATCGTACATTGAAAATCCATGGGAGAACAACAAGGGTCCGTAGTATAATGCAACATCATCTCTCCTTTGGATTAAACCTTGATTTCTAGCATCTCGATAAGGATCAAATATTACCTCATCCATGATCAATTTGTCCAAGGCGATTCGCACGTTAATAAGAAGCTGCGGCATATCCTTTTCCGAGCACCCTTAAAACTCGTATCTTTGCGCTCTTGGCTTATCAATCGCAAGCTTTTCATTCACTTTGACGTGGGAGTTGGTTTTCACCAAAGTAGGGAAGTGCTCGTATATCCAAACCTATGCAAACACAAAGTTTAGTAAGAATCAAACATTACAAGCATTTGGCAAATATAAATGATTTAGACAATACAATTACCGGAAGAGACATATGTTTAGTTAACTTGCGCAGGTGAGTGCCCTTGAAGCCTTTGTCAACTCATTGTTCAAGAAGGCGACCACCCAGCATACCCCAAGAATACTCATGAATCTTATCTAAGGGATCCAATAGTTGCAAATAATCGGCGTCGACCAAGCTTCCGAAGCTGTCGGGGGAAGATACATCCGCCCGGGACGTAGAGCAAATAACCCGACGCGGTAGCATTGATTCGCACGGGGTTCACCCTTCCTTCCACATCAAAGATTTTCTTGGTCCCAGCACAATGTATCCCTCGGCTTCTTGATTAAACTTCTTGCTTAGATTACCATCCTTCATCGCAAGCATAGACTCCGTCTTAATCCGATCCCAACCGAACAAAGTGTTGGTCAATTTGAAGATATCGTCCCAAGAAATGTTATTATCGAAGCCCTCACCGATCGCTTTCCCTCAACCTCGAGGCCTAGAATTTGATGAGCATCATCGGGAGTTATCGCCATCTCACCAAATGGGAATAACATTGTATCGGTCTCTCTGTAGAACCTCTCACTGAATGCGAGATACGGTAACTCTATCATACTCAACATTCGAACTCTCCACCGCAGCAACAACCCGGAGTTCTTGACAATCACTTTCACCTCCTCACATTCATCCTCAAGATCCCAAGTCTTAGTCACTGAACATGAAGCTTGGCGCCTCATGAGACGGATAGCATGCTTGTGATCCTAAATACCAAAAACACAAAATGAAAAGAAATACAAATACTTGACACAAATTTAAGATAGTTACACACTTAAATGAAAAACAAAGACGGATTGAGATTACTTACGATAGTATTTTGGATTTCACATGCCCACGAGTCTTTGTATCCAAAAAGAACACGTCCACCATCTTCTCGGGGTCCCCAGAAAGCTCGTTTGGTTTCAATTTAATCTTCAATTCGAGGAGGAGGCATGTGGGAATTATCTGGTTTAGTGATAACCCTTTTCTTCTTCCGGTTGCACTAGTACTTGCGGCTTGGGTTTGTTCCCCAACTTCTTCTTCTTCTTCTTGTTCCTTTGCCTCTTCAACAATTTCATCTTCGATATCCTTATCTTTATCTTCATTACCATCATCATCATCATCATCATCATTACCTCCTCCAACATTAGGCATGTCCTGATCACCATCATCATCATCATTGTTACCTCCTCCAAAGTGAGTAGGAGTTCTTTCATCAACATCATCATCCTCACCTCTTCTACCAGATGGAATTGATTGGTCTTCATCTGGAGTCTCGTCCGAATCATTTGGGTTACGATGGTGGTTGATAATCATCATTTAAGACACGGATCTTTGTCGTTCGCCACAACGTATGCCCCTCGATGTCTTGAAGTCAAGAGTTTGTCACCAACACGAGGAGGTCTTGAAGGAGGACTAAGAGCTTTCAGAGCTTTCTTGTTTGCCTTTTGCAACCTGAACAAGAACAATTAAGAAAAAAAAAATAAGTCGGAAGGCTCAACATATATAACCATTCCGGCGGACTAAGGTCGGAAGGGTCGATATCTAAACATCAAGCCGGCTAAACAAGGGTCGGGAGGGTTTTATTCCAATAACCTGCCGGCTTTTAACAACTATGGCTGGGTTTTCAACTACAAACGCCGGCGACGTATATAATAAAAACAACACCGGCTAACATAACGCCGGCGTTGTATTATTTAGATACCATTCCGACATTTATCATTCAAGGCATCAGGAGACGCTAAAAATCTGAAATCCCGCCGGCAAGTTTAAAATTTTTAACCAACCCGGCTTAAAAAAATAAAATTTTCAACGGCAAGATTATAGGTTGAATAACATCCCGACCCCCGTGAAAGCAGATTACAATAACTAAACCCGGCATGATATTCAACCAAAGAGCATCCCGTGGATTACTAAATATGAAATCCGGCAAGGTCGTGAAACAAACAACATGCCTAGGCTAAATAATCGAAAATCAAAGAATCGGTTTTTCGACCTAATTTGACATGCAAACATGAAATCGAAGTACTAGAGTGAGTTTAAGTAGGCCCTTACTTTCTTAATCGCACCATTTCTTCGTTTTGAGCGGGTTCAATCTCTTCTTCTTCAACGGTTTTTTCTTCTCTTTTTGTTGAACTAATTTTGCAATTTCGGGGTTGTATTGATTGGGTTTGCGATTGGCGCCTTTCATACGAGTTCCCTTACGTTGTGGTGGTTCCATTGTTGAAGATTACTCGGAGTTTTCGAATCGACGATGTTAACGAATTAATCGACGAGTTTTGGTGGTGGTGGTGGGGAAGGAGCCGGTGTGGTTGGTTATGGAAGAGAAGAAGGAAGATGAAAATAAAAAAAACTGATTATGGTAATAGAATTATAAAGGTCAAGGGTAGTATTGTAACTTCAACCAAATTTGACCTCCCCCTAGTAAGGTCACATGTCCACTTAAAATTGGGTATACCCCAATTAGTTTTGGTATACCCCAATCTCGCCAGGTTTATTATCAGTTTTGAAAAAGAAAATTGTACATAACTGGAATGCATGCGAGTATATCTTCGTAGCTTAATAATGCTTTGAAATTTTAGTATGAGCGGGGACAATGATATTACATTTTCAGTGTTGGCTTACTATGCATACAAGGGTAATCATAGACTTATTACCTTGTCAAATAATACAAAGCATTTGCAACGCACGGCTAACCACTAGTCCAAATAGAGGAAATAGAGGACATGGTGCAACAAAGTTGAGAGAAATAACAGAGTGCCAATGGTTCATAAACACAGTCCAAGAATCAAAAGTAGAAG
This sequence comes from Papaver armeniacum, assembly GCA_023531295.1. Lineage (NCBI taxonomy): Eukaryota > Viridiplantae > Streptophyta > Magnoliopsida > Ranunculales > Papaveraceae > Papaver > Papaver armeniacum. The sequence goes on from JAJJWW010003060.1 coordinate 121,531, forward strand.
GAGAGTTGCAACTTGGTTGAAAGCATATGTTAAGAGCAAAAAACAAGTATCGGGAGGTTGGCATTTATAAAGTAAGCAATCAAATATTTCCTGGGCATTGAAAACGGAAAATGAGTCATTTGTCCAAATATTTTTAAAACATGGTTCAAATGGACGAATAAAAATTAGTATGGGTGAAATGGACATTAAAAAAATAGCAAGGATGAAACTGGATTCATCCTGACTTAAACTTAAAAAATAGTAAGGATGAAACTGGATGCATCCTGATGTAAATTAAAAATAAGAAAAAGTATTTGAAAATGGGTAGGATGAAACTGTTTACATCCTGGCTATTTTTACATTTTTGTCCATTTAAACAGTATCAAAATTTAAATGTCCTTTTCACCCAGGAATTGTTGATTTTGGTCTTTTTAACCAATTTTGTGCATTGAAAATGACTTTCAAAGTAAAAGAAATTAGTTTATCTATTTTCCATCCCCACTTTCCCTATATCCCATCCTAGTCATATTAATTAGATTTTGTAAAACTCTTTTTAAGTTGGGTAGACAAAATTCGCTCTAATATTTTCCATATTAACTGAACTTTTACCACCACCACCATCATAAATTAAATAGGTTAAAAATTAATTGTTAAATCACCATTTTAATTAGGTTTGAAGATCCGTAAAAAATGATAGTGTGGAGTATGGACAATTAAAGAAAAAACAATCTATTAATATATCATTATGAACTTTGGGGATTATCGAATACTCCAATGGAAACCTAATTGAAAATATCTCTAAGAACTACTCTCTCCGTTCTTAAATAATAGGATGGTTTTTATAAATAGATGTTTCAAAAATAAAAATAAATAGGCTGGTTTTATAATTGGGAAAGTCAAATGTTACTTTAGTTTTCTGGGACCACTTTTCTCTTAACTTCTTTTGATGACAAGTGTCATGTGGACCATTTCACTTTACTTCTTTTTTCTGACAAGTGTCATGGGGACCATTTTACTTCACTTCTTTTATTGACAAGTGTCATGAGGACCACTTTCAATGATTAGTTCTCTTAATTTCCTTAATTTTCTCTAAAAACAAAACCAGCCTATTAATTAAGAACGGAGGGAGCATATGTTCATCTTGATTTTAGTTTGTTTACGCTATTTCCATCGCATCAATATACAAGTTTGATAAAGAAAGGAAAAGCTATTTACTGATTATGAGGTTTGGTCATAGTTCTTCTCTTTCTCGTTTTGGTACAAAATTGCTATTTCCATCGCATCAATATACAAGTTTGATAAAGAAAGGAAAATCTATTTACTGATTATGCGGTTTGGTCATAGTAATTCTCTTTCTCGTTTTGGTACAAAATTGCTATAAGATCATTCATCATGTCTATGATACGACATGTAACATGTAGCAGCAGTGATGGTAATATATATTTAAGGTGTCACGACGGTGCTTAGTTAGCAGAGATTAGTGGAGATCGGATTTGAGAGAGACAAGAGAACAAGGAAGACGGTGGTGGATAACATGAAAGTTGATTAGCTGGAGATTGCTAACTAATTCAGGCATTTGAGAAATTTGGCGAAAGTCAAGGAAATTAGTCGTGCGATGTTGACTTAGTCAACTGTGAAATTTCTTCCATCTTCTTCGACAATTTCTTAATCTGTTCTTCAAGTTTACTAGCTCAAATGATTCTACTAATTTTATTTTGATCTTCATGCGTGCTAATTTTTAGGATTTTTTTATTTTTCAGAATTTTATTATCTTCCTTTAACCTAAAAACATTAATTTCTGTTTTTATATCTTTTCATGGTCTAATCAATTAGGTTTTGTTTTTAGAAGTTTTTTAAATCAATATTATCTTATTTAGAATGTTTAAATTTCTGTTTGTAACCTAAATAGCTCTCAATTTTTTTGATTTTGATATTGATAATATATGTGGCTGACTGAAAAGGTTTTTCCTTTTTGTGTTTCTCAGATAAGGTCATGAGCTAAAGGAGGTAGCGTGCATAGGGTCTTGGTTTTTCACCATCATGAGATTAGTAAGTGATAGAAGATGCGTAGATTGTGGTTTGTGTTACTGCTTGATGTAATTTTTCATATCGACTTCTTTGAAATCTCTTAGTATTGGATTTTTTCAGTGCTACTCATCATTGTCAAGATTGATCAGAGAAGAATAGTCTTAATTTGGAATGCTTTTTAGCATTGCGAGATCCTACTTAGGTAGGGATTTTATATCTTTCCAAGAATTATGTTTCTTATTCAAGAGAATTTCAAAATTCAGAGCTTATTAATATAATTTATAAGCATTATAGTTGTTTATGTTCTTCATGCTATGAATCATGATTGCCTACTCTCTTAGACTCTATGAATTGCATTGTGTTTATGGCAAGTGGTGGTTACTTGTGGAACAGTTTTTTAGGCTGGATTGTGTGCTAGTAAAATCTTTTTATTACTCCCAATCACACAATGGATGTTTATTTTTTGGGTTCCTCACAGAAGATTTGCTGATTAAGGAATTTTTATAACTGGTGAATTTAAATGCTCATTTAATAATTGTTAGTGGAATTTTTAACATAACCTTTTTTTACACTTGGCATTAATCTCTTTCTAAGCATGAGGCTAAGCTTGAGTCTGTTCATATTTCTTATGTGTTAAGTATTATGTTTGTTGAGTATCATAGAAGTATTTACCCACTATCACTAGTCACTTTCTTCTGTTTTTTATCCATGAACTTCCTCTTCAGCTTCTTCTTTATCTTCATATCTTAAGAAACTTTTAATTCTCTTTTCTTTAAACTTCTTTTATCTTTCTGCTCTTTATCAAGTTAGTTATTGTTCTTTATCTGAAAATGGTTGTTGCTGAGGATCATGTTAAGGTTCTAGATTTGGATGAGGATATTGAAGATTTTCCATTTAGGCTAGCTGGTTTACTTTAATGATCAGTGTAGGAACTATTACAAGCATAACCTCAATAGGTCTGGACTATCAAGTCTGCAGATTTTAAGTTAGCTAAGCCTTTTATTCCAGGAATGCAGATTCAAAATTTTCTTAACCTCTTTATTATCATGTTCAAGCACAAGAAAGATCCGGATTTAGCAATGGCTGCAAGACCAACTTTGCTCTTTGGTCAGCTGTTTGCTATCCAGCCTTTGGGAGATTTAGAGTCTGTTTTTGATCTAGAATGGAATACCACCTTAATGCCTGTGCAGATCACTATCCCAAATGCTCTCATTAACAGTGGAAAAGCTGGAGATATTATTGAGCAGATTGGTACTCCAGTTGTTGTGGATACCCCTATGGGCAATTTTTATGAAGCAAAAGTGATGGTTCCTTTGAACTCTCCAATGACAAAGAAAGTGGTTTTCAATACATCTAGGAAGACTTACTATATGACTGCCTTTTACCGTAAGATTCCATTTCATGCATGTACACATTTCTTTGTTCTTAACCATGATGCTGATAAATGCAAGGAAATTCAAAGGAGAATCCTAGTTAAGGCTATACCTGCACCGAGTCCAAAGGGTACGCATGTTGTTGTTACGAAGACAGCTAATGTGTGAAAGTTATGGTACCTCTAAATCTGTTGTTAGTGAAGATGTTACCTCTCAACCTTCGGCTTTCTCTGCCAGTCTCCAACCTGCTGGTAGTTTGAGAGGATGGGGTTCTACTTCTATGCATGTTACTGCCACTGTTGTTCCTACAATATCTACTTTGATCATTAAGGAGCCATCTTCTTCTAGTTCCACTAGTCTTGTGATTCCTCCTAGTCATTTGGGATCGTCTTCTTATGTTTTTCCTCCATTTGAAAAGAGATTTTCCTTTGACCCAGCTTCTTTAGTGCATGATAGGAGTGGAAAAAGATCTTTTGAATATGATTTTATGGACAACGGTTCTTTTAATGCACCCTCAACTTTTATACCAACTCCTAGATGACCTTCAATGACATCTTTTCCTTCGTTCTCTCCTCTTGTTGGTTCATCTTTCATTCATGGAATTAATGAAAATACCTTTCCTGGTGCTAGTGTAGTTTGGTCTGCATCCTGCACTTCTGTGTCCCAAACGGTGTTTAGCTCTTATGGTGTTCTTTAATGCTTCTACAAAAATGAATTATTCTTCAGATGTTTATGTTAATCGGTTTTCTGACAATGCTATGACGAGCAATCCAATTGTTGAAGATTTTTTGGATAAGGCAGTGTTTCTCGAACCTACTCAATTGCTACCCTTCCTCTGGAACCAGTAGTAACTGATGAAGAATTTGACAAGGAGGTTAATCTCATGATGGTGGATACCTTTGACTCTATGGATGCAGAGCCTTCTTCGGCTCATGACCTTGTAAGTCTTTTAATCTCTGATTTTTATTTTTTTAAAAATAGTTTCCTTTTAATTCTATTTTTGCTGTTCTTAGTCTATGTCCTCTTAATCATGAAGTTTATTTGTTGGAATATGAATGGATGCTTCTCAGATAAAAGATGGTTGCATTTATCAAGCATATTTAGGAAGTATAAGCTACATGATGTTTGTCTTATGGAATCAATGGTGGATATTGATATTGTTAAAATATTTAGTCACTATCTTCCCTTTGATTCTTGGTTTATAGTGTCAGCAATTGGAAAATCTGGTGGATTAGCACTAGGTTATTTTGCTAGATAAAATATTAAGATAATTAATAGTTCACTTAATATGATCCATATCCTATGTGATGTTACTCCTAGTATTAAAAACTGCTTGGTATCTTTTGTGTATGGAGCTCTAAATATTTCAGGCATGAAAAATCAGTGGAATTTTCTGAGTAACATGAATGAAGATATTTCTAAACCTTGGTTACTTTTAGGAGACTTTAATTTTATTCTGCATACATCGGAAAAGCTGGGAGGTAATCCTGACACATCTTTGGCTCTAGCTTTCATTAGAAATAAATTAGTAGAATTAAGATTGAATGAGGTATTCTCCTTTGGTAATCCTTATACTTGGTGTCATAGAAGATTTAAAAATACTTCGGAGCTGATATTTGAAAAGCTAGATAGAGGTTTTATGAATGTTGACTGGGTAACTGTTCTTCCTCATACTCGTATTATTAATCTAGCTAGAGTGTATTCAGATCACAGCCTAATTCTTCTCAAGTGCTTTCATAATAAACAAAATTTGTACATCCCTTATAAATTTTTCAAGTGTTGCCAGTTACGTCCTGATTTCAAAAATGTTCTTAAAAATTCTTGGGATAAGAAAGTCAATGGTTCTCCTAGTTTTATTGTGGCAGGAAAGCTTAAATATCTTAAAACTGATCTTAGTAAATGGAACATTGTAACTTTTGGTCATATTAAAAACACTATCAGTAAACTAAATGTTGAGATTGAGAAGTTGAAAGCAATGCCCTTTACTTCTGTTATTCGGGATTACATCTTAAACTACTCAAAACAATTAGATTACTGGCATGAGATTGAAATTTCCTTTTATAAGCAAAAATCAAGGATTGACTATTTTACTCATTATGATAAGAATACTCAATTCTTTCATAATACAGTCAAACTCAAAAATATGTACAACACTATACACACTATTAAAGATGATCAAGGAAACTGGTTGGAAAACAGAGATCAAGTTCTTAATCACCTTTCTCAATGTTTCAAGAATATTTATACTTCTTCTAAACCTAATAATAATGATTTGATTGAAGCTCTAAAATATGTTAAACCTATTATCACATAAGATATGAATACTCTTTTGGTGGCTATACCAACTGTTGAGGAAATTCAAGCTACTGTAAATGACATGGCCCCTTGGAAATCGCAAGGACCTAATGGATTTCCTGCTGGTTTCTTTAGGGACAACTGGCAATAAATTTCGAAAGAAGTAATCGAACATGTTCAAAATTTCTTTCGAACAAGATTTCTTCTCAAGCAGCTGAACCATTCTTTCGTAGCTTTAATTCCTAAGGTAAATAACCCTTCTTCACCTCAAGACTTTAGGCCGATTAGTCTATCAAACACTGTTTACAAAATCATTTCCAAAATTTTAACAAATCGTCTTAAACCTCTGCTAGATTCTTTTATTTTTCCTTTTCAGTATGTCTTTATTGCTAATAGACAAATCCATGATAATATTATTATTAGTCATGAAATTTTACACTCTTTTAAAAGAAAACAACCAAAAATGGTTTTATGGCTATTAAGCTTGACCTTTCCAAAGCTTTTGATAGGCTGGAGTGGTCATTCATTCTTTCTGTTTTTAGAAAACTTGGGTTTTCTGAAGAATGGTGTCAGATTATTGATCAATGGATTAATACGGTGTCTTACTCTATTCTGGTTAATGGATCTCCTGGAGAAATGTTTTTTCCTACCAGGGGTATTAGGCAAGGTGATTGTTTATCACCTTCTATTTTCATAATATGCATGGAAATTTTATCTCAACTTGTCTTTAAAGGTGAAGCTGATGATTTGATTCAAGGTTTCAAAATAAGAAAAAATAGGCCCTCGATTTCTCATTTATTCTTTGTCGACGACTGTATGCTCTTCTCTAAAGCTTCTTTAATGTATGCTAGAAATTTGATGAAAATTATCAATGTTTTTGCTAAAGCTTCTGGTCAAGCTATAAATTTTGAAAAATAGGTTTTTTTTACTAGCTCTAAAATGCGTCATAAGCATAAGAAACTTCTGTCAAAAGCTTTAGGTATAAAATATATGAGTTCTTCTGAGAAGTACTTAGGCACTCCTCTTTTTGTCAATATAAATAAAACAAAATCCTTTCAATTTCTAATAGACAAATTTTATTCCAGATTAGGAAACTCTAAAAAAACTAGTCTTAATGTTGCTGGTAAAACAGTAGTTACAAAGCATGTTTTATCTAGTCTTGCAGTCTATCATATGTCTTGTTTCCCTTTTCCTAAGAAGATTACTTCAAAGATTGACACTATTCAAAGAACTTTTTGGTGGTCTAAGAAAGATCCTAGACATGCTGCCTATTTTCGTTCTTGGGGAGACATAGGAAAGGATAAAAGATGTGGAGGGCTTGGAATTAGAAATACTTATGCTACAAATAGAGTTTTTATAACAAAACTTGGTTGGAGAATTATTCAAAATCCTGATCATTTAATTTCTAAATTTTTAAAAGACAAGTATTTCATTAATCAAAATTTGTTGGAAATTGACAAAGCAGCTGATACTAACTCTTGGATTTGGAAGGGTATTGTGAATAGTCTATACTTCTTGAGGTCAAATACAGTTTTTAAAATAAATGATGGTTCTTCTACAAGAATATGGGATTCAGTTTCGTTACCTGGTACTACTTCTCCACCTGTGTCTCATAATATGAATTTTAAAAATTATACTTATTTTAATGAACTTATAGATAATAATACTGGTTCTTGGAATCCCGATCTGTTAAACTCTTTATTTTTTCCTGGGGATGTTGTTAGGATCAGAACTACAAGGGTTTATCTTCTTCTTAAGGATCAGATTATGTGGGCTCATACCAAAAATGGAACTTATACTATTAAATATGCTTATAGAGTATATAAAAATGAAAATAGTAATGGGGAAGAAGCTTTTTTTTTTTTGGAAAAAGGTTGTCTCTGAATTGTTTGCCTATTAAATGTTTCATGTGGATGATCTTTGCGCATATGCTTCCAGTCAATACTTTGCTTAAGAACTATAACCTTGTTGTTGATGAGTCTTGTCCTCTTTGTAAAAATAATATTGAAACTGTTACTCATTTGTTCTTTCAATGCTCTGTTGCTGCTCATGTTTGGTTTGGTTTGTCGCTCCAACATTTAATTAGCTTTGATCTGGATTGGACTGGGGATTATTTTCTTGAATGGTTTGATGATAGATTATGGCAGTCTCCTTTTGTGGTTAACTGGCCAAGTATAGATGCTATAGTCATGTGGTGTATTTGGAAACTTAGATTTGAAGTGGTTTTCAGTAAAGTTTCTATTAATCTGAATGATAAATACTTATATAGCTCCTCCTGTAAAGTTTCAAAAGACTAATTTGGAAGTTAAACTTCTTATTAATCAGGTGGATCATTGTCTTTTTATTGATGGCTCTTTCAAGAATTTTAATATGGGTGTTGGCATGATTTTGTGTGATAATGTAGGAACAATAACTCATTCGCGTTCGGACTTTGGACTGATTTCTGATGCAGTGAGTGCGGAGGCGACTACGCATTTTTTTGGCTATCTCATGGGCAAAGGAGATCAATCTTTCCAAAGTCTTGTTCATCAGTGACTGTCTTCAAGTATTGGATTTTGTTAATGGAGATAGCGTTAGTGTCGAGTGGAGATGCAAGGATATTTTGGTGGATTGCAAATCTCTTCTCTTAAGTAGTAATAATTTTAGGGTTGTTTATATTAAGCGTATAAAAAACAAACTTGTTGTTCGGCTTGCACGCCGAGCTAGAAAGCATGGTCTTAAGGAAGTCTGGATCTGTTTTCCTCTTTTTTTGAACAATTAGGTCATGAGAGAACCCTTGTTGAATGTATGTAATTATCTTTTAAGTTAATGCATAGTTAGGGTATTTTCTTAGCAAAAAAAAAAGGGTAAACATGAAAGTTAACCGTAAAACATAAAAGGGTAAGTTTCGTTTACCATGCCTAAAATGAGTTAAACAAAAAATGAGTTGTTTGGTTTGGATGAGATTTAGGGAAACAAGGGATGGGAAATAGGTAAAACCAAAGAAATTTGATTCCTCGTACATCAAAAAAAAAAAAAAGTTCAAGAAAAGGACATTGAGAATAAAACGGGAGAAAGTAAAGGTGAGCAGAGGGTGAAATCCGTGGATTTGGTGCCACCTGTATCCGGTCCATCTAAATGGCTGGCAAATGGGTGAATATGTCCCGAACCCTCCCCCGATGCTGGTTTAGGACTCCAATTCGCGTCCAATGCATCACCTATGGATTTGACACCCGAGGGTGGATTGACTTGATACGAATGGATCCACGGATTTGTATTAAAATTTAAATTTTTATTTCAGAAAAAATGAAAGCAAACTTAAACAGAAACATAGCTTAATTGTTGACTTATAACTTCTTATATCGTTCTTAGATAAATTATCTTACATGTTTAACCAATCCCTCCCTGCTGTTTTACTACCAATATGTAAACCTACAACTTTCCATAGATAAGTAATAGGAAATACATATGCTATTGGGTATAAATTACTAGACTCCTAATATCTTGCACAATTTTAAAAACACCTTTCTTCTTCTTCTTCTTGATAGGCTAAAGCTAGACCAAGGCCCTACCCAAATACAACAAGTTGGACTAGCCCCACTACCTAACCTAACCCATCCGAACCCCTCTAAACAACTAATTTAAATCTACAAAACCTCTACGGTGGAGATCGAATCAATGAATTCCCCCTAATTGTAGTTGATGGGATACCGAGTTGATGGGTTACCGCTGGGCTATTGCATAATATCCCCTTAACCTACCGGATGCATTTGCCCAACGAATTTCCATATTTGCACCCACACCCACTCCAATACTTGGTGGATTTCCAAGAATGCGCCTATGTCTAATTAATCCGTGAACATGTTGGGTGTCCACCCACCAATTTGCGGGTGGATTGAATCGGGTTGGACCACCCATGCTCACCCATAAATTTTGATTACATCAAGTATTATAGTTTTTGATTCGAACAGTACTGAAGTTAGAGTATACCAAGATGGAAGTGCTCTGAGCACTTAATACATAAGATAAATTTTGGCGTATCAGATATTATAATAAATTTTGGAACCTCTGGAATTGGAATGATATGTTGAAAACTTGCAGGAGAATGCAATGGAATGCGAGGAAAACTGTCATGTCCTCACTTAGAGTATTGGGCTCATGTAATGGGCTGCAACAAGTTTTTTAAAATCATCCGATTCAAATCGTGAATCGGACACTTCGCTCAAAATAAATTCATTCCGTCTCAAATCGTGACTTTGAATCGAATATTACTAAAATCGTGTAATATTCCTTCCAAGATGCGATTTTGACCTTTGACTGTAAGTTTTGACCGGTCAAATTCTATTCACTTTTAAAAATTAAAGCGGGGGAGTTTCGAACTTGTGTTCTGCCACATACATATCTCGTACCAAACCACTGTAGCATTGCTTGTTTTGTGATAAAAGTTAATTCGAACTTTATTTATACACTTTTCATACTTTCTCAACATACTCCATCAAATAAATTGCATTTAAGTCAACTTTATTACTACATGTACTCCTATATTTTTTATTTATATGTAGTATAATTAAAAATATAGCGATTTAATAGCCGACCATGAATCTACGATTTACGATTCAATATACGATTCGATTCTAAAAAATTAAAAAGCGATTCACGTTTCGATTTACGATTTCACTACCTTGGGCTGCAGGAATTAATACATTGTAAAACTGATTTATTTTTGGGCTTGTATTCTTAATCTGTTGGACTTGTTTTGAATTAGAGTTAGGTTAGCTTAATTCCTAGAGATGTGAGTTAGATGGATGTAATCCTGACTATTGAATTAAGTCAACCAGGATGGGGTGATTAAATACCCAATGATTGTGTAAGAAGAGTTTAATGAATGAAAACCCTATTTTCCTTTGGAAGATAATCTAGGCTCTGATTTTAGAGAGAAGGTAGCTTGCTACCAAGTAATTCATTCACTTCTTGTACCGAGATCAGTACAATTGGTATCAGACTTCAATTTCGGGGACCTCAATCATGACAAGTGGGAGAGAAACTTCATCGTTAGCGGTGTTCATACACTTGCTCGGGAAAATTCTCGTTGATATTCAAGAAATTCGAAATCAATTACAACTTCTCACTACAGAATTAGTTGTTAGTCGTCTTCAATCAAATGATAAATTCGATCGCATCTTCGAAGCCATTCAATCTCTTCAACCTCCTTCAATCGCATGTAAACCGGGCTGAGACATCTATAGATCCGGCTTCACCTTCTGGCTCTAAAGAGGATCCCACAAAACGAGTTAACGAAGCTCATGAGGTAATCAAATTTACTCCTAACAAGTTTTCTAGAACACCCAAAGTTGATTTTCCACGTTTCGATGGAACTAATCCAAGGGGTTGGGTTCAAAAATGTGAGCGATATTTTGCTTTTCATAATTTTGCTGATTCAGATAAAGTAGATATGGATGCAATTCATTTTGATTCTAAAGTAGATCCATGGTTTTTAAATTATCAACAAGGTAAACCTGAGATGTCTTGGCCTACATTTGTTCATGATTTGTGTCTTCGATTTGAGGATGTAGCCACTGATAATTATGTTGGCAGCTTCAATAAGCTATCTCATCTCACTACTGTTGAGGATTATTATGACAGATTTGAACATTACAAAGCTTATATGGTAGCCAATAACCCAACATTTCCTGAGTCTTTCTATACTCTAAGTTTCATTAGTGGATTGAAGGACGAAATTCATACTACCGTTCAAATGTTTAAGCCAGAGGATACTTCTAGAGCTTTTTACTTAGCAAGAATGCAACAAGCCTCACTTCTGAGTTCTTCTAAACCTATAAAACACCCTTCTAGGCCATTCCTTCCATCACCCATTTCCATTCCTCCCAACCCATCTATATCTAAACCATATTTATCTCCCACAAATACTTTTCATAAACCATCTACTTCATCTTAACCACCTTTCATTACTCATCCCACTACACCTACTAAAACTGACCCACCTCTTCCACCTATAAAGAAACTTACCCCTCAACAAATGAAGATTCGCAGAGATAAAGGTCTCTGCTATAATTGTGATGAATTCTACAGATTTGGCCACATTTGTAAGACTCATCAGTTGTTCATGCTTGTTGCTAACGAGGAGGACTTAAGTGATCACAGTGATGCTTCACCTGATGACAATATGACAGATTCTCTCTCTAGTTCTGACACCACTATGGAGATTTCGCTACACGCTTTAACATGCCAATCTGTTCACGACACTATTAGGATTTCCGGCCATCTCCATCAGTAAGCTATCATGGTTTTAATCGACACAGGCAGTACGCATAGCTTCATCGATTCTCACCTGGCTGACAAGCTTAATGTCCACATTTCACCTCTGACTCCTATGTTTGTAACTGTTGCCAATGGAGATAACACCATCATCAAGGGTATGTGTCGTAACCTTCACTGGGAAATGCAGGGTTACAACTTTTCTACTGATTTACGCGCTCTTCCTCTCTGAGGCTGTGATATGGTACTGGGTGCAGATTGGTTGCGAAAACTCAGTGATGTGCTCTTTAACTTTTCTAAGCTCACCATTTCTTTTATGCATCATGGATGTCATATTACCTTACAAGGTAGCTCTTCTACGCCTTCACTTAGTCTTTTAAGTGCTACTTCCTTTAAGAAATTTATCAAAAGTAAGGCACCTACCTTAATGGACAGTTTTTTCATGTTCATGCTACACCTGTACAACCAATTACTAGTGAGGTTTCTACCTTAATAGACTCCTTTTCGGATTTCTTTTCAAAACCTATACAACTGCCACCCTCTCGTCCACTAGATCATAAGATTCCACTTAAGCCTAACTCCACACCTCCTTCTCAGAGACCATACAAATGCCCTTTTATTCATAAAGTTGTTGTGGAGCAACTTGTACAGGAAATGCTTTCTGCAGGGCTTATTCAAAAGAGCCACATCCCTTTTGATGCTCCAATCCTTTTAGTGAAGAGAAAAGACGGAACATGGCGGTTCTGTGTTGATTATCGCAAGCTCAATGACTTGACTGTGAAGGATAAATTTCATATTCCCTTAATAGAGGAGTTGTTAGATGAGTTGAACGGAACAATTATCTTTACAAAGATTGATTTATTATCAGGGTATCACCAGATTTTGATTTACCCACCTGACATTCCAAAAACTGCTTTTCGTACCCATCATGGACACTATGAGTTTCGTGTCATGCCATTTGGCCTTACGAATGCACCGGAGACATTCCAGGCATTGATGAATGAAGTTTTTCAACCATTTCTTCGCAAGTTCGTCCTTGTCTTTTTCGACGACATTCTTGTATACAGTTCTTCCCTTGCAGATCATTTGAAACACCTTACTCTGGTTTTTTCATTGTTACACCAACATTCCTTGTATGCAAAATTCTCCAAGTGCAGCTTTGCTCAGCCACAACTCGAGTACTTAGGATATTTAATCACTGGAAATGGTGTAGCTGCAGATCCTAATAAAGTTGAAGCTATGCTCAATTGGCCTCAACCACATAAATTGAAGCAATTACATGGGTTCTTAGGACTGACTGGTTATTATCGCAAGTTCATCAAGGGGTATGGCAATATATGCAAACCACTCACGGAAATGTTAAAAAAGGATTCATTCTTCTGGACAGATGATGCACTTACCGATTTCACTTCTATCAAGTCAGCTATGACTCAAGCCCCAGTTTTGGCCTTGTCGGATTTCACCAAAACCTTCACACTGGAGACCGATGCTTGCTCAAGGGGTGTGGGTGCTGTGCTTCTACAAGATAACCGACCAATTGCATTTTACAGCAGGCCATTGGGACCTAAGGCATTGGATTTATCCACATATGAAAAAGAATTTTTGGCCATTGTAATGGTTGTTCAGAAGTGGAAGTATTACCTTAGTCACAGCCAGTTTGTCATTAACACAGATCACCAAAGCTTGAAATTTTTGATGGATCAGAGACTCTCCTCGGCTCTGCAGTTATAAAACGGTTGGTTAAGCTAATGGGTTTCGACTATGTCATCGGGTATAAGAAAGGACAAGAAAATACGATTCTTTGATGCACTTTCTCGAATTCCACATGCTTCTTTTTCTGCATTGTCTATTTCTCAACCCCAATGGACAACTGATGTTATCTCTAGCTATACTTCAGATGATGTGGCCCAATAACTTATTCAGACGCTACTTGTCTCTCAAGCTTTACCTAATTTTACATACCAACAGGGCATTTTGAGGTTCAAGCAGAGACTATATATTGGCTCAGGTAATGACATTCGTTCCTCTATTCTGCATTCAGTCCATTCATCTGCAGTTGGTGGCCATTCTGGCATTGTAGGCAATTATAACAGAGCAAAGGCACACTTCTTTTGGACTCGAATGAAACAAGACATCATCAAGTATGTATCCACTTGTGACATCTGTCAATGCAATAAAGGTGAAAATTCTTTTCCTGGAGGACTTCTGCAACCTCTTCCAATCCCTAACACAACATGGAAAAACATCTCTTTGGATTTCATCGAAGGTTTGCCCACATCCTTTCGCAAGAATGTCATTTTAGTAGTGGTCGATCGCCTGACTAAGTATAGCCATTTTATCCCACTTAGCCACCCCTTCACTGCTATCACAGTTGCTAAAGAATTTCTCTCACACATTTTTTAAGCGGCATGATCTGCCTAATACTATTGTCAGTGACAAAGACAAAAATTTTATAAGTCAGTTCCGGCAAGCATTGTTTAAATCCTTAGGCACTACCCTGAAATTGAGTTCAGCTTACCATCCTCAAACAGATGGTCAAACTGAAAGAACAAATGCATGTGTAGAGCAATACTTACGTTGCATGACCGGGTCACAACCTAAGCATTGGGTTCATTGGTTGGCATTAGCAGAGTATTGGTTTAATACCAATTATCATACCAGTCTCAAAATGTCACCATTTCAGGCATTGTATGGTTATCAACCACCTCATTTAGTTTTTCCCATTCCTACTCCTACTTCTGTGGCTACGGTTGATGACTACTTGCAAGAGAGAGATGTTATGCTCCAATTACTCAAGAATGATTTGTCTAAAGCTCAGATCCGAATGAAGTTCTTCGCCGACAAAAAGCGGTCAGACAGGGAATTTGCTGTTGGTGATATGGTATTTCTGAAACTTCAGCCCTATAGACAAACTTCAGTTGCCATTAGGAGGAACTTCAAACTTTCTTCTAAGTATTTGGGCAATTTGAGATCCTTCAGCGCATTGGTGATGTTGCTTACAAGTTGAAACTGCCAGTGGGTTCTCGCATCCATCCCATATTTCATGTCTCACAACTCAAGAGGAAAATTGGTCTTACTGCAGCAACCTTGTCACAACTGCCTCTTGTTGATCACAATGGACATTTTGTCATTGAACCAGAAGCTATCTTACAGCGCAGATTCACACTCCGTGGTGGCTTATCAGTACCTCAAGTTTTAATTCAGTGGTCTAATTCTACACCTGCGGATGCAACCTGGTAGGACTTAGCGCACATACAAGCTCAATTTCCTGATTTCATCCTTGAGGACAAGGATGCTTAAATGGGGGAGGCATTGTCATGTCTTCACTTAGAGTACTGGGCTCATGTAATGGGATGCAGGAATTAATACATTGTAAAACTGATTGATTTCTGGGCTTGTATTCTTAATCTGTTGGACTTGTTTTGAATTAGAGTTAGGTTAGCTTAATTCCTAGAGATGTGAGTTAGATGGATGTAATCCTGACTGTTGAATTAAGTCAACCAGGATGGGGTGATTAAATACCCAATGATTGTGTAAGAAGAGTTTAATGAATGAAAACCCTATTTTCCTTTGGAAGATAATCTAGGCTCTGATTTCAGAGAGAAGGTAGCTTGCTACCAAGTAATTCATTCACTTCTTGTACTGAGATCAGTACAAAAACCATCCAAAGCTTTAGATCCATAACAAGCAGAGGCGATGGCACTTCTGGAAGCTGTGTAATGGGCCAAAGAGATGGGAATCGAAGAAATACACTTGGAAGGAGACTGTACTTGTGAACATAATAAATGCTCTGGGTGGAAAATTTTCAGCTATCAGATGGAAAATTTTAAATTTGATTAATGATGCTTATGTGCATAGAGATGCAAACCATATAGCATATTTTATTGCAAAGCATGCTAGGTCTGAAATAAATAGTTTCAATTGGTTAAACAATGGTCCTGGCTGGGTTTTGGCTCTAGTCCGGCGGGATAAAACTTGGTTGTATCAATAAATCTCCTTTCCTTAAAAAAAAAAAAAAAAAAAAAAAACGGGTTGGACCACCCAGATCAGCCCTAAATCAGCCAAAAGGTGAGATTAGGAAGGGGTTCGATTAAGAAAGGTTTAATTTGCAGGCAGTTGGCATGGTGGGATCACCTCCCAAAAAGTGAGTATATGAGCTTAACAAAAGGGTTTTACCACCGAAGTATGCAATTGAGAATTTAACAGCTGAAGATGTATGACTACCCAACAGATAAAAGGCGGATAAAACATCAACAGGAGCCAGATTTAGCAAGGCAACCAGCAGCGGCAGTAAAGAACCATCAGACAGAAGACGGTGGTCCACGGTGAACAGAGATAAACAGTTATTAAAATTACAATCCCCTAAATTGTTAAGGTGTACATCACTGATAAACTAGTAACATTAATGCCCTGATGAACCAAAAGAGACCGTTAGAAGGAGAATTCCAACAAAAGAAGAAATCTCAAAGACAATTAATTCCACGTAAATGCTTAGATATACAGAACAAAGTCTATTCACACACATATTCACTCTCTACCTAACCTAGTCTACCTGTTCTGATACGCCCTTCACAGTAGGTTGTCTGCTTCCGCACACACTGCGCATCACCATGGTAACTATCATCGTAATTGCCGCATATCTTAGATGTCTTTTTCTTGTTGTAACAAGAGCTTCTCAACATCTTCCAACGGAAACCCCATGGTTTCAGGAACATACAAGTAAATGAACAAACCAACAAGCCATGAGAACAACTGCAACAGAAGAAGCGTACCTGTGATGCCAATAAAGTAGCCCACGACGTCCAGAAAAAAGTGGTGAATTAGTAATTTGGAGCCCCAGTAAGCCATTGCGCCAATGACAGCACAAACAGTTCGATACTTCATCGGATATATCTCTGAAGTTATGATCCATGGTACAGTTCATATGCCTAATGAGTAGAATATCATGTACATCGCTAGTGCCACCAATGCTAATAAGCCAAGAGGGGAAATTCCTTCATTGTCATACCAAATCCGATCATCTATACCAAGACTCTGGCCATTAACACGAAAAACGTATGATAGCAACCCAAGTGAAGTTATAATCCCAAACATACTAACTAAAAGAAGCCGTCTCCTCCCGCAACGATCTACTAAAGTTGTACAGAAAATTATGCCGACAACTGAAAGAGCAGATGTGATGAGAGGAATTGCCAACGCTCCCACTTTTGCCATCTCTTCATCATTTTTAGTAATATATCCAGGGCCAATGAGATTAAATACCGTGTAGCTAAGGTGCATGATCATGTTCATACCCACAAACTGTTGAGCCACTAGACAACCAATGCCCGCAAAAATCCTTTTATATGATATCCTACCTCTTATGTCGAATCTTTTGAAACAAATACTGATGGGAAATGCTTTATCACACCAATCATCATAATCCTCTATGCAACCTTCTTTGGCTATTTCTGCTTCCATTGATGACTTCATTGCCTCCACCTCTCCGGAAATTTCATGAGCAGATCTTATCATATGCAGTGTTTCCACAGCTTTTGCTTTCTGGCCCTGATGAGACAGAAATAGGTTATCTAAACAATGTATTTTGAACTAAATATTATTTTGAAGTTATATGATACTGGGAGAGCCAATTATCACCAATTGTAGAGTTATTACCTTTCTATAAAGCCATCTGGGGGACTCCGGAAGCACCATCATGGCACACACAATAAAATGAATCACAGCTGCAACTATTCCAAGCTTCCAAGGCGATGTTTCGACATCCTTTGTGGAGGATGTTAAATTGATAAGATGATATAGCATTTTCCCTCCAGCAAACTGCAGGAAAATTGTGCTAACTAGGGCACCTCTCATGGAAGGTGGAGAAATTTCAGAAACATAAGTTATTAAATTCGGGATGACCATTCCAACTGCCCACCCTATAAATACCAATCCCCAGAAGTTGACAAATGGATCCTGACCGATACACCATCCAATAGGGATGAAGGTAAAGGCAATAAAATCAACTGATGCAATCGGCACCAACCTCCCCCCCGGAGTCATTAAGCTTATCGAGCGTAAGTGCTCCTAATGCGAAAGCTGCCGCATGAATACATAACATATCAGTCACATCCTGCACGAAACAGAACTAAAGTTAACGTTTGTTTTTTTTTTATGTAGAGTCTGTGTAAATCATTCCCGCCAAAGATTATCCTCCATCTTTAGAAACAATGTAAATGTATGGTTGAAAAGTAGATGCCTCTCTAGTATGGTGGTAAGTCATTAGATGGTAACCTGCATCCTAATTGACAGATAATAAAAAAAGCAACAAAAACCACTCTATGTTTTGTTTCAGTTATGACAATTCTTCTGCTCATAATAATGCAAATCTATCCTGCCCACAATCTAATTTCTTATCACTAGCTGCATCTTCATTACCAATAAAAGTGATTTACAGTAATTTAATCTCATGCTCAATAAAAGTGATAATGAGGTCATAAAAATGTATGTATACATCATTATTGCTAGCACTTACTATTTCTCGTAAATATTTCCACGGAGGTCTTCGAGCCTCTTCTCCAGCATAGAAAGATGCGTAAATTATTGCTGCATCCACAAACATTACGAAATTGAGAGTTGTGAATTAAGAGACAAGTTATATGGAGTACTACCGCGTCTTAGCATGTTAAAGATTGGAATTTACCTGTGTAATAGCCACAAATTGAAGCCCCAATACAAGCTACTAGGGCAACAACAATGACGAGAAATCTTTTTCTCAATAGAGTAGTGTCCTGAACTTGTAGATCCAAGTAGTAGCTTTGCTCTTGATCATCCTCTTGTTTTTGTGGTATAAGACTTGTCGTCAACATTGCAAAACCCTAATTACAGCTTTTTCCTTTGGAAAAATAAATAAAAAGAAAAATGATAACCTCAGTCAGAGAGAGAAGAGGATGATGAAGAATTTTGTTTATAGAGGGCTCTTATTTATATGGGATACAGTATCCAAACTAATTGGGGATACTCAATAAGACAAATGAGAATTCATTATGAAGTAAATCAAGCCACCCCTTAACCTTATTTTTCTAAATGGCTAATATGCCCTTGGTTAATTAATACTAAAATTCGATTAGGTTAATTAATTGAGTTTAGATTAAAATTTTGAAATTATGAATTCAGAGATTAACCTTTTGATCAGTCATATGAGTTCGATTCGATCTAAAAATTTTGGTTTTGAAAATGCATAAAGCCGTAAGGTCCTGGTTTGAATAATCTTCCGACCAAACATACGCCGAAAGGTTCAACTTTGAATAAGTTTCTTAGACGCTATTCATAGGAAGGTTCAACTTTGAATAAGTCACACCGACCATTTATCCATGGGAATGGTCCTAGGATGAAGAACACGCCGACTATCTTGGGACAAACAATCTTGCAGTAGGCATGTAAATATTTCCTACCCTTAGGCTATATTAATCTCGGCATGCGAAAAAAAAATAAAACCTTGCCTATTTTGACATAATATGGAAGATGTAATTTACTTTATTCATTCAATTTTGGTTACTACATTGATTGAAACATAAAACCTAATCCTTGTCGACGGAAAACGAATGCACTTAGCATGTGCATCAAGCCTTTGAACCCCTAGGCGACCCTATTGGACGAGTTATAGTCTCGTGAGGGTTTACATAGAGGTCTACCCACAAAACCTATACTAAAACTTCTAAAGCCATCAATCTTCCTCCTCCGAAGACGATACACCCTCCATCATCTCGGGGGCATACTCCGGGATTTTGGATTCCATGAATTGATAGCTTGCATCGAATGCGAATGCTTCCCCCTTTTCCTCCAAGTAGCGCTTTGGCGACTTCATGCTACAAAAACAAAACACAAACTTACATTTGTTAGTGGTGTTTAATTTGGAAGATCAAACAACATGGATCACGTAAAATAAACCACAAAAATACTTACAAATTGTTCAATTGACAAGTTAAAGTGGGGAGCGTTGAAAATTGGTTTTGGATAGCTAAATAGGCAAGTATCGCATTTTCAATAACTATGTGCCTATCGTGCACTTGTTGAACACTTCTTGAGTTAGGATTCCCACACTCTTGGCTAAAAGTGTTGTGAACCCTAGCCCAAAAGGTTGTGGAATCCACCCTTACGGAGGACTCGCCTTCGAACTCTAGTCTCCGCATACCAAGCTTTGGTGATTGCCAAATCTTCATTAGAATCAAATGAAGCCATTTCTTGTGTGTAGAGAGCTATTGGGTGAGTTAGATGGAGTGTGTGATGATATGAGCTTTGGAGAGTATATGCAAATAGTTGTGTGTTGTTTTGTGGAGATAAGTAGTGCATTTATAGGATGGTGCCCAAATTTGGCCGTTATAGTGTCCAAGTACAAGTGAATCAATGCAATTGTACTTGCAAAAATTTGAATTTTGAACACGCCGGCAGGGTCGTAAATTTGCTACAATGCCGGGGTCCCAAAACGGCCGGAATTGTATGGGTTCATTAGCATGCCGGCCAAAATACCGCCAGGCATTTTCTTGTTTTGTTTCCCTCCCGACCTTACATGATTTTAGGCATCGGAAGAATGTTTTTTTTTCAATATATGGCCGGGCGGGGTCTCTATTCTAGTACCCTTCCTGGGCTACACGAACGCCGGCTCGGTAGGAATCATATTACCTTGCCGGCCCCGGTAACTACATGTTTTTGTTGACAGGCTGGCCGACATTTCACAACCTTGCCCCCTGGTAATTCCCCAATTTTTGTTTGGCCGGAAATTTGTCATTTCACAACCTTGCCATGCCTCTGGGACAGCCGACAGGGTAGCTTAAAAAAGCATCTTAGGAAAATGTATTGACACTTTATATAGCTAAACAAACCATTCATTCATCCAACATTTTTGTCCAAAATACGAAACATGTCCCATAAACCGTAAAAAACATTTGTCCACACCATTAACTTAAACATTTGTCCACCACAACATAAAAAAATGAACTAGGAAAGAATTCATTGGCCACGACCACGAGCACGACCACGACCACGGCCCCGTTTAGGAACACTACCTTCACCACCACGACCACTGGCTGCTACCTTCACCACCACGACCACCATTGCTACCTTCACCACCGGGAGCACTACGAGTCCTCTTTTTATCGGCCTTTGTCTTGGCTTGTGCATCCTTAATAGCTTTTTCTTCCGCCTTTACTTGAGCTTGAAGTTGCTTGAACAATAGATGGGCATCCTCATTGTCAACATTGCAAGCATATTAGGTTCTCCTCTATCTTTCGCGCAACATAACACCCTCACAAAGGTCTTCAATCGATCCTTCTATATTCAATTAAACAATAAACAATTAATAGAATGATTAATGCAATCAATCTTAAAATAGTAAGAGCAACTCTAAAATACTTAAAAATATCTTAAGCATTGTTGTTGGGTCTTTCGATTCCATCTTCTTCTTACGAGCCGAGTTCTTGGTAGTCATTGGCCTAATCACGTGAGGGACGAGCCCAACCCAAGTACCACGCCATGTATTTCTCGGTAGCTTCATGACCGGTGGTCACCTCGTCCAAAAGACTCACATCGATGTTACGGCCCCGTCTATTGTCCCAATGTTCTTGAGTTGGCGCTGGATCGTAAGAGACGTTAATAGTTTTTGGGAGGTGGTGCAGTTATCCCGGTTCACGGTAAAGAACGGTTCTTCATCGAAATGAGGTTCTTCTTGGACGTAACCCAATTGTCGCATTACCCGATGTGGATCGTACATTGAAAATCCTTCAAACACGGTCATCAAGGGTCCATAGTATAATGCAACAACTTCATTTCTCCTTGGGATTAAACCTTGATTTCTATCCTCCCGATACGGATCAAATATCACCTCTTCCGCAGTCAAATTGTCGATGGCGGCTCGGAGTTTCATAAGATTTTGCGGCATTTCCTTATCCTGAGTACCCTTAAATGTACCTTTGAGCTCTTGGCAAATGTAACGGAACATGTTATCCACTTTGACGTAAGAGTTGTCTTTGAACAAAGAAGGAAAGCGTTCATATATCCAAACCTATGCAAAAAAAAAAAAAGTTTAGTAAGAACCCCGATCTTTCGAGATTTGCAAATATAAATGTTTTAAACAATAAAATTACTCGGAAGAGACATGTGTTTCCGTTAACTTGCTTAGTGAGTGCCCTAGAAGATTTTGTCAACTCATTATTCAAGAAGGCAACCACCGCAGCACCCCAAGAATACCCACGCATCTCATGTAAGGGATCCAATAGTTGCAAGTAATCGGCCTCGACTTGGTTTCGAATCTGTCGGGGGAAGATACATCTGCCCGTGGTGTATAGCAAATAAGCGCCGCGGTAGCATTGATTCGCACCGGTGCACCATTCCTTCACTATCAAGGATTTCCGAGTCTTCCATAGTTTGTCCCTCAACTTCTTCACATTAAACTTCTTAATTAGTCGACCATCCTTCTTGTCAAGAACATCATCCGTCTCGACCCGACTCCAACCGAACAATTTCTTGCTCAATTCGTAAATCTTCTCGAAAGAAATGGCATTATCGAATCCCTCGGTGACGCTTTTCCATCAACCTCGAGGCCTAGAATTTGTTGAGCATCATCGGGAGTTATCGCCATCTCACCGAATGGGAATAATGAGTATCGGTCTCTCCATAGAACCGCTCACGTAATGCAGAGATGGTAACTTTATCATGATTAATATTCGAACTCTCCACCGCAGGCAACAACCGGAGTTCCTCACAATCACTTTCACCTCCTCACATTCCAAGTCAAGATTCCAAGTATGCATCACTGAACACGAAGCTTGGCGCCTCATGAGACGGATGGCATGCTTGTGATCCTAAATACCAAAAAAAAAAAAATGAAAAGAAATACAAACACTTGATGCAAATTTAATTAAGATAGTTACACACTTGAATAAATAACAAATACGGATTAAGATTACTTACGATAGTATTATGGACCGTACATGCCCATGAGTGTTTGTATCCAAAAGAAACAGCTCCACCATCTGCTGGGGTCCCTTTTGAGGCTCACCTTCTTTCAAAGGCAACCATCAAGTGTTTGGGAGGCATGTGAGAATCGGTAGGTTTAGTGATCACCCTCTTCTTCGTTCCGGTTGAAGTTGAAGCCGAAGCTTCGGTGGCTTGAACAACAGCTAGAGTTTGTTCTCCTTCTCCATCTCCATCTCCTTCTTCTTGTTGTTCCTCTTCCTCTTCAACAATTTCATCTTCTATGATATTCTTACGTTTATCTCCATTACCATCATCATCATCACCATCATCATTACCTCCTCCATCCTCATGCATGTCTTGATCACCACCATCATCATCATCATCATTGTTACCTCCTCCAGCAGCCGGATTGGTTTCATCAACATCATCATCATCACCTCTTCTACCGGATGGAATTGATTGGTCTTCATCTCGGAGTCTCGTCTCGAATCATTGGGTTCGGATAGTGGTTCTAAGACCTTTGTCGTTCCGTAATCCGAACAAGAACAATTCAAAAAAAAATATTACAGCCGGCAGGTTAGATATATTCAACATATCCGGCGGAACAATAGCCGTAAGGTCGACCAAAAGATGAGTGCTTGGCTAAACAACGCCGGCATTGTATCATCAAAATAGCCTTCCGCGCACAAAAAAAAACAAGAAATTTTCACTATACTGGTCGGCAAGGTCCAATTCACATACATTTCCTAGGTGACAAAACGCCGGCATATTTTTATATAACTACCCCTTCCGGGTTTAAAAACTCTGCATCGGGAAACATTCAAATAAGAGGAAGGGTAAAAACAAAAATAGGCTTCATTAAAAGATAATGACGCCGGCAATGTATACAGTTGAATAACTCCGCCGCCCCGCTAGTAGCAAGCATAGTAAACTATACAACGTGGCAAGTTCTTCAACCTTATACCCTTGCCAAACCCTAACTATGAAATCCCGGGAAAGGTCGATAACCAAAACCTTGCCGGCGCCGTAACTACCAATTCACAAATTCGATTTTTCTCGACCTAATTTGACATGCAAACATGAAATTGAAGTACTAGAGTGAGTTTAAGTGTTCCCTTACTTTCTTAAGCGCACCATTTCACGTGTTTCACGGGTTCAATTCATTCTTCTTCAACCGCTTTTTCTCTTCACTTTCTTAGCAACCAAATTTGCAATTCCGTGGTTATACTCATTGGGTTTTCGATTAGATTGTTTCATACGAGTTGCCTCCTTCCGTGGTGGATCCATTGATGAAGATTAATCGGAGTTTTGAATCGACGATTTTAACGAATTGATCGACGAGTTTTGGTGGTGGTGGGGTGATGGAGCGGGGTAAGGTAAGGTTATGGAGGAGAAGAAGAAGAGAAGAAAAGGGTAATTTTGTAACTTTACCCATTGACCTCCCCCTTTGCCCTTAAAAAAGAGTCCCTATAAAATTGGGTATACCCCAATTAGTTTGAGTATACCCCAATCTCGCTAGGTTATTTATATGGGATACAGTGTCCGAAACCATGCCTGTTTGGGTTTTAGAAGTTGGTCTGGATTTATATTCCTAAATGGGGAGTAGGGGACTAAATTTCGACCTTGGCAGTCAGATTTTGCCGGAAATTTCGGCCGGAATCAGTATGACTCCGTCAAAACAGGTTTATCTCGACCGGTTTTTTTTTTCCAGGTTCGCGTTCCCGTTGACGATTTTATAATTTGACATGAAAGGTAGAGTTACTTTGCCCCTTTGCGACATAATCAACCCCATATTCGCTTCCGTTTCCTTGACTAGTTCCTCATGAGGCTCGCTGGTAGGCTAGCGCGGCAACCTGTTCAACAAATATAGTAGCACGTTGTTGGAGCTTAGCTTGTTAGGCTTTCAACTAGTTTCTTGTAATAACACTCTTTATCCAATAACAAATATTCTCAAGTTGATAAAATGTTTCCTTAACTAACAAAAAAATAAAATTTCAAACAATAAAAAACTGGCAGAATTAGGGTGTATCCATATTAATTGAGCATAGATAATAAAACAAAATAGGATTATTAGGAAGTAAAACAAAAACTTATTAACCATATAGCTTTCACAATGATAAGTCTGACCCCTAATTAATCATTAATAATCTATTCAATTAGTTAAGTTAATATTGTGAGATTAAATTTGTTAAACATTTTAATTATTATTTTTGTTGGATTTAACATGTGAATCATGTAAGAAAAAAAATTGGAATTTTTTTTTTCCAATTTTTTTTGTTTTTAAGAATTATGTAACGAAAATGAATTATTTAAGTCAAACACTTATTAAAATCGCATTGAACAAAAATTTTCTGGTTTAATTCTTTAAATGACAGAAGCAAATCAGAGATTCAAAACTCAGGTCATGAAAAGTCGTCATAGTCGTCTGCAGAACAACATGCCGACCAAGTTTAGTCGTCAAGATCGTATAATAACAAAATGCCGACATTTAATATTCACATCAAATGTCGTCGTGTTGTTATTGTTCCAACCTTACCGACTTACTATTATCAGGCATGGTCATATTATGGAATTTTATCATCATGAAGGTGGAATGTCATTCTCATCATCATCTTTACCTCCTCTACAAGCCGGAATTCCTTGACCATCATCATCATTAGTTATCTCCTCTACCAGGTGGAATTGATCGGTCTTCATCAGTTTTACCAGAATCACTTGGTTCAGGTGGTGGAGATGGCTGAGTATCTTTCCGTTCACGGATCTTAAGCATTCTCGGTTTTACAAATTCCCCTCTAAGTGCCGCAGTCAAGAGTTTTTCGCCTTTGCGATAAGGTTTTGAAAGAGGAGTATCATGTCTCTTTCCTTGCTTAACCTTTTGCAGCTTAAATAATAACATAATACACAAGAAATCATTTAAAATTCGCATGTACAAACTAAAAAATCAAGAAAAACGAAAATGAATTGCAATTAGTCGTCAAGGTTGAAAGTTCAACATAATGACGACTAACTATCTTATGGACTTAGTCGTCAAGGTCAAAAATTTTACAAAGCGACGACCAATGATTAGTCGTCAACTTAGTTTTACAAAACCATAACGACTAATAACCAAATCATACATATGAAAACTTGGTTTTGGTAAGTTATTGGTAGTCATGGTCGAAAATTCTACAAGGTGACGATCAAAGCTTCGTCGCCAACTTAGTTTTAAAAAACCATAACGACTATTGTGCACAGGAAAACTTGGTTTGGTCAGTTATCATTCGTGATGGTCGTTTCAATACTTAGTCGTCAAGATATTATTCTTATAAAGTGACAGCCAATAACCAAATGGTACGTGCACATGAAAAAGTACTTTTGAAGGTTATATAGTCGGCATGCTTAGGGTTTTCGAAATTTGACGACTAATAATACTACACTAGCAATCGTCAAGGTGTTAGGATGAATATCGTGACAAGCTTATAAATATTACTTTCAGAGATAAAAAGTCGTCATGATACTAAACCTAGGAAAATAACGACTAAAGCTAAACATGAAAAGTCGTCAAGGTAGTCAACGAGATATCCTGACGACCACACAACTGCAGTTCAATTATTTCAATTTTTATGACCTAATTTCACATTCAAACAACAAAATAAAGTATTGCGTTGAGTTTATGTAATCACTTACTTTCTCAATTTCGTCATTTCATTGGTTTCTTCACCCACCGATTTTTTTTTCGTTTGTATTCTTACATTGTTTTCAATTCCAGGGTCATCATGACTAGGTTTTATATTAGTGTGTTTGGCACGACTCTGCATGTTTGAAGGCCAATTGGCCATGAAATTTTCGAATCAACGATTTTGACGAATTAATCGACGAATTAATCGAACGATGAAATGATTGAGAAGAAGAAGAAAATGATGGAGTGAGATTAGTAGTGGTGTTAGGTTGGGACAGTTTAGAATGAAATGATTTGATTTTGAGTTTGATAAAAACAAGGGTGGTTTAATTAGGATTTGGCAAGGGTAATCTCGTAACTTCACCCATTTTTGGCACCCCTTTTGCCTTGCTCCTAGGTCCACTTAAGATCTTGTATACCCCTATTAATTTGGGTATTACCCAAATTTTCCGAGTAATCAAAAATCTCTGGCACCTACATAACATAAAAATCTATAAGTATATAAATAAATGAGGAAACTATATAATTCTCGTTGTTGAAAAATCAAGTCTTTCTAAGCTAATAGATCATAAACTTTATAACACTTCCCAAGAAAGAAGATTTGGGAATCGAGAGTTCGAGATTTAGATTAGTTGAGCATGGGTAAAAAAATATTAAGTGTGTGTCTTATTTTATTGTACAAATATATAACTTAGCAAGTGTAATGTGTGAAAGATGTTTTGTTTACAAATTATAGTTATAAAAAATTGGAATCAAGAAATTCCACCAAGATTTCACCGAGAATCTTCCCGAGATAAAATTGAACTAGTGTCTAGGTTCCAACCGAGATCCGAGGTTGACTACACAAGAACTGAATACAAATTTCATGATAAAAAGTTAACCGAAACTCAACAGGAAATTGTTTTGCTACAAACTAAATACAAAACACAAATTCCAAAACATAAGAAACTATCAATAGTAAAAGAGTAACTCTCTGCCTTATTTATCTTTTCTTACTTTTCCCTTTTTACTTTATGCTAAATCAACACACCGGCCATAACAAAATATATAGAACAAGGACTAATAACATATAGTCCTATTATTCTCCATATGCCACAGTCAAATATGGTCAAGCATCCACAGCAATTTCAAACATTACCTAATTTACATTTTCCAGGAACCGAAAAAAGCACTTTAGGTTACTAAGATCTAAAAAACCAAATCATAAATCAATGAACATAGTGTGACACATTAGAAGTAAGCTCACCAATTTCAAAATTTATACTAGCGTAAGTTAGTAATGGTCTGTATGTGCTACTATAAAAGCAGTTCCACAATCAAATCCAATCAAAACAGTTATCAGTGCAACATTGAGGTTAATTAAAGTAGTAAAACACAATACCTGAAAACATAACCAGAACATGCAAGATGATGATATTATACCACAGTGAGTTTTTTCTTTGTTAGAAGTGCCAAGAACTTGGGAGATATAGAAAATGCTGCACCATGCGCCTTGCTGAAAAGTTCCCTATACCCAACATTATACCTGAAAAGTACATCAAACAATGAATTAACTTTATAAGAGACTCATGTCATGGTCATTGATGGTTTAATGATCTCACATTAATAACTTCAGTGTGATAACCAATAGTAACGATTCCGTATATCTACGCGATTTCTATGCCATTCAGGTGTGGAGACTTTTGTGGTCATTTTTAGGCTTATGAGTCATGAGCCAAAAAACATTACATATCCTAATCACCTAACTCATATATTGTCATTTCTACAAGTGTATATTGATGCTCATATATCCAACGCAGAATCCAAAAAAAATATTCATATTATGATGCTTTCAATGTCCAAATATGACTAATAAAATAATTGTTCTAGTATGGCATACCGTGAGTGACATTGAATTTAGCAAAGGTTGAACGTCTAGCAAGTACTAGTTACTCATTTAACAAAACTAACAATCAACAAAGTAACGAGTACTAAAATTCAGGATGTGCACAAATTTCAAGCTTTATTACCATGTTAACTAAGAATGATTCAAACATGTGGCAATATTGGATAACATTTTCAGAATTACAGTGCTCCCCTGGAACTAAATGGATTAACCACATTTCATTTAGAAGTAGTATCTACACGTTTGTAAAAGATATTTAAAATAAAATTGACTAAAGTCATCAAATGATAGAGATAGTTAAACTGTCATCTTATAGACTCACCAGAGCACTCATACGACCACAAAAGCACGAAATTACAACACACCTACCATATGTGGAACGGAATCCAGGTCTCGACAACATGATAAACTAAACAATAAATCTCTTTTGCAACAAACCAAATCCAAATATTGTTGACCATGTACATCATCCTGGTTATACATCAACCACATATCTACTGAACTCTTGAAAGCATACTAGGCGAATTTTGACCATTATGGATATCCCCAATAAACACTTGGAATCACATTAACACAGTTCAACATAAGTAATTTTCAGTCTTCCAACAAAATTTTACATAACAGTACGCGGTAAACGACTTCATTAGCTTTAATTATAATCCTAACCATAATTTCACTGAAAAACCTTACAACCAACGAGACTACTATTTTTTTTTCTAATCCCAAGTTATAAAACCTGAAGTGTAGCCTCCTGTAAGATAGAGACCTTAATGTGTAAGAATAAGAGAGTAACTATCGATTATGTTGTTATAGTTTAGTAAACTCGTCAATTATATGTACGTCAACCCTTCAAATGATAATATATAGTTTCTCTTTCTAGCGTGCATGAATTCTTGATATTTTTTTGTAACACCCCGAATTCCGGATCAGAGCCAAACCTGTATGGATATCCGAACTCGAAGCATCATGGGTCGGAAAGAGACTTATGTATATGTTTCTCTTAGTTAAATGTTTGTACCAAACATAATTGAAACTTTATGAAACATGAATCGATGCATATGAATCTACTAAACATCTTTAACTACATTTTTGTTT
The DNA here is from genome assembly GCA_023531295.1 of Papaver armeniacum. Classification (NCBI taxonomy): domain Eukaryota; kingdom Viridiplantae; phylum Streptophyta; class Magnoliopsida; order Ranunculales; family Papaveraceae; genus Papaver; species Papaver armeniacum. The sequence continues at coordinate 151,052 of JAJJWW010003060.1, forward strand.
AAATTTACATTTCAAGCAATAAAATAAAATAAAAGAATAATTAAACTAAATTCATAGTTTCCACTTCCAACTTCCAAGAAATCTGCAAGAATGTCAATTGGGGTGAGATGACAGCTCAATGATTACCACACAAGTCATTTAGGATTCAACATATAAATTCACAACACCAATAATGTTTAGTTCATATATTTAAGTTTCAACACATCATTTCATTGTACAAAAACATCGGTTCGTACACCCACCTCTCGTTATCCGGCACGGACAACCACCATAGATGGTCAGGAACATAAGTTCTTATGGGGATCATTACCCAATTAACTCTTAGGGATCATTACCCTCCGTCAGCATAAAATCATGTTCCATCTAACGGTAAAACATGAACTCATTATAAATTTTAGATCATTTTTGCATACAAAAATAAATGTTACAACTGCAGACATCTTCCACAAATAATTTAATGGTTATAACTTGGTCTGATTTACCTCAAATTTTTAGAGAACATTCCTGACTCTATCACGTATAACATATCCAAATTTTACATTAAACTAACGGCTTAGTCAAAAGATATCGATTTTATATGATCATTACGAAAAGTGGGAAAATTACATCACGTTAACATGATATTTACAGTAAATTCATATTAACCTGAAATTAAGCAAACCCAAAGCAAAATGAAAGATAAGAAAAATATCTATAATTTTTGTCAAGACCCCAAATTATTCCAACATCATTAAGATAGCCTAAACACAGTCAACAACAAACAAAACGAAACTATTCAGAATTTCAAAAATTATCATCCAAAGTACATGAAACTTTCAACAGTTAATTTACATTGTAAATTCTCAAATTTTAACCAGAAATACCTAAGTTTATTATATATTAGCAGTAGAAATCTGATTATGAATTGGATACATAAATTTATATATGTAAATTAGTGAATTCAAACAACAAAAAATCATATGAAATTAAAATCAAGCAAACCACCCAAAGAGAAAAGGATCTAGCATTCTACCTTAATTTCAATCTCCTCTAGACTCTCCACAAAATTCTTTTGTAAAAACCAAGCTTCATCTCCTTCTCTTTTCTCTAATTTTTTGGTTAAAGAGTAAGACTCTTTATTTATTTTTCTCCCTAATTCCTTTATAAATTATATACTAATGGCGATTTTAATATCATCCTATTAATAATAATACATCATATTATTGTTTGATGGGTTGAATTCATCGTAAGTCGTAACCTATTGCAGCTAACACCAAGCTAAGTGTACTTCATAGGCATGAGCAATCAATTGGGGATTTCAGTTTTGACATATGAAAACTATTACCAAACCCATTATCCCAATTTTTTTCATCCTCAAACTCACCATCGGAAAAGTTCACGTGGGCACCTTAAATATAGAAAATGTTCACTGAGAAACCCATTTTTTTAAAAATTATACTTGTCGGTAGATTTCATTTCTTTTAATTGGCCGAAGTACCATTTCTCTTTTTTAGGGAGGGAGAGAGGCGAGAAGAGAATCGGATTTCATCTAAAAACGGAGTACTGGGATTTTCTATGGGTTTTATAGATTTAAAATCATGATTTCTCTTCCCCATCTCTCTTCACTTTTAAGGTTTGCAGCGATTATTTTTCTCTCAAGTAGTAGTATTTGGGAATTTAGGGTTCTATATATTGCACGTTGTCTAATAAAAACTCAAGATTTGTGTACATAAATGGTGGGATTTTGGTCTCACTTTCTATTATTCTTGATCGCTGAAAACGCAAGTATGACTTTTCCTATTTTTCCTTCTTTTTTTTTTTTTTTTTTTCTTTCTTACTACTCAAAATATAAATATAGCAAGGGCAAGAAAGGATCGATCCCGAGAGAGGTCTAGGTTGTCAAATTGTTATGGTTTTCTATATAAACACCGAGGATTTTTTTTTTGTAAACAAATAGATTTATTTAAAGGTTTCATCTTCAATTGCAAACCGTATTTAATCTCACTATTGATAATCTATTAATTCCCTAATTGATGTAAGAGTTTTTCTTGGCTAATCAATGAATTCAATTGGACAAAGGTCAATTTTTTATACGAGGATGATACGTATTCAAGGTTTTTTTCTTTATTTAGGGATGCAATTATTTTATTAAGATAAAAATTTTCTTGGATGTTAGAAAGCAAAGAAGAAAAAAGAATAGACAACAAGTAGAAGTCTCCCTAATGGAGAGATATCTAGGTTTAGAAAAGAGTTTTTTATTTTAGATACTTTCCCAAAATTAGGTTAATTCTTCTCAAAAGTTGAATGTTATTTTTTAGGCATATACATCGTTTCACCAGGCAAGTGGTTGTATAACCTAAAAATTAATGGATGCATCATACCCCTTTCCAAAATATGGCAATCCGACATTGGATAACATGTCATGCATCAATTTTGAAAATTTTCCTTAAAAGAACAATCACCCATTTGCAAATCTCGGGCCAATAGACTCTTAACAGCTCATATTTCACTTCATTGCCTCATTTTTCGTAAAAACTTAATTCGTAATATTGTTGTTTCAACCAAGTGCGGAATTCTAGTTGTGCATAGATCTCCTTAAAAGACTTTAATCATTTTTTAGTCTAAAACTCCAGCTACCGCTTACCATTGTGCACATGACCTGGATGGTCAGAATATTCATTGTAATTTTTTCGCTCGCAACCCATCTTTGCACTACGTTCATAAGCGCACAAAGACCACCAATTCCTTTCACGCCACATAACCCGCACTACCTCAATACCATAGCCAAGCATCACGTTCATTTGTCACGGACTCTCTCGAAATCCACGATAAAAACTCCATCACCTAAACCGCTCCATCTTGCAATTTCGAAGTAACACACCTTCTCTTGAGATAAAATTTGTAATTAAAAGTTTTCAAAATCGGTCAAACCCATTACAAAGAAGAACATAGCCTCGGACTCTGACTCCAGCCTTCAAACTGCCGCTGTGCAACTTCATCCCGCTACCATCGAAGCACCTCCATGGCGGCATTGTTAAACGCCCACACCAAGTAAACCACTTTCTCCACTTCATTTAAAGCATCAACATTTCCAACATCTTTCCATGTAAACCAAGATAAAATTTGTAAAATACAGCCATTCTTTGTTTGAACTTAATCGTATCCTTCTTGTAATTGAATTCGAACTCTCTCTCTCTCTCGAACCCTTGATACTCAGCTATCGAGCCTAGCCTTCTTAGGAAGGTGGAACCGATGCGAGAGCACAAATCGAAATGAGTGGGACTTGACTGAACTAGGGAGAAATCTCGACTTACTTTAGTCTTTAAGTTATAGAATAGTACGAGCAAATATTATACGGTGCTCCAAAGAATCCCTGTTTTTGACACTTAAAAGCCATGGTTTTTGACTCCAAAACACCTATAAAACTCAAAACCAATATAAGATACATAATTTACAAGAAAACTCGCAAAGAAAGCATAAATACTATATATAAAATTAGGTGTTTTACGACACCTATCAGTTAAAAGAATCACGAATTTGTTAGACTTAGTTGAATGTTATTTTTTAGGCATATACATCGTTTTAGTGGTTGTATAACCAAATTAATGGATGCATCAACCAAAATATGGCTGGATAACATGTCATGCATCAATTTTGAAAATTTTCCTTAAAAGAACAATCACCTCTGAATTTTTCGTAAAAAACTTAATTCGATATTGTTGTTTGTGCTCGTTGTGTAGATCTCTTTAAAAGTTTTTCAACGAGATAAAATTTGTAATTAAAAGTTTTCCAACAAGATAAAATTTGTAAAATACTATGACACAGTTTTTCTGATATGTTAGTTTGCTTGTCAATTATACCCCTGAAAAAATAGGACGCATAACAGAGTTTGCTTGCACACACTTTAATAAGAAGATTGAAAATCCAAAATTTAGTTGTTATACAAGTAGAAATATTAAAAGAACTTGTGTCTTGTTACTCTTTTTTCATAATTTTAAATAATCATGGGTCTGGTAGAAACTGAAAAAATAATTGGGCCTGTAAATAAGAAAGCAAAACAGAACTGGGCCTTAGCCTGATTTCCCTACATGACATTCTTCCATAACTGGTTGAGCGGCCTATCAACTCACTAACAGCTAACTCTAAGTAAGGATGCTTGAAAGAGTGAAAATTTTATACTTTTGGAAGCTCAAATTAAAGATACTTCTACTCAGCTAATGTCTATTCAAACTTCAAATGCCAATGTTCTGACCCTCCGAGTTCTTGAACTAAAAAAACAATTACAGAATTTATAAAGAACTGGCAAAAGACAATCTTAATAAGAAAAACAACCCCAAAAAAGCATTCACTTCAAAATACTCTAATTACAATAGCTTTCTATTACCTATAGAGTACTGCATAACCAATCCCTAAATCCTAGAAAATAAACCGCTGACTAATTAATCTTAAAACATCTGTTACACAATCCATAAACTAAAATACATAAACATCTGGACTCTGTGTTGGAGCCCAACATGCCAGGCTCCAGTAACTGACCTCACCATGTGTTATCGAGGAACCGGGCTGAGTATTAAGCAGCGTCAATTCTCTTATCGTCTTCGACTTCCTCAAGCACATCTTCGATTATGTCATCTTCACCAACATTTATATCTTCAACATCTTCATCATCACCTGCACCTTCTTCAGGGATTTTTCTAGTTGTCTTGGGGCCATACTCGAGTTGGCGGGTTTCTAGCTCCTTGTCCATCGTCTCCTGCAAGTTCATAAGGTTATTGTTCCCCTTCCTTGCATTCCTTCCGTTTTGCCATCTATCTAATTCTGATTCAACATTGGCGAGGCATTGTTCTCCAATCTGCTTCTGATACTCTGACAACTCTTCTCTTCTAGCATTTTTCCAATTTAGAAAAGCCTGAAAGATAGATGAATAATTGTAAATAGTTATTACAGCAGTTGCCATTAGTGAAGACAATTGTTCTTTCTGCATGTTGAAGATATAAGGAAAAATATCACTAATTCTGTTTTTTACATTTGATAGTCATCAACTACAAATGATTTACCATCGACGCTCTGCGATTGGGAAATCAAATTGTCGTAAACTAATACTTCCTCTGCCCCACAAAAAGTGGATCATTCACTTTGCCTATTTTACTTAGGCAAAAATACAAAAAAAATGTGGGACAGAGAAAGTATTAGTTTAACTATGGCCGTTAAAAAAAAAAACATAGTACTGCTCTGTTACTCTGTAATAGAAAATATTTGGAGGGAATTGCATGGAGCCTTCACAAATTTTTTTTTTTTTTTTTAGCAACTCCAAGAGCAGAAAGCAGGGTCTGAACTCAGATGACTTAGAAGTGGTTGACATTATCTTATCTAAGAGCAAAACCTAGTTGACAGCCAGTTTATGAGCTTGAAAGCTTTGATGGTTCATCCTTAACTCTCAAGCAGATTCTCTGTGAAAATCCTATCTTCTGTGGCAATCTTGAAATAAAGTACAGAACTAATAGGATTCAAACCTGTTCTTTTTGCTCCGCAGCCAATGTCTCATCCTCAACAAATGGTTTAGTAGGCAAGTAAAATATTGGAGGCTCAGCTTTTGTCCTGATAAGACACATCGATCAATCAAATCAAATAAATGTCAGTATTTTTCCGGAACAAATTTATTTCTGTGCTAAAAAAATCTTGAGAAGAAGGAGCCTTTAGTTGCTTCAAACCCAATACTATTCAACGAACAGAAACTTATCTTTGTCTCAATAAAATTCTGAATATGGATACTTGGGACCAAAATTAAAAATAACCTGCAATCACAGGGATAGATTCTTTAGAAATACGACCATGTATAGTGATATAAGAAAGCGACAACTGACAAGAACTCCAAAGAAAGACCCCATACCTAAGTTGACAAACAGCTTTGTCAACAACTCTGATTTGACTGCATTTACCTTAAGAAATTGTTAAGCTTTTTATGGTGCTCAGTCCAATGAAGAAACAGAAGCTCCAATTTCTTCTCTTCTGCCTTGGCAGCTACACGTGCTCGGAGAGTCTGACAAACACAATCAAGCAAATAAGGAACCAAATAAAAGAAATGGGATGTCGTATGGATTAACAATTGTTTTCATTGTTGATCCCTCTCAATAATACTAGAAACCCACCAGATCCCGCCTCCTTTTTTCGGCAATTTGTTCTCGCTCTTGCACCCTCAGCTTTTCACTTTCTTCGCGCGCCCTTTGCTCAGCCTACACACGCTATTAATCAATCACCGCATACAAATAACAAAAAGAAAGCACAGTCGGAGAACTTTATCAGGCCAAAGGTTAAATCCCATTTTGAGAAACTGTACTTAACCCATTTTCTATTATCCTTCTTCCATAATATTTCTCAATTAAAGGGGGTCTGAAATTTGCAGCTCAAGTCAAAACTAGAAGTAACCATGTATTACAGTTTCACCGTAAATTTGAAGCTCTAATATGGCATGAAGTTTTTTGAGGTATTAATGTGTTTTCCCTACCTCAGGGGAAACTGGAGAGTAACACATTACATAATATCATTATTGTATAGCATGGTAGGTTTCCTTCTTCCCACATATTCCAAATGCTCCCACAATCCTTATTCCAGTAACTTTACATTTCAGTGTCGGTTTGTTGCTCCAAATACTTACACAATCCTTATTCTAACAACTATATATTTCAGTGTCGGTTTGCTGCATTTGCAGCAGATTGTCTTATACAGCTCATATTGCATTTCACGCAAAAGGTTCTGTGATAATAGATTTTTCTTGTTCAACGCTACAGTGAGGTACATACATTTGCATTTTGTTTGAGGCATGCATATGCAACAAACCGACACTGAAATTTTATCTCTATTTTGCCTGGTTGCTGTTTTCAAAGATATCTTCTCTAGATGAGTTTCAAAATCAGTATTTTTTACGATCTTTTCAAAATCATTCTTACTTTGTTGAGATAAGATAAGATAATTGCAAAGCTTAGTTCACTTATATTTCATCAAACAACTGGAGATCAAACGAATATGTTATCCCTCGGGGAACATACACAGATGACAAAAGTCTAAATACTCACTCTTTGTAAGGAACTTGACCTGCGCATGAATGCATCCGTTGTCGATAGCTGCTTATCTTCCTTCCGGAATTTCTGAAACAAGGAGCAGTAAGAATCAGTTTGCAAGAGAGTTCTAAAGCTTATCAGGAATAGTATACTGCCTCTTGAGGCTATAAAAAGAAAAATACAATATTATGGACTAAGTAAGAGATTATTTCACATTTACATTAGGTGCGCAGGTCAGTCTCACAATAATAAGCCTTCACTCCGTAAACCGTGAACAATAATATTCCCAAACTTAGTATATAATATACAATTAGTGCCACTATGCCAGAAATAGGAAGAATTTCAATGACAGTGAGGACTGGGGATAAGTAATGTGTGACCATAAAAATTCCTCAATAAAAAGAAAAAGAAATAGTAATGCAACGAAATATAGAAAGCAATTTTCCAAAAAGTAAAGAGTAGCGCACTCAAGCAGCAGTTTCTCTCCATTAAGACCCTCGCAGCTAGCAGAACAAAGAAAAACATATACATAAGAAGAAAATATATGAAACTCCCAGCTTACCTCCAACGTTCCTAAAAGGTTTCCAAGCATCCTCTTGTTCCTATTAACCAAGCTTGGGTCCTCATTCTTCGGCAAAACCCTCGGAACATGCTCTTCTGATATGCCATTGAAATCCTAACAGTATAAAAACAAAGACATTATAACACAAACTTTCCTACAATAAACACACAAAAATCAAGAAAAATATTAAGTCACAAACATACCTTCCTAACCCCTCTATGAGTATCTCTCCTAGTATTTTCACCACCATGTTGTTGTTCACGCGATTCATTCACCACCGCCCCCGTTCCATCACTTTCCTTCACATTTGTATCCATCGCATCACTATCAGCAGCCACTTCCTTCCCTTTAACTTCTTCTCCATCATCTACCTTCACTCCCCAAAAACAAACAAATCAAAATTGGGTCTTTTCACAAATCTGAAGCTCCAATCTTATAATTTCATTACAGATTCTTCAAATTCATATTGATTACCTTAACAACAGCTGATAAAAGACGTCTTTTCGGTGCTGATTGATCTTCGGGATCAATAGGACCACCAGGTCTAACAAATCCCCTTTGTTGGTGACGATTTACGGCACCATTAGAGTTGAAATTTCGGGGGCCGTTTGACGCTAAACCACCTCGACGAATACCTCTAGGATCTCGAAGACGTTCAGTAATCTGAGATCGACGATTCAAAGTTAAAAACCTAATAATAATTGTAAAGAGAAAGGGGGATTAGAAACTAGGGTTTAGAGAAGTATACCTCCCATTGTTGACGTTGAAGTTCTTCAATTTCTTTACGAAGATTTTCTTCAGTTTTCTCGATTTCGTTGCTTCCCATTTTTATCGAGTTGAGAACTGAAAGAGATGAAGATTTTTTTGTTGGAGTGAAGTTTTGAGCTCTTTATATCTCTTAAAAGTTAAAACAACAAGAAGCTAAAACCCTCGTTTCAAACTACTAAAGGCGACCTTGATTTTGTGCATGGCAATTTTTGCTAAGCTGGTGCATCCTCCAAATTCTTATCTCGTGACATGGTACTAATCTAAACCCCTCGTATGGATACGGTGAACGTCAAAAGACCGCGGTGAGTCCCGACTGAATATCCATGGACTCGTACCTTTGCAACGCATTATAGGAAAACTTTAAGGGTATGAAGTATTTTTGCAATTTTTTGACAGTTGCGCCAGCTCCCTTGAACAAACCCGACCAGACCATCGTTGTCGATCCAATCTATCATTTCTAACAACAAGTTCAATCTTAGATCTGTCTACATAGTAGATCCAATAAAATAGGAGACCCAATTCACCTTGTGAGAGTCGATCCTCCTAAGCAATGTAGTGGATCTCGGATCTACCGACAACCTGACAACTTAACAGTTTTATTACAAGGAGTTTTTCGGTGAAATCTGGAAATAACACTTCGAATCCTTGTTTCCAAATATATAATTATAATAATATATGTATACTAAGCACTTTTCACACTTTAACCTCTGAAACTTGTACATATATAACGAAACAAAAGTTTATAGGGGTTTTGTTTGATTTATACTTGAAGATTAAATGATTATAAAAAGATAATAAACAGTTAAGATTTACTTATCATTATCGATCTTCATCCAATTCAGTTAAAAATTCTTGAGTTCAGTCATCTTCAATTCATGATTTTTTATTGGGTTTCATCCGATTTCACTTATGCATGTTATCAGTTACCATTATTATCAATTTTCATACTGCAACTACTAATAGTTTCGTTAAATTGTCTTGCCTTAATTTCGGTCGTCTCGGATATATCTTAAATCGCCGAGATTGAGATAATCGTCTCGCTCCCAGTCCGAGACTGGGAATTTTGGCAAGGTCTCGACCGAGATTGACTAAATTGCCTCTACCTTTTATCCTCATTATAGTGAAAGTACGATTTCCTCTTTTGTTAATGACTTGTGTTGGGCAATATGTTTGGCACATAAGCAAGGGAACTTCTCCCTCGTGGAAGAACGATATTTAACAAAAAATAAAAATAGAGAGATTGAGAGAAATATAAAAAAAAAAAACTCGGAGAATGAGCATCCGACGCCAATAACAGTTATCTTGAAATCCGCATGAAAGAATTCTCTACTTTAATCCTCATATATATAGGGAGGAATATTTATCATGTTAAACATCATTAATGGGAGGTATACTTATCAAGATTAGAAAAATATACCTTACATTTCTGATATTCAAGCTCTTCAATTTATTTCCGGAGATTTTCTTTCATTATTTTCGATTTTATCGGGTCCCATTTATATCGAGATAAGAATTGAGAAAGATGGCGATTTTTTTAAAGTGAAGTTTTGAGTTCCTTACCTCTTAAAACAAGTAGAGGCTAAAATTTTTATCTCAAACTACTAATGAAAGCCTTTTGAGAGGTATTTCAATTTTTTTTATTTTTTTTTGGATTCCATGATATGACAAAATAAGGTAATAATGAAGTAAATCTCAATTCTGCATATCCATATATTTTAACTTATTCGCCAAAAGATAGTGGATACTAGTAGCTAGTTAGGTTTTAGATATTATATAAGGATTACGGAGAGCTATTTAGGTAAGAAAGTTTTGAAATTTTAAAACTTCAGGTAAAAAAAAAGAAAAAGTGGCTTTTAGAGAGATAAGAATGAACGATTGTAGCAACAAACAAGATCATCTACATTGAGTGATTCTAAGGTATTCGATCAGAATTCAAAACCATTTTATTTCTCAATTAATCATGACGTAGGTTGTTAAGTGAAATGAAGAAAACCTAATTCAGAGTATTTGCAATACTTGTAGCATTTTTTCTTTTTTACTCAAGTACAAAGTGGAACTAAAGAAAACCATGTTGCATTCTAGATTGATTCATTGAAAAAATTTACCCAAATTCTTAAAGATAGCCAAAAATTGTCCAAGCCCCAAAGTGGGAACTGAACAAATATCTTTTACTTTAGTAGGCTTTCGACATTACCCTCCAAGGATATTTTTTTAATTGACCGACTTTTAGAAGGGGGAGTGTAGTTACCTAAAATCAATGAGAGGCTAAAGTGGGATCTAGGGTTTCTGAAAGTGAGTTACGAGAGGTTGAGCACAAACAATATTCACCTAAACCACGTACAATTGTCGCTAAGGTTGCTTCAGTCACAGGAGAGGTAAGGGATGGTCTTAGGGAGGGAAGCAAATGAAGAGAGACCAGAGAAGTCTAGGGTTTGAAGAAGATATGAGAAATTTGTGTTAGCTTGGAGAAATAAATGACCTATTTATAGTTAAATTCTCTAATCACGGGTCGGTAAAGATAGGGATTGCTTGCCGTGCGGATCACTTTTCGTGTCTCTTTAGGAATAGATAGAGATAAACTAGTTTGAGTTTATCTTTTTTTCCACCACCTCTACTCTCTTCTGCGGTTAGAAATAGGTCGGGTATTTCTCATACGTGTAGACCGCCATACCAAATCCCTAATCGATATCCCCATGTTTTTTGTAAAACTGAGTCAGCCTTTGTGATGATGTATTGAAAGAGAGAGTCGAGTTAGACAACATGGAGACATTCTATGATTTGTGAGAATGAATAGGATGAGTCACGTGTAAAGGCAAAATGCCTCATAAATCATGTGTAGAGTGTGAGAGGAGATGAGATTGGGATCCCTCTCTCCATGGCCGGTCACATATGTCATGTGATGACCATATTATTGCTTGTGGGTCTCTTTGTTGAGCATGTGAAGCTCAAGCGAGCTTATCCACGTTTTTGGATATACATGTACAATTTATGACCAATTTACTAGCCGTGGGTGTGTTTGAGTCGCTGAGAAAGAGGTTTGAGCCCTAGGTGGGGCTTGTGCTTGAGTCTTATGCTTGTATAAGACTCTTCAGACGAGCTGGTTCAGCTCAGATGAGGCCATGACTGACGCGACTGAGGCTATCTGAGATTTGGCCGACACAACTGAGCCCGCCTGAGATTTGGTTGACGCGTCTGGGACCGTCTATTATTTGGCCCATACAATTGAGTCTCCCCGAAGTCAGCTGGGACATGTTCGGGAGAGAAAGGAAGGCTTGCACACCTAATATTGTCTCTTTGAGACTTTGACTCACTTGTCTTTGACCAGCGTATCTTGCAGAGATGTGTTATGAGTCAATTGTATATGTATAATAGGGCCGACATGACCAATGTATCTCGAAAGGATATTATAGGAGTCTGTAAAAAGGGCCCAGAGGCAGAATAACCAGCGTATCTAGCGGGGATGTCCTAGGTATTATTCAGAAGCCTCGGTAAGTTGATTCAGATCCTAGAGTATACATGACTAGTGTATCTCGTGATGATATACTAGGAATCAGTCCTTGATCTCAAATAGGGTGAGTCGTGCTTACAAGAGACATGTATGTCTCCGCTCTGGGCCATAAGTCTGTCAGGGATATTTTTACGCATCTACAAAGCCTACATGACCAGCAGTATCACGTCGAGGATGTATACTCGAAAACACGGCACCATAACCAGCTGCGTCTCGCGAAGATATGCTGAAATTATGGTTTTTATGGTTCACAAGTCCGTCGGGGATGTTTTACGCTCTACAATATCTACGTGACCAGCTGTATCTCGTCGTGCATGTGCGTTAGGAATCACGGCATCACGACCAGCAGTGTCTCGCGGGGACGTATACTAGAAATTGTGGTTGTGGGTGCCTTGAGGACTGAGGGCTTAGTTTTTGAGCTTGTCTTTTAGCGATGAGGATCAAATTTTTCTTCAGAGCTTTCTTTTTACGTCTAATTCTCTCATTTTAGTCTTGATGAATTTTTGAAGACGACTTGTTAGCTCAGAAATGATGACTCAATCACTAGTTATGAAAGTAGCATTTTGCCTATGGTCTTGAAATGACATTTTTTCCCCTTATAGAAATTTCACCATCTACAAGGAGATAAAAAAAAAAAAATCGTTGATACCGTCCTTATTTGGTTTTTCTTCATTTTTAACCTCCTGACATTTTTAAGAAAGACATTCCTTGATTTTTTCAGTTTATCTTCATCTCATACAACAACTTAAAAAAGTTCAAATCAAATTGATATTATAGGCTGAAACTGAAACTTTGTGATTCAAATTTCTGTAAATTAAATAATACCAAAAAAAAAAAAAAAAACGATTTATCAAGAAATTTTGCGTGAGATTTCAGTGATTTAAAATTGTTACACACCTTCATTATTTTGTAATTGATTTTTTGGTTTCGTTCGAAATTAGATTTGAGAGATTAGATTTTTGGATTTGAAAATGTATGTGTTAGATTGATATAAGTTGAAAACTTAATTCACCGATTGATTCTAATTCAAGTTGAGGTTTATCATGTACAAAGTTGAAAATTAATAAATCAGTTAATGAAGCTCATAATAAAAATAATAAAAATAAAAACTGAGCCAACTTATTGCTACTTAACTCCACTATTCTCGTCAACTTGAGAAAGTTAACTCCATTTTTAAAGCCAACTTAAGCGAGTTGATTTTACCTCCATAGCTAACTTAAGCAAGTAGACACCATCCCATCCATTGTTCATTGTTGGCATTAACAATACCAACAAAAGAAAGAGGCGACATAGAGGAAGAATTAGAATAATCGGTTACAACAATGTTTAGTAAACCCACAAGCATTGGTATGTCAAGTCTGTTTCCATATTTTGGATACTAAAAATATTTATCGATTTGGATTATACTAAATTCAGCTTCAGACTAGATTAGATTTAGGTATTTGACTTTAATTCACCCAAGTTACCCTTGAAGATTGAAGATCCAAAAACACACGAAACATCATTTAAGAACTTCGTCAAAGGTAAGTAACGAAGACAAATGTTCCTTTTAGAATATTTTCCCTTTTATCCATCCATCGTATTAAAGTCAAAAAGCTTTAATACTGAACAACATACAAACAAGGTTCTTTCCACATAGTAGAAAATGACTAAGTGAGGTTTTGAAGTAAAATCTCTCGCTTGTCAAGATCGAAATCATAACCAAAAATAAAAGTCTAGTAAGTTATGAAAGTCTAGGTTCACAAACCTACTATTTGACTTCACGAACCTAATTCAAGTAGAATTTTACTGAACACTTTTTCTCTCTAGCTAGGTTCACGAACCTACTCAATTGATAATCTCACAAACCTAAAGTCTAATAGTTTTTACGCTATAAGCTTTTTCTTTAACTTGAGTTCGCGAACATAAGCCAAGAAAAATCCTGCTGAAGATATTTTGTAATTTGAGTTTGCGAACCTAAGCTAAGGAAATTCATATTATAAACTCTCCTCAGTTTGAGTTCGCGAATCTGCTTTATTGAGTTACAAACCTAAGCTTAGAGATTTTACTTGAATGGTTTTTTCCATATAGGTTCGGAACGTAACCTTTAGAGTTAGCAAACCTAAAGTGCAATTCAACCAAGACTTATTTTTGGAAATTGTTGCATTTTCCATCTTTGTTTTAGAGCAAACTTTTTACACGTTTTTGGTTGGTATCTTCGGCGTAATTCCAAGGGGTAAAACTTAATCTTTCATACTATGAGTAAATCAAACTTGAAAGACAATTTTGTATAATAATTTATTTATTCGCAATTTGTTGCGTGAACCTAACTATATCAAGTTAGAAGCTATCCAAGGAAGTAGTTACTTATAGCGATTACTAGGAACATGTATCAATACAAGTTATATATGTTCTAACAAAGGAAAAAAAAACTAGTTTTGTATCTAAAGAAATAACTTATTTTGAGCAGCATTACGATTACTTGAAATGTAAGAAACTCTTTACTTTAACCTCAAGCATCTTTATCATTCACTATAAATAAAGGACATTATACAACATACGTCTTAATCTTGTGTATTTGTTGTATAAGAAGTCATCCAAGACTTTGAAAGACTTCAATTCAGAACTGTGATGAACAAGCTAAACTATCATATTGATAGTTTTATTTCATGTAATCTTTGGTTTGATTGAATAATATTTCTTGTCTATTCCAAAGTCTTTCTTTTCTGCGGTAAGGTCATTCAAAATTATTTATCAAAACCTAGATTCGATATATATTCAATCTACTATTGAATACCGATAATAGTTGGTTGAAATTTTTATATTAGTCTTTGAGAGATTTTATATCTATATTAGATTCAACTAAAGCTCTATTTGAAACCAAAATTTGGAAAATAAATAGAGTTAACGAAGAGACATGGTACCTGTAGTATATGAAATACCTCGATACATCAAATACAGTAAGAAAAACAATGCTTCTTGTTATAGCATGCTCGGTCGAACTCTCAAGCGTTGCTATCTCAAGCTTATTTGTCAAGTTTAGTTGATCAAAACTATATATACTTGATTTCTAGTCTACTTATAGCTATGTATAGGATTAGGATAAAAGGGTGTAGTTGAGCTTTAGACTTCACGTCGTTCACCAATTGAAGAAGAATATCTATTGAAGAGTTTGGAGGAACTTCATCAACAAAAGGTATGTGGAGACTAAAACTTATCTCTCACTCAGAAGTCTATTCTATTTTATCTTCTAATGAGACTAAGTCGTATAGCTATATAAAATTTTACATCATACATAATTGAAATTTGAGCCGACTTTATCTCCTTTATATATTTCTCGAAATACGTGTTAGAAGATTTTAGCTTTAGCTGAAGTTCATCATCTACTTGACGAGTTTGGTTGCAAACAATTCATTTGTTGGAAACTAAATATTAAGTCAAGATGATCATGTAAAAATTACCTTGAACATCTTACATGATTTGTGTGAGACAATCATTTGATGTTAACTTGGGAGTTTAGAACGACTACCAATGCCTGGATATAACACAATATATATACTTTGTATGTGCACTGTGAAGTTCTAGTTCAGGTCCGAAACTCTTGTTTGCGAAGGGTTTTACCTTTGAAAAGGTTCGGAGTTGTTGTTCGCGTACTCTGTTTGCGAACGGCTAGACAAGGCTGATTCCGGAACTGTTGTTCGCGTACTCTGTTTGCGAACGGCAAGGCCAAAGCCCGAAACTGTGGTTCGCGTACTCTTTTTGCGAACACAGTGGTTAGGTTCTAAAATCAGTAAGTACGAAACACATACTCATGAACTCAGGTTCATTTATGAAAGTTTGCGAACTAAAGTCCCTGGAACTTTAATGAAATAAGGTATGTGAACTAGTTTTACAAACCATGGCATTATGTTCATGAATTGGTTCTTCTATAAGTACTTTGTACAATTACAAACCAAACCGATTTTGTTTCAAATGGTTCATATATATGTCTATGAGATAGTAAACATTTGAACAACTCTCTTGAAACACATTTAGATTCATTTGATTATCTATCATGATTGATTGATCATCATATTTGATCTATAAGTGTTAGATGAATGTGGCTAAACTATAAGTGTTCATGTGGCTAAACTATAAGTGTTCATGTGGCTAACTTTGGTTAACTATTATTGAGCCAACAAGATATACACGTTTGGGTACGATTCATCCATATCTAAATGTAGGTATATTTCATTTGTGTGTATCAAGTTAATACCATCTAACGATGGAGATTGATTGCTTAATTTCTAAGCAGACTTAGCTTGAATCTAGATCAAGAGTTCATCTAACGATAAATATCAATTGCTTTGTTACTAAGCTATCTTCGCTTTGATTGTAAGCAACCCTGATTTGAAAGACTATATAAGGGAGAACTCTAGTATCTGAGAAACCTAATCCCGACACTCTCGTGTGTCCTAGTTGAAAACTAGAGTCGATTCTCCTTTAACCTAGGTTTTGTAATACCATTATTAGGTTAAAGACTTGAAGACTACATTTGGGATTCGTGAAGACAGATCCAATGATTTTCTTTGTTTGCGTATTCTGATTTTACTTTTTCTATCGTATTGAGTTTTATCTTCTCTAAGATTCACTCGAGATTTATCTCTAATAGGTAAGATATAAAAAGTAATCACAACAGTTCTTCTTCTCAGACTCTTGTGATTCCGCAACAACTTCTTCTGTTAATCAGTTAGGTTATTGTGAGGTGACTAATATTTCCAGTCTTCTCTTCAGGAGTATAAGACCGGACTATTAGTTGAGTTTCCTGTTCACCTTGGTTTATCTAAAGATGGAAACAAAACCAGAATATACATATCTATAGGAGACAGATTTATTTATAAGTCTTCGACTTTAGGTTATAGCAACTCTTAGTTGTGGGTGAGATCAGCTAAGGGAATCACGTGCGCAGAGTCCTGCTGGGATTCAAGAGGAGTAAGGAACGCGACTGTACCTTAATCGGTGTGAGACTTGGTTAGGGTCAACTACATTCCAGCCCGAAGTTAACTTGTAGTAGGCTAGATTCTGTAGCGGCTTAATACAATGTGGTGTTCAAATATGGACTAGGTCCCGGGGTTTTTCTGCATTTGCGGTTTCCTCGTTAACAAAATTTCTGGTGTCTGTGTTATTTCTTTTTCGCATTATATTTGTTAATATAATTGAAATATCACAGGTTGTGCATAGTTCAATCACAGTTGATAAATCCGACATTATTTTTTTGGATAAAAATTGATTGACACTCGGACATTGGTCTTTGGTACCATCCGAGTTGTTCTCATATCAACCAGTCTCACAGATTTCTATCTAGTTGATTCACTGATTGTATTGAGAAAGAGATAAATCTCTTTGGTATCTTTCTTGATTGAGTATCACTTTTAAGTTGGTGCTCTCGAAATTATATTGGAGTTTAGTCCAAACAGATTGCCGAACGAAATATTGGATGTGGTTATTATACCCCCGCGTTTTCACTTCTAATTTAGTAATTAACAAACTATCAATCGAAGATTTTAGAAAACTCCACAAAAATATTAGTACAATGAAACTGAAAAATCTTAATCAAAACTAAATTGAAAGAAACTAAAACAAACCTGCGTATGAACTGAAGATTATACTTTCATGTATGAATTGATACATCGAGTAGATGCAAAATGGAAAAGAAACTGGGAGTTATTTTTGATCATGGAATTTTGCGAAGTGGGTTAGGCAGTTAATGGAAGTATGGAGAAATGGGTTAAATCATTGGTGTATTGTGTGGTGTAAAAATATGTTTGTTGTTACTTTTGTGGGGCTATAATCAATGAGAGAGCTTTATTTCGTAATACTATCACCACAGTGTCCACATCAGATTTTGGTGGGGCCAGAATAAATGAGAATTGAGTATTGTGTTTTAATTATGATCTAGCTAGATAGGGAGATACATTATCTACCTATTTTGGGACGTTAATGGCATTCAATGCACCCAAAAATTAATTATTTTTTTTCTTCTAACAATCACATACAAGTGGGTATTTGAGTTTTTTCTTAACACAAATAAGGTTTCCCTATTTCTTTGATGCATTATTACATTCATTTGGGTGTAATTCTTCATTTTCTTTCAAAAAATCATAATCTAGGGTTTCAAAAAAACAAAATTCTAATTTCAATCACACATAAATTATACAATCAATTCAATTGATCCTAACAAATAATTAACACTAATTAATCAAGGGCAGATTAGCCATTATGATGAAATAATAGATAAAGGGTTTTAGATTTTATTTTATACTGTGGATAAGGTGTTTTAGATTTTACTTTTTCAACACAATTTTGTTTTATTAGTATCTCAAATCATTTTCTATCGACCCTAAAAAAAATATGCAAAGTTTCGAATGAGATAGAATATTAATCATAATAAGATCAGTTCAGAATATGAATTCAAATTTCAAACCATAACATTAAAAGATTTTTATTTTTCGTAAAAGTGGCATGCCTCAAATATATTGATAGTAATTCTCCGATTTGAGACCGAAATCGGTTACAGGACTGACTCGAGAATTTCCTATAGTTATACAAATCTTAAACAAACAACAGTGACATTCAAATGACTTAGCATCATAGTTGAGGGACATAATCTGAAAAGGAAATCTAACCATGCCAATCTGATTCTAAAGCATCAGGAAAAGTTCAAATGGCATGGTTTGGATCGAAAGAAACTCATCCGTACCACATAAAAATTCTACTAACAGTAGAAATGCTAGGATCAAAAGATCTAACCACTTCTCAAGGGTTTTGTTTTCAAAATCATAGTGAAGATGACAAAGGCTTAAAAGGAGCCATAGATCCAACCATTTGTCAATGATTTTTTCAAAGTAGAAGTAACACATGAAACAAAGGCAACAATTGCAGTAACATAGGTAACATGAATAACCTAAATCGGTTATCTTACAGTGGAATCGGTCTGGCTCGGTCTGGAACATCATACAAATCAATCTTCTGGAACTTGTTGATGCTGGTGTCTTTGGTGTCATAGTAGTTGCTGGTGTTTGAGTCTTAAGAGGTGTTGTTACTGAGTGATTCTGAATCTGAACGGGATGAGACTTGAGATCTTTTCTAGTTGATATGGTAGATGCAATTGAGGTAGTCTTTGATGTTGTTGCTGCCCAAAATTTGGTTGATATTGTTGATGTCAATTTAATGATAAGTAAATGCATGTTCTCTTTATCAACAAATCAATAAAAAGTATTGAAAGCACTTCAATCAGAAAAAAACCCAATATGAAAGGATACATAGAAAAGTGCAAGAAACCAAATCAAATCAAAAAACTTGAACTAATTATAGTTAAACGAATAAATTCTATCGAAAAAAACCAAAAAGGGTTGATAAATCAAACCCAAATAGGAGAAATTAGATAGAAGGTAAATAACATGAGAAATTAATCTAACCCTAGAAAATGAAATAAAAAGAAAGAAAAACTTGATTGATTGAAAGAGTGATTGAAGGAGAAGATGATAGAAAGAGTCAGGGAGGAGATCGGCTTAGATCCCTCCCAAGTGAGCAGATTTGAGCTGACGACGATTAGTTTTTTTTTTTTTTTTTTGTTTCTCTTATCTCATGAAAGAGAAAGAAAACTCTTGGTGTTTTTTCTAAAAGTTTAGAGTATGAAATCTAGATTTTTTAAAAGAAAATTTATATACTATATAAGCAACAAAATGATGATAAGCACAATACCTCCTGAAATCACAAACAATACATCAACTGAACTACCCCAACATTACAGAACTAGTCAGTATCATTATATAATGGTACCAAACTCGCAAGGACCAAATTCGTTAACATTAAAAAAATAAATTCTTTAACAATAAAATAAAATACTACTGATACAAAACTAGCATAACATCATCAACCATTCTGGTCAGTCATTATTAGGGATTTTGATCATTTTTAGCCTATCTTTGTAATTGATCAGTATCATGGGTTATCTCCAAATGCATTTTAGTTGATTCTAGTCATTCACCTGATTCTTTCACATGAGACTAGTGCTTTCTTTTGATTCTAGTCATTCACCTGATTCTTTCACCAGATTCTAGTGCTTTCTTTTGATTCTAGTCATTCAGTGATTATAGGCTTTTGATTCTAGTTTGTGGGATTATGGTCTTTGAATTTTTCTGCTTTCTTTGAGTGTCTCGTTTTGATTGTGTTACACTTTTGTAAATTTCTAGTTCTTGAGCGCATCTTGTTTGTGTTTTGTCCTCAAAGAGTTATGGGATCTGGTTTTCATTAGGTTCTTGAGTTTAGTGGATTTAATCCAACTATTGTTTTTTTCCTAAGTATATCTTTGTATCATCATGATAAGTAAAAAAAATAACGGAAAAAAGAGGAAGGAAAGAGATCAAATGGAAATTCTAACTCCGATTCAGTACAAGCAAAATACAAAGGCAAGGATAACTAAGAGGGTAACATTTCAGCTAAAAATCTCAAGCTCATCATCACTAGAAGAAATCACCACTACATCAATTTTCTTTGGATCTGGCTTAGGTTTCAAAACACGCCCACCATCTATTCCAGCAGCACCAAGATCGTCTCCAACAACCACCTGACTAGCACCAGTCTCAGTATCATCAACAGCAGCAGAAACAACGGTGCTATGATCATCAACAGAGATATCATCTCTAGACTTGGATTCCCCTTCTTGAGTGGAATCAGAAACAGTAGGCCCAAAAAAAACATCAGTAACGACGTCAGTAGGAAGAGGATTCAGATTCTCATAAGCATGGATACCTGGATAGTAGTCGTTATCTTCATCATCGGAAAAATAACCATTCAGCTGATGAACATCATGAAGAGCATTCAAATAATGAGCATGTGCAGGGTCTATGTATGGAGGATGAACATTAAGAGTCGCAGGATTATTGAGATAAAAATGCTCTTTGTCAATGAGAAAGTCCTCTCTCATCTGGTTGGTTACAAGAACTCCATGAATAAATCGGGTCATAGTAATGAGGTTGTTAAGCTCACTCACAAAATGACAAGTTGGGGTGTTAAACAAGCGAAAGAAAAGGGGATTTATACAAGGAAAACTGAAAGACACAAGAGTATGATGGGAAATGGGGAGTCTGTTCTCCGAATAAAAGACTTTTCACTGATTATTCTTACCAAAATTTTGTTTTTTCCTAAAAACTCTGACAGATGCACCGCCAAACTCAAAACCAAAAACTTTTCAGTGTTAACTCAGGTAACAGTCATAAAAATATGGGTCTCACCATTTCTGCTTATTCTCTTTCAGGTACATGGAGGCTCAGTTGATTGGGGTGATTATTCGGGACATCAATATTTGTCTGGTTTGTGGTATCGGTAGGACCAAGCTGTGTTCTCCAGACAGGGTCATTCTTCTGGATGCGGGTCACTAGTGATAAGAGCTATTTTCTGTAGAGTCTTTTCAGAACCCATAACATACACTCAAACACCAGCTATCAAAACCAATTTGTCTTCCAATGCAAATAATTTTTTTTTTGGGAAACGTCTGGTCTTTTCAACCTTTTAGACAAAAGAGCCAACAAATACATAACACGCCACCCCTAACCCACCTGGTCATTTCAGACCATGACTTCTGTAGGCAAGTACAACCCTCTCGTGCTTGCAAAATTGATAAAGTGATCGGTCCAATCAATTTCAAAGAAACACACCTCATCAGCTACTGTTTGATTATCCAAACAAGTCCACGTATTCAAAACGATAAAAGAATTTCAAAAAAAGGGAACCGACAGCTCATAAACCAAAATAACCATTATTATTCAAACAAAGGAGAAACAAACCAAAGAGCTCCCATACACAGAAGGCTATCCCTGAAACAAAAGAAGAAAATAGTGTGGGTGATTGCCATGGTGAGTACTCAGGGGGAGGAGATGATTAACCTAACAAATCAATTGGAAGATCAGCTGAACATACCAGAAGATGAAACTGATGTGGTGGTTATAAACAGGAATATCCTAGCAAAGGATGAGATTGATTGGAATCTGATCTTGCTTAGCAGAATTTGTGTGAACAGGGTCATACTATAGTGGGAGTATATCAACTTTGTCAGAGAAAATTGGAGACTAACTAGATCGATGATGATATCTCCATACAAGCAAACAAATTATAAGAATGTTTTCATACTCAAATGCAAAAATGAGTCTGATTTTCATAAGATAAAAGAATTCAAGCCTTGGTTTTTCAAGGGTGATCTGGTAGTAATAGATGAGATACCCAGTACAGGAATACCCGCAGATGGAAACTTTGATTTGGAACATGAATTGTTCTGGCTGAAAGCAATAGAAGTACCCATAGCGTATACTTCTGAGGAGGCACTAAAAGAAGTGGTCAAAAACGCAAGTTCCTATCAAGGGAGTGATATGATCTGGTAGTAATAAATGAGATACCCAGTACAAGAATACCCGCAGATGGAAACTTGGATTTGGAACATGAATTGTTCTGGCTGAAAGCAATAGAAGTACCCATAGCGTATACTTCTGAGGAGGCACTAAAAGAAGTGGTCAAAAACGCAGGTGCCTATCAAAAGAGTGATATTCTAGCTGGAAGCAATATGCTAGAAAATGATGTGATGATTCAAGTTAAGGTGGAGGTTAAGAAAAATATGAAATACAGGATGGTAGCTGCTGATGAGGACAGGGTGAGAACAATTATAAACTTCGAATACGATTGCCTCCCTCCAAACCTATGTACAAAATGCAATATCATAGACCATCCTGAGATGCATTGTGAAGGCAGCAGACAATGGCTCAATCCGGCAATTCAGAAGAAAACAGATGGTGGAGAGGGGTCAATCTCAAAGACTATAAGCGGCACTGATGGTTGTATGCCTGGAGAGAAGGAAAAATAGAACTTTTCTCTTCGGGAGTGGGAGAAAAACAGGAAGAAAAGAGGAGATGAAAACTCACAGCCAACTTTACAAATTAAAGATACAAATATGACTGACTGGCATGAGAAGGAGGCGGAGAAGGATACAGGAAATCAAGATGGAAAAAAGAGAAAATGCAAGAGTGGGGGAGTAGGAAGCACAAAGCCCATGGAAATCAACACCAACGATGAAATGGAAACAGGGGGTAAAGGAGCAGAAAACCTCAATGAGAAGACTAAAGGAAAAGAAATCCTTGTGGAAAACAACAATAAGGATATGTTGGCAGGGTCAAATTGGAATCTGACAAGGTTCCCAAAAGGGATAGTAATAAAAGATAATCAAAGAGCAGACCTTGCTAACAAGATCACAACAAATAAACTCAGCATACAAACTCTCAATTCACACGAACCACTCAACAAGGAATTTCACAACCTGAACCAATCAGAAACCTCTCACCTAGAAAAACGGAACCCACCCATTCACAAAGTTTACAAGTCAAGCCAGAAAAAAAACCGTCCCAATTAAGCAAAGAGCCCGAAATGTAAAAAATCCAAGTCAAGCTTCTCCTCTAGCAAAGAGGAAACTTGACTTAAGGGAAGATGAAGTAAATACTGAAGGACAAAAGAAACTTATGTCGAATAAGCAAGAAAGAGTTGTGCAGTTACTTCATGATGTTTCTGAGTTCCAGATGGGATAGGTGGATACAAGGGAGAACATCAAAAAGCCTACACACAACGAAAAAGCAATCAAAGCCAAATTAAACTCCACAGAAAAGAGCTTTAAAATCACAAGTCTGAATTCGGATCAGAAAGATGAACCAGTTCATGAGGACGCAACTAGGGGGGAACATGGCACTATGCAGGCAAACCCGGATGCACACTCCAGCCTTGGGCACCAGGTACAACCTAATTTTAACATTTTTTCCAAAAGTACTGAATTTTGCATGAGGTACTACATAGTAATAAAGCCTAAAATGAAACTAGGATTGCATCTATGGATTGGCTTGATTGACCAGGCTTTTAAATTCCATGTCTTCAACAATCATTATATGCACAATGCTGGATTAGTTAGAAATATCTCCTGGAATTGCCAAGAAATAGGAACCAACCTGCATGTGGGAATGTTCTCCAAAAGAATAACCAACATGTTAGCCATAATCTCTTGCTTCAGATTTCATTTGCACAACAAACATTATAGACACCATGCTGGTAATCTTAGAATCATTGCTTGGAATTGTAAGGGCCTGAGAAATGACACAACACAATCTTATCTCAAAGACATAGTGAATAAGTATGACCCTGACATATTGTTTTTATCGGAAACCAAAAATATGGGAAAATATGTTTCAGACTATATCACCAGTCTGGGATATAAAAAATGGTTTATAGTAGATCCGATAGGTCTGTCTGGTGGTCTTGTAATTGCTTGGAAATCAGGTAGTAAGGTTAGAATAGGTTGTTCCTTTAGCAATCTAATAAACTTCCATGTAACTGATGCTACAAATGGAAAAGAAACTTTGGTATCGTGCGCCTATGGCCCTGCAAATTGGAACCAGAAAGAAAAATTATGGAACTACATGGCAGATGCTTCATCAACTTTTAGCAACAATTGGTTAGTGTTAGGATATCTCAATCTCACTCTTCACCAACATGAGAAACAAGGAGTAGGACCCTTTAACAGAAGCAAGGCAACAAAGTTGAAGGTCATATTGGATAAAGCTGATCTCCAAGACTTGGGTCACAAGGGATATAAATTCACATGGACAAACAAAAGGAAATATGGGCAATTAACAGAAGCACGTTTGGAAAGAGGAATCGCAAACACGAACTGGTGCAAAGAGAATCCGAATGCAAGTATCACTCATCTCCTAGTTGTGGGTTCTGATCACTGTCCAATAATGTTGAATACAAGAACTCACACTCAGAACAGCCACAAGACCTTTAAAGTGTTTGGAATATGGATGCAACACCCCTCATGCAAACAACTAATTCAGAACTCATGGAATCAGAAAGTGCAAGGCAGTAATGCTTTCAGATTGGCAAAAAGACTGAAGCACACCAAAAATGAGTTAAGATTGTGGAACAAGTACACATTTGGAGATATAAGAACAAACATCAATAAGGCAAAGCAACATCTGGAAATCATCAGCAACAACAACTCAGTAACAAACAAAAGTGAGAAGATAAGAAACAAAGAAGAGGAACTGGCATACTGGTACATGACAGAGGAAAAATACTGGAAAGTTAAAAGCGGAGACAAGGACATATCTTTGGGGGACAGAAACACGGGATACTTTCACCAGAAAGCTGAAAAAAGGTACAGAAGAAACAGAATTGAAACATTGCAAAACTCAGAGGGAGAGTGGATAGAAGGAAAGTTGGAGGTAGCAGAGCTGGTGACTCAACATTTCAAAAGTGTGGCAACCTCAACCACGCACTTCACTGATGGAAGCTACTTGGACGTTATTCAGAAAGCGGTCGATGAACAAGACAACATCCTTCTCAACCGTATACCAACCATCACTGAAATAAGATCTATCATTTTCTCAATGGCCCCAGATAAGTCCCCGGGGCCAGATGGATACACAAGCTTCTTCCAAAATAATCGGGAGATAGTAGGTGAGGATGTCCATAAAATGGTTTTAAGTTTTTTCAAAACTGGTCATATTCTCAAAGAGAACAACTGTACTTTTATTTCGTTAATCCCTAAAGTAGAATACCCTCAGACCCCTGCTGACTATAGGCCAATTAGCCTATGTAACATAGTCTACAAGGTGGTGTCTAAACTGTTGGCTAATAGACTCAAGAGTCTACTACCAAAAATAATCTCACCTTATCAAGCTGCCTTCATTTCGGGAAGGCAGATCTCTGATAATATTATGGTGGCTCATGAGATCATTCATACCATGAGATCCAAACGAGGAAAGGAATTCCTCATGGGGATTAAGATAGACATGTCAAAGGCTTTTGATAGGATAGAGTTGCATTTTCTGTTAGCTATTTAGAAAAACTCGGTTTCGACAAAAAATGGTGTGGGATGATCTCACAATGTATTTCAACAGTTTCTTCTTCGGTTCTTATAAATGGAGTCCCTGGGGAAAGGTTTATACCTTCTAGAGGGGTCATACAAGGCGACCCTCTCTCTACCTACTTGTTCATAATCTGTATGGAGGTGTTATCTAGAGTACTCTCTAATGCAAAAGATAAGGGTCTTATTCATGGGATAAAGGTTGTACCAAGTGCCCCTTCCATTTCCCATCTTCTCTTTGCCGATGACCTTCTGGTTTTCGCTAATGCAACTAAGGAAGATGGGGAAAATATTTTTAACTTGATTTCAGAATTTAGCAAGCAATCTGGTCAACTTATTAATTTTGAAAAATCAGGCATTTTTTTCAGCTCCAACACTCACCAGTCAGTTGTTGATAAAGTCACTGACATTTTAGGTGTCAAGGAAATATCAATTAGGGATAAATACTTAGGTTCCCCATTGTTTACTCATGTTTCAAAAATCACCTCTTTTCAACCCATTTTGGACAGAGTGGAGTGTAATCTCCAAAATTGGAAAGGCATTACTCTTAACACGTCTGGAAAAACCACCATAATCCAAGCTTCCACATCTACTGTCCCTTTACACCAAATGAACTACTTTAAAGTTCCGATTGCGGTTCTTGACCAACTGGACAAGATGCAAAGGTTATTTTTTTGGGGAAAGGACAGAGAATGAAGTAAAGGGGTGTTCTTGAAAGCTTGGATAGGAATTTGCAAACCCAAGAGTATGGGGGGTTTGGGATTCCTAAACCTAAAGATCTTCAATGCTGTGATGCTTGCTAAGGTTGTGTGGAGGTTACTAAAGGAGCCGAGAGCTTTGTTGGCACAGATTTTTGAACACAAGTATTTCAAAGAAAAGAATATACTGCATGAAGATTACAGCTGCCCAAATACTGCTTCTTGGGTCTGGAAAAACATCATAAAACAGGCGGATAATATAAGAGGTAATTCGATATGGATTGTGGGAGATGGTTTCACAATCAGGATATGGGAAGATGAATGGTGCGAACAAGGATTAGTTCTCTCAAACAACATAGAGGAGCAGAATAAGTTGGTAACTGTAAATGATCTGATGGACTGTACCCAACAGCCGTGGAGATGGGATCAGACAAAACTAGGAAAGCAGTATCAGAAACATCAACCGTATAAAAATTTAGCCGAAAAAGGAGGACCAGATCGGTTGGAACCTTGAGAAGGATGGAAATTTCACAACAAAATCTCTGTACAACAAAATGATAAGAAAAGGTCACATTGCTGATCACAAAGCGGAAAGATTATGGGCTAGAATTTGGAAAATGGACGTGGTTCCTAGAATAAAAACGTTTATATGGAAATGTGTTCACTCGATTCTCCCCCTAAATGAAAGAATAGCTCGCATCGTCAAGATAATAAACAAAATTTGCCCCATCTGTGGGAAGCAGGAAGAAACTCTTGACCATCTCTTTATGCATTGTGATTTTGCTTTGTCTGTGTTTGTTATGTTAGATATAGATATCCCTGCTAACACAAATGAACAACATCAATTTCATAAATGGTTGCAAAATTGGTTTGACAAGTCATATAATGCTCACACAGGTATAGAAGATTGGCCGGAGATTATGGCCACTGTGCTGTGGGGTATTTGGAAGTCGAGATGTGACTGGGTCTTCGAAAAGAAAAAACTAAATGCAAAAACAACAGCTAGGATGATAATAAATTTGATAACTTGCAATAGAAAAATGAAAGCCAATTTAGATAAAGAGCATGAAATCATCATTAGCACCTTTTCTGCTTCTAGTTTACTGGATATGTTTTCAATAAAAATTAATATAGCAACTGCTTACAACAGATCAAGGACTAAGGCGGCTGTAATAATAGTTGAATCTGATTGTGCAGGTGATGTCCTTGGAGGCAGGAGTCTCAAAGCTGAAGGATCTTTAGATGGCGGAGAGATAGAAGGACAAACGGCTTCTGCTACAACAATTGAACCAACCAAATATAAAGATATAAAGTAACAACATGAAAGTTTTGGAAGCGGTCTTGCTCGAAATCTCTAAGTACAAGAAAAACAAGACAATGTTGTATGGAGGCAACACAAAAAACTTTATCGTATGTATAAATAACTTTAAGTCTCTTAGCCTTATTTCAGAAACAGAAAACTCAATGGCCTGCATGCTAGCGGCTAAATGTCTTACCTCGGCTACTTTCAGAAACTGGGATGCTCAATCCCTCTTTCAATTTTTACAACCTTCTTTAAGGGACGAGGATAGAAACATTTCGGAAATGTAACTCCAGGGCGACATCCCCTGTTTTATTTATTAAAAAAAGAAGATCATTTTTAGCCTTTTCCCCTACCTTGTGCACCCTGTAAATAATCCGTCCCCACTAGTATCATAATTCTATCATCTCTGATTTTTGCTGATATGTTACCTAATTAAAATCACATCTTCAATTCACTAATCAAACCTTGATGAATACATATTCCTTTCCTCATTTTCACTTTCACAACTTCTCCACCACCACCACCACCAGTTTCCTCCATGCCCAAGCTTTTACATTCGTCTTTGTCAAACCTGGCAACTCAAATTGCTTTGGCTGTTTAGGTTTGATATTAATGATGAAGTAGACATTTCTTTTTATGAACCCTATTCTAGGGTTCCAAATAGAAACCAGTTTCCTTTTCCAAATAGAAACCAGTTTCCTTTTCCGAGCACATGACGAGCGCATAGAGCTATATATAAACTCAACCCTCCCTGGCCATACCATACCATTCATCATAATCTATTCTCACTTCTCTCTGCAAAACTTCCTTTAAGCTTTCTTTACATAAATTCTTGCAAGATTTTATTTCTTCTTTCAAATGGCAGCATTAGAATTAGCTATAGTACCAGCGATGGTATCAACAGCATTAGAATTAGCTATAGTACCAGCGATGGTATCAACAGCATTAGAATTAGGACCAGCGATGGCATCAACAGCATTAGAATTAGGACCAGCGATGGTATCAACAGCATTAGAATTAGGACCAGCGATGGTATCAACAGCATTAGAATTAGGACCAGCGATGGTATCAACAGCATTAGAATTAGGACCAGCGATGGTATCAACAGCATTAGAATTAGGACCAGCGATGGTATCAACAGCATTAGAATTAGGACCAGCGATGGCATCAACAGCATTAGAATTAGGACCAGCGATGGCATCAACAGCATTCAGTAGATCTCTTGCTTACAGACAATTCTTACTTAACAAATACGATCCAGAAGAGCAAGAAAATATTGAAGAATGTAAAACTATGGTACCCATTCTTGACCACAGATATGATCATGATGATCGAGTACCAAAATTACTTGAACCGCTCTTTGTAGATGATGGTCCATGGGAAATCAAGAAAAAACTTAAGTGGAGTGATGTTAATGGTTCGTGCAGACTTCTTCTGCCTCATAAAACTGTTGAGAAATTCATATTCTCATATTGGGATGTCAGACATGTGCAGATGTTAAAATCTGGGGGTGGGTATCATGTCATGGTTGAAGTCAGAGAATTTCAAACTTGCAGGGCTCGTAAACTAAAATTCAAGAAGTGGGAAAGTAATAATTCCTATGTATTTCAGGGTGGATGGTCTAAATTCGCTAAGGCCATGAATTTACAAGTTGATGATGAGATCGGAATGTTATGGAATTCTAAGTCTAATTTCTTTGTTTTCAAACTACTCAAGAAGCATTCCGCACAAGGCCTGATCGAAACAAAAAAAGCAAAAAAGAACAATGACAGAAGACTACTCAAGAAGCATTCCGGAACAATGACAGAATTGTCTGAGAAAAAACAAAAAAGACTACTCAAGAAGCATTCTGAAACAATGAATGTTGTTGCTTAAACTCATCTTATGCATTCAATTTGTAGTAATTCTTTTCTTTCTTTTTCAATGGTGTAATGAAATTTGTTTTAGTTTATTTTCAGATGTTCTTTTGTTTAATTTTCATTCATAATCAGAGCTTATTTGCAGTAACTTATGAATCTATGAAATATTCTTTTGTTTAATTTATGACAGATGTTCTTTTGTTTAGTGTCCTTTGACAATCAGAGCATATACACCTGCCACAAACCAGCCATCCTTTTGCAGTCCCCTGTAACACTTGAGTAAGTCAAGTGTCAGCCTTCTGTCACTATGACAAGAATTTGGCCAACTAGCATGGAAGACTTGTGATACAAATGTTCTACTGTAACCAACCTTAAACAAACTAAATCCAGATTAATCCATTTTTTTGATGAAACAAAAAACAGCAAGATTTTGCTTGCCTGTTATTAGATTATCCAGTAAAAAATACCTGTTATTTGACTTACAGTTAAGAATCTTAGTTCCCTTTAAATGAAAAGCGCATTATCTTTTACCAAAAATAGATTTCCATCAAGATAATTTTTAACAAAATCTTGTTACCAATCTTAATCCTTTTGAATTATCCATTTTGAAACCTTTAATCTCTCTATAAATAATGCTTTTGAATTATATTCTATTCAAACATCTTTACATCCTCTCCATTACCTCTCTATACCTACAGCTCTTGCCTTCATTTGTTTCTGACTAAAGAACGCTGCGGTGAAAGCATGGCAGACGATAAGCAGTTTTATTCAAAACCTTTCATAGTTTTCTGTTGGTTGATTGCAGCAGTAGGAGGTCTTATGTTTGGTTATGACATTGGAATTTCGGGTGGAGTTACAGCCATGGATGATTTCTTACTGAAGTTTTTCCCAGCCGTATATGCAAAGAAACGGTTTGCAAGAGAAGATAATTACTGCAAATTTGATGATCAACGTGTTCAATTGTTCACTTCTTCATTGTACCTCGCTGCACTTGTCTCGAGTTTTTTCGCGTCAAAGGTTTGCACAAAATATGGTTGTTGGGAGAATTTTGCTCGGGTTTGGTGTTGGTTTTGGAAATGAAGCAGTTCCAGTGTTTTTGTCAGAAATTGCACCCCTTAATTATCGAGGAGCTGTAAACATTCTTTTCCAGCTATTTGTGACCATTGGGATTTTGTGTGCAAATCTTGTAAACTTCTTCGTGTCAGAGTATCATCCTTGGGGTTGGAGATTAGCTTTGGGTTTAGCCGGGGTTCCTGCTTTCATGCTCTTTCTTGGTTCTTTTGTTATCCCTGACACACCTACAAGTTTGATCGAGCGTGGTCAATTACAAAATGGAAGAACAATTCTTCAAAAAATCCGACGAACTGAAGAAATTGATAATGAATACAATCAAATAGTACATGCTAGTGAATTAGCTCATCAAGTCAAGAATCCCTTCAAGAAACTCGCACAACCTTCCAGTAGACCACCTCTAGTTATTGGTATGCTGATGCAAGTATTCCAACAGTTTACTGGAATCAACGCTATTATGTTTTATGCGCCAGTGCTATTCCAGACTGTTGGCTTTAAGAATGACGCTTCGCTATTATCGTCAGTTATCATAGGCCTTGTGAATGTTTTCAGTACATTGGTCTCAATCAAAACCGTTGACAAATTTGGCAGAAGAGCATTGCTTCTTCAAGCTTGTTGTCAGATGTTCATCACCCAAACTGTAATAGGGATAATTTTGTTAGCGGATTTGAAGACGACTGGATCGTTAGGCCATGTAGAAGCGATAGTTGTTGTTTTGCTGGTGTGTTTGTTTGTGATGAGCTTTGCGTGGTCATGGGGACCGTTAGGTTGGTTGATTCCAAGTGAAACATTTCCTCTTGAGACGAGAACGACGGGTTTTGCATTTGCAGTTAGTTCAAACATGTTCTTCACTTTCGTCATAGCTCAGGCATTCTTATCAATGATGTGTCATATGCGCGCCACTATCTTCTTCTTCTTTGCCGCTTGGATTCTGGTCATGGGACTTTTTGTTGTGTTTTTCTTGCCAGAGACAAAAAATGTGCCAATTGATGATATGAACGAAAGAGTTTGGAAGCAGCATTGGTTTTGGAAGAAATATATGGATTGTGATCACGACGAAAATGGTCAGAAGGTCCTTAACCAAATTCATCCTTGAACAAATTACTCACATGAAAATATACTGGTGAGAGGTTTCCCACGAGTCATAGCTGCTGGCATGCACTATGGCCTAGTCAATTGGGTAACCGGTTGTTGATATGTCTGTAAATTTGATACATTTTCAACTTTTTTTATCCTTAGTTTTGTAGCTGTCTAAAATTAAACAGAAAGGTTTGCTATTTTGGTTCATAGCGGATCCGACGAGCTTGCTTTGTGTACAGCTTGGATCCATGGGTCTGTCACTGTTGGATAAATACCTTCGTTACCGATTCTCCAATAATACAACTCGTGTATTATCCACCGATCCGTTACAACTCTTTGTAACACGGTTTTCATCTATGTAGTATACGTTTCGTAATACCTACAACAAAACAAGAAAAGGAGGATAGAAAAAGATAATCAATCACAAAACTTAAACAAACTTACTTGGGTGTATTGAGGCGAGTAATCTCTTTGCTTAAGACATTTGATGCCCTGTATATAATGTTGTTACAGGTTTAGCGGCATATGTCTCCAACATTCAACAATACCTCGATGTTTTTCGCAGCACTTCGATAACACCGAACAGCGAACGCGAATAGATGTAGCACAAACTCTTCTTTAACTCTTGAAGACAACATGCAAACTCTAAAATTTCTAGTACTAGTTTATTACTCTAAAAACACTATTTTGCAATGGAGAATGTGTGGGGTTTATATAGGTTTAGAAGTGACCCTTGGAGAAATCCTTTCATGAAGAGTTACATAAGACACTACCTATTGAAAAGGTTCAAGGGAGTGGACACATCCATTCACACTAACTAACTCATATTTCTATTCAAAATTCCAACAGTCACCATCTTGTTGTAATATCTTTGCAAAATTGTCTATCTTGATGAAATTTTTTGGCGGAAACATCAATTTGCTACCGGTTTGGATTTCCATTTTTAGATATTGAATTCAAATTTGGTCCTGTCAGATGAACACCTGAATTTTTCAAATAAAAATAAAAATCATTTCATGATACTGGTTGTCCATTTAAGAATAAAAACTAACTCTACCACAGTCTCACACTCACTCTCTTCTCTGCAGATTATAGAACTGAATGTGAGTATATATCATTGTTCAAAGGTTGCATAATTTGAGACCTCACATTACTATTGATCCTTAAAGAATGCGACGTAAACTATACAAAAGATAGAAAAAACTAAAATGGCAGCATCAAAGGTTAGAGCCGACATTGCCTGATCACTCAACTGCAAGTTCTTCCCACCAAGTCGATCCACCAAGTCTGGTTGGGGCACATATCTTTTCACTTCTTGCTCATAAGGATCTTCAAACTTTATTCTCATCTTCTCAGCTTGCCGACTGGCTGCTTCTTGAGCTAAAGTCCAATCATAGAAACGCCGAGTTTCCTCGTTGCTTAATATGTCATATATATCTCTTAACTTCATGAATTTTTCTGATGCAGTTTTTAATGGAAGCAGTGTTGTGTCTGGATGGTATTCTTTTGATAGTCGCCGATATGCTGCTCTGATATCTTCCAAATCTGCTTCTGCTGATATTCCCAGAAACCTGACACATAATTTCATCAATAGTTTAAATTCAGTGGAACAAAGTTCAAAAATGAAATCTCAAACACTGAAAACTAGTCTTCTAGATATGTAGTTATATGTACTCACTGATAATGGGAATCGTTGGAAGCACTATTGAGCAAATCAGGGAAATCCTGGCCAAGAAAGCTCTCTTGTTGAGAAGAGTACTTGCCTTCATCGCCTGTCTCGTTTTTCGTGGACTGTGATGAATTAGTGCTTGTGCTACCTCCTATCCATCCATCCTCCAAATTATCCCAGTGAATTCTGGTGTCTACACCTGGTGGAGCTCTGTTAACTGGTTTCTGTTGGTTCGAGGATGATGACCCTGATTCTCCTTCTACAGAAGATGCAGCAGCACGACAAACATGGTGGAATACTAATTTACTTCTTCTCAGAGATATGACGGTTTTAATAGGTTTTGAAATATTACTACCAAATCTTCTTTGAGTAGGAGGAACTCTCTTTGAATTATTGTTAAGCGAGGGAGGAAAGGCTGGAGGTAATGTTGCAGTTGAAGCAGCCATGTTTAGTTCCTGGTGCTCACAACTGTTCCTGAGAAGAAAAAGAGAGCCAATAAATATCTCTCCCTCTCTTTTGGTTGAGAGTTCAACTGTATGGTATCCACATAATTGGGAGAAAATTTGTTATGATAAGAATGTTGACAGGGAAAGAAACCTAGAGCCCAGTTGTCGAGCAAAATGAAGCCCATTGTCACACAATCACTGTGCATAGCATAGGCACGTGGCTCTGGAGATGAAGTATTTGTGGTTACCTAGTAGATAATCAAGGATTCATGGTCAAGAAAGAGAATGCAATAAGGAAAAGGATCAGTCTTTTAAATCAAATCAAATCAAATCAGTGTCAAGTTATAATGATAGTTTATCTCTCAACAGATATAGTAGGTTCGAGTATGCAAAAGTACATGAAGGCGTCAACCTGTAAAAGCCAATATGTTTCCTGAATTTGTTTATGGGATTCACCCAGTTCACATAGAACTGTCATGTAGTCCAATAAGATGGACCAGTGAAGGTACGACTTTTGTGGCTTCCAGGTTGTAACGGATATTTATCATCAGTTGTGCCTGCGTCTCTTGGCTGTTTCTTCTGTGTATGATTCCCAGTGCTTGTGATCAAGTTTACTCAAGTCTTTGAGATCAGCTATGGCGAGCAAATACTGGGTTAGATTTACCAACTCCTGATCGGTGTCGCGGTTTGCATGAGCCTTTCTGAAGGGTCTTATTGTCAGACCATTTTGTGGATTCATCACGAAATTTCTTCGAAGGTCATCGAACATAATGGTGTTTTTTTGAGCTATAGAACTGTAAACAGAAGTGAGTAATGATAGAAGTTAGAACTGTAAGTAAATCAAGTAAGAGAGGGTAAAGCAAAACCAAACAGATTGCATACCTCTGGAAATTGACCCCATATAAGACCAAGTGGTTTGCAATCAAAGATGCCTCGAGAATCCGACTGAACTGTGATCATTGCCATGTGGTCGAGGAGGGCAGTTATTTTGTAGTTTGGATTGCTGAGCACTCCTAGCTGCTGCATTTTCAATTCAACCCATTTCATGCTGCATTAGACAAGTGAATATAAATCAGATAAAATTTTCCAGATCAATGACCACAAGAGCTAGTTGTTTCTTTTTACTGGTACTTTTCATGAAATTGGTCATTGAACATGCCCAAAGGCCTGTAAGCAATACAACTGATAGCTCTCTTACAAATAAAATGAGCAAAATAATCTTTTGTTTAGTTTTAAAACAAAACATGTGCCTTTACGAAAAGGTATACCATTCAAACGTGAGAACTTTTTTTTTTTTTACACACACCTGTGGCTACCTAGAAAAAGCAAGTCCGACAGCATGCCAAGTAGTCAACCAAAAGGTTGGAAACCTTGGGGATTTAGAAAACCAAGTAGGGACTTGGGGTTACACAGAAAATACCGACTCGAGAAACAAATTTAACAGTCAAAGACGACTTGAATATTCACTAGAAGCTATTGTAATCACCTGTATCTCTTATTTGCCGTCAAATTTATATATATACCGTCTTCACTAGAATATCAGTATTTTATCTATGTTATAACTTATTCAACCGTCAAAACATGGTTTATCTCAAAATCCAAGAAAGACTTGGGTTAAAAATTGTAAGACAACCTTTAAATTAGCAAGGACAGGAATCTGACCTGGTTGCGGACCAGATAATGATATCATATTCCGCATAAACAGCTGAGAGAAATTCATGAAGATCTGTGTAGGCATGACATGCATACAGTTTACACCAGCAAGACAAGTATTTCACAATCAGATGAAGAAACTCAGCAGAAATTCATACTCACATGGTCGCATAAGCTCAAGTGGATTTTCAGCAGTGGATCGATGATCAAATAAGGTATAATCAATATCCAAGACGAGCAATTTCTTCCCTTCCCGGCACGGATTGAGTAGTTCAATCTGACATATGCAAAGCTAGTTAGAGTTTAAAAGAATGTGGCGGAGCCATATAAGAGTGTACCAATGAGGTTAAACGAATGTGGTGGAGCCATATAAGAGGGTACCAATACGGTACTTAGTCTCACAATTTTGCAAATAATTAAACATAACATACAGACTCTAAAGTTTAACGGCAGCAATGAATACTAGATACACTTTTCGAAAAATTGAAAGTCAATGATATCATGTTGCAAATGTGAGTGAGCTTACGATTTTTGATCTAAAGTTTCGCTCTTGCAGAGCTGTAAGAGCATTCATGTCAAAGGGGAACTTGTGGATAGTCAATATTCCTAATGCAGATTTTGCACTACTACATGAAGTTTTTAAATTGCTAACAGAAGTGATGCTGTGGGTATGTTAAGTTGCTGGTGAACTCAATCAGCCATGGTTTTTCAAAAGAAAGAAAAAACAATCAATTGGATCATATTAAATATTCATAGCAACACTTGCATAGAGGACGGCACAGAGCAAAGCATTACTGACCTTAAATTGATTTATGCGACGTTGCAATTTCTGCTTGTTGACTTCTTTATCCTTAATGTCAACAACTTCATCTTGCCCTAGCTCAAAGTCATCAACAATCTCAGGAGCATCCACTTGATCCACGATAATATCATCTTCCACAGTCCTGGAAAATCAATATTAGCTACAAGAGTGAAGATACTCATACAAAATTCAATACAGCCAATTTGCATCAAATAAAAACGGTAGGTAATATTAATCAAGAAAAGACACTCTTTATTTGCTCTTTCAATAGGGTACTTAGGTTCAAAGAGCTTTCCTTATACCGAGCAGTATGGGCTCCCTGGTATAATAAAATCCTACAAATTTATCTGTACATTCTACACTTATTTATGTCTCTACTAATAAAAATGTGACCTTTTCACCAACATAACATAAAAAACCAGGGAACATGATAAATTGTTGTGATGTGCGTAACTCTTTCGCTTTGTATACGGAGTTTTCAAACTACCATCGCCATTTTCCACCTCAACCACTACCACAGCATAATTAACAACAGTAACAGATGTCCACCAGCACCACCACAACACCAACAACAACTAGAGCAACATACCCCCGCCATTCCCAAAACTACCTATCTAACACCACTCTGACCAGAACAGTAAGTCTAAAACAACAACAAACAATAAGAGAGCTTTAGGGCATGAAATAGGGACTCCATGTAGAAAAACTACATATTTATCAATTGAATCATTTCCAAAAAAAAAAAAAGACGCCATCTTTCTCCTATTCACAATCCTCAATCATTCCTAAACCTAGGTTGTCCTGCAAAAGACACCACCATCTTCTCTTTTCACAATCCTCAATCAACAAAAACTTGGAATTTAATCAAGGGTTTATTCTAAAAACCCAACCATCATCAAAATCAAAATCAAATTTAACACAACAAAATTATAACATAACAATTTGGGACTACAAAATAAGATAAGAGAGTAGTACTAACCCGATCATAGTCATCTTAAGAGAAGATTTAAGAGGAAGTTGTGAAAGAAGAATGGAATCATCAGAAAGCTTAGGACCGGAAAGTTTAGGGTAAAGTAGTTTCTGACGTTTAGGTAAAACATTAGTGACTTGACAAATTCTACGTTTTAATTCACCAATACTATCATCACCACAAACCCTAACTGTATATTCTTTACCGCTCCATTTTACTGTTAAGGTTAGTTCTTCTTCAGTCACTGATGATGACGAAGCTACAGCAGCAGCACCAGCCTCAGCAGTAGACGCCATGGTTTTTTTGATTTCTCAGTTGTTGCGGAAACACAATACAAAATTTAGCTGAGGAGGCCTAACTGGATATTAACACCCTCAGTTCTCTCTCTGTTCACACCACACTTCTTGTTATTGGCACTCGAGCTTTTTTCTTCTACCAGCCCTTTTTGTTCACAGTTAAAAGAGTATTTGTGACACCTCAATGACTTGTTTGGATGATCATTCTATCAGACTGCGTGAAAAAAACAAGCAAGGCAAAAACCATCCCTCACATGGGGTGACCCTGCCCTTTGAATTTAGTAGGGTCCATTTTTGAGGCCCATCATGTAAAGATAACAAAAAATTGTCCATTTTGTGGTGTGAGAGATGGCTTATGCCTTGTTTTCTCGAGCGGTGTGAGAGATGGCTTATGCCTTGTTTTTGTATTTTAATTTAGTTTTGTTTATTATAAATAAGAGAGGACAGAAAACTTAACACGCGAGATACTAAGACTTGTTAATAAAAATTTTAACTAATCAGATGACAATATCATATTAACATATTTAAGAGGCTACGTAAATATGTTGAAATCTTCAAGATCTGAACTACAGTTAGGTACATAGTTCAGATCTATTTTTGGATCTGACGTTAACTTGTGATCATCCATTGTTAACAGACTCCGTTATGCGCATGATCGGTCATAAGTTGGAATCAAGTTTGGTTGTGCAGTTACAGAAGAATATTAAAGACAAGAAGATTTCTTATTGGTTTTGTATCTTTGTGATTTGCTTCGTGCACAAACTTGATCGGATGGGATCCGACTAGATCTGGTTTACCTTTGATAGAATTGTTATTGCTAGTCGTATTAGATCGGCAAAAACTGTCATTTGGTGGTATTCTTCAGTATCCGGATCTGATAGTTTGTATACCTAGATCCGATTAACTTGATAGTTTGTATACCGACAAAGGAATTTATTAGATCCGATTAACTTGTTAATCTAGATCTTGGTAGATCTTACCTGACAAAGGAATTTATTAGATTAAATGAAAGAGCCTTCGTGAACTCAACTAGAAAATCTATGATTTACTTATTGAGATAAGAAAAATAGTTACCAAAGCTTAGTTAAGTATTATTGTCATTAGTTATTTTCTTTATATTAGTATAAGATGTGAAAGACGGTCAAAAGGAGTTGAGTGTTTGAAGTCTCCACAACGACTGAAGCAACTTAAGATAGTGGACTCTATCTTAGGATTCACGTGTGTTAGCCGGATAGGTCGTAGGCGCAAGGATAATGAGGAAACTAGGTAACTATGGGTAGTTCACTTGGTCTCAACCATACGAAGTTGGTAGTGTTCTTTATTTGTTCTTTCAATATTTAGGTTCATAGAGCTTATATATTGAATTAACATATTAATGAGTTGTTTCAACCGCACTGAATACTTTTAACTATTTTGACTGTAACAGATAGCCTAATGATTTCTTTCATATAAATATTCAAGATGATGAAAATATGTTTGCTTATGAGAGATCTTCAAGATTTAAAGAAATATCATGCAAACCTCAATAATTAGGATAACTTAATCTCTTCAAATGATTATAGAAATGCCCAATCAATTCTACCTCGCAAGATTAATCTAGAACATATATGAATCTTGTGGAATTACAAAGTCTGAGACGAAGAAAACTTTGTAATTTCTAACAATCTTATTTCCCGATTGGTAGTTCTTAAATGATCGTATATCAGAAGAGACAAACCCCAGAATAAACAAGAACTACGATGATCAAGATAATATTCGGGATATCAAGAACTATCCGGTAAATGATATTTTGACCGGGCTTCAGAATCCCTTAGCGAAGACTCCAAAGTCGTAACCTAATAAGGTTCACTAAGAAACATAGGTCTTTCGAGGGTGGCTCTAGCCACAACAAGAACACATCGCACCAAGATCTAGATTCTAGTATGCATAGAGTCCTCTATTTATAGGATAAATTTTTGATGGGGGCGTTTTTTGATGGGGGCATGGGGGACAAATCATGTCTTGACATGTGTTTTTCCTATTAATTATTTTAACAAATTCTATTACCAAAAATATCAACGATAAAATATATCACCAATTAAGATAACCAGTATTTTCACCAAAAATACACTTTTCCCCCATGTGAAGACACGGGGGAAAAGACACGTGTCAAGACATGATTTTTCCCCCATGCCCCCATCAGAAAACGCCCCCATCAAATATTTATCCCTATTTATAATGATGAACAAGGTTATGTAGCTTACGTTCAAAGCTAAGTTCGTGAATTATTTCCAATATTTACAAATTACTTTGACACCAAGTAACCTCAAATTCTCAATATAGATTGATTCATGTTTGCATTGAGAAGTTTGACTTGAACTACAAAGAAAAATGTACACCCTCATATTTATCGATAACAAGCTTTGTGCACCAAAATTTTAGCCGAAAATAATGGTTAAAGTTATCCGTGAATCATCAATTAATCATGGAGTTCGATAATATTCAAAGACAAACATTTCATGAACTGTACAAAATAGTTTGTGGACAAATAGTTATTTCGAAGTTCATCAACTTTTTATATTAACAAGTTTGCGAACTTTCCAAATCAGATCATGTGCTCAAGTTAAACCACTTAAAATCAACTGGTTCATGTACTAACCAAATCAATTCGTGTACTTGAGGATTCAAAAGTGTCCAGGAGCATATCAAAATCAACGAGTTCGTAACTAACCAAATCAGTTTATATACGTGAGCTAATAAGAAATTTATTCATTAAGTATATTATATATAAACTCAAAATTTGTGTACTAAGCAAATTAGTTCGTGAACTTGAATTAACTTGATGTCTCTTATAAATTTCTTACGCAATTACGATATATTGAATAATAAATTATTCTCAACCTATTATGCGATAAGTTATAGAACTTTCATTAATTGGTTGTAATTATAATTCGAGATTTGTCAAGTAAAACATTGTTTTTCAGTC
Organism: Papaver armeniacum; assembly: GCA_023531295.1. NCBI lineage: Eukaryota > Viridiplantae > Streptophyta > Magnoliopsida > Ranunculales > Papaveraceae > Papaver > Papaver armeniacum. The sequence goes on from JAJJWW010003060.1 coordinate 191,657, forward strand.
TTCAATCTTTGAAGGTCAATCGTTCAATTATGTTACTCAACTACCATGCTTTATTTCTAGTCCGAGACAGACTTTAGTAGACTATAAATCAAGATATTCTTATGATAAATTAAATTTAACAACAAGCTTGACATTCCAAAACTTGTGAGTTTGACCGAGCGATGCTCCAACAGTTCTACTTATGAGAAGCAATCTGGTGTGAGTATCTAAACTTCTTCACTCTATCTTAGCTAATCTCTCTTTAGCCCTTTCCCTCACTTTCGATCCAGATCTATAGAAAGAGAAGCATATTTTACGGTAGCCTCCTCTCTGCTAACAACATTAGTGACAAAAAGTTGAGAAATTTGTTCCACATTTTCAATGGCACCAATAGTCTTCTCCAAGTTTTAAATATGTGACTAGAACCCCAGACATGCGTCAAGATTTAGTAAATAAACTTTAGACCCTGCAATTTCTTACAAAAATGAAACTTTACTTTCTATAAAAGGTTAAATTAGGCCATGAAACTATCAAAATTCTCCATAAACTAAATGAAATAACGAGGGTACCAAGTTGACGAGGTGTCAAACTCGCAAATAATATTTTCTACTTCTCTTTACACTAGCAAGTAATATAATGAAAGCAGATTCGTCCCAAGGGAGGTATTGAGCAAAAGTTGTTATGAAAATTACTCTTAGCAAGTTTGTTTTGTTGTAAAAATTCTGAAAATTGTAAAGTTGTAATCAAATGTGAGATGAAATTGATTAAGGATTCATTCTCGTCCACGAAACATAAACCAAATTGATATATGACCACGTTCTTCGCATTATCTCGCTACTAACAACCCTAGGATAATTAGTACGCTCAACTATCCCACTATTATCTCCAAAGCTCACCGTACACGGAAGCGCTCGACTACCGGATTCTACTTATTCAAGTTACCTAGAGGTACGCTTCCTAGGTACGTTTAAACAAGTGCTCTAATTTTTATGAGATAACGTTTCTCCTAGTGATGAACTCAAAAGCATGAATCACCTACTAGTGTCAATTTCTACACATGGGTACTTAACAAAGTCCCATCATCAATACCCATATATCGCTACTTGCGTTTAATTCTCTAGACAATTACGGGTCGAAGAAAATCTAAACTAGCAATAGAATTATGAATCAACTACTTAATTTCAAACTTAAACAATCAACACATAACTCATAAGCATTATTAGTGTAGTAGAAATCAAACAATAACGAAAATAATGGCGAAAGAATAAGCTATTTCATATCAATGAGTTCATATTTCGGGCTTTGAAATCACCCTCAATCAATGAATAAATTAGCTACTCATATTCATAGGTTCTTAACAAAGGCTTAAAAGTTGTTTAAAGGAAAAGAGACTTAAGAATAGGCAGCAAACCAGAGTTGCTGCTGTACAGTTTCTGGAGGCTAGGTACTATTGGTGTTTCTACGACTGGAACTCCTCTCGTGCTTCTGGCAAACAGCTGCTTCACAGATTCATGGTGATGAAAGGTATATTTTTAGCTGCATCATGCGCCTATTGTTTTTATAGCTTCGCATCTCAGCAATAGCAACTTGGATAGACACCACACAAGTCTCAATCTTCACAAACCCTACAGGATCCAAATCTCAGCCCTCCAATAACCAAAATTGTCGGACATAATCTTCTAAATCACGTCCCAGCTACTGCCAAACGCGACCAGTGAACCATGGCAGCAACGGAAACAGATCTCCTATGTTGGCCGCACCACTTATCCCAGTTCCTGGCCACAGCTCCATAACATTCATATACCCAACTTTGAAACACCATCCAGGACCCAAAATCTCTCTTACTGCACCTTGTTCTCTGCCAAAAGACTCGACCATTGAAACAGACCACTTTTTTTTTTAAACAAAATTTATTTAATAATCATACCAAAGAATTACAGAAGGAGTAAACAAAAGGGTAAGAAAGCCAAAGTGGACAACATGTCCCATTCCTAAATAGAAAATGAAAATGGATATACAAGTCCCAAGCCTAAAAATAAAATGAAAAAAGGACATACAAAACTTGCACTCTATGTTACCAGGATTTTCAATCAAATCTATAATATGTATGTCCTGGAAACTCCATTCTGTGCATATTTGTTGGCCTAGTAAAGAACTTAACAGTTTGACCTTTGTCCAGATGCACACCCTTCTTTGCAAAAAAAATCAGCACAAAAATTCACTTCTCTGTAAACATGGTTAACGTGAATGGATTTTACTTTTTTTGCAAATAAAATTCCATCTGTATAAGACAAACCAGAGTAAGTTGCTTTTCATGAAAGCATTTATGGCAGATGTTGAGTCATAGTTGATGATCAGCTTGTCTTGATTATTCTGCACAGCCCATTCCATTGAACTAATAGCTCCAATAATTTCTGCAACAAAATTTATAGTAATACCCAGTCCACCAGATTCAGCTGTAACAAAATTACCAGTACTATCTCTAGCTATAAATCCATACCCAACACATCCTGGATTCCCCCTTGATGCTTCATCACAGCATAAAAGAATTTCCCCATCTTTAGGAAGTAAGAAAGAACACTCAATGGCTCTGGCAGATTTTACTTTTCTACATTTTATATCAAAAGCTTTTAGGACCTGAAGATCATAAGCAGAATTGCTCATATTCCCTTTGAGTCTGAATTCACAATCATGTATCATTCTTGATATTTTTTTCTTAGCTCTATCCAAATCAGGTAAGGTGTTCTCAAAAAATACTTGATTTTTGGAAAACCAAATATCCACCATGATGTTAGAAGCTGCAATAAGCCACAGTTCTTGAATCACAGGGATACTGTTTTTACAGAGACTCATGATGTCATCAAAAGATTTAGGATTTTTGAATGCAAAAATGCCACCAATCCAATCCCATAACAGTTGACCATAGTTGCAATTTCAAAGGATATGACTCAGTAAGTCTTGATCTTTATGACATAAGTAACATCTGGAAGCTAGAGACATACCTCTTTTCTTGACATTCTCATCAGTGTTGCAAGCATTTCTTGTTATCTTCCACACATTTCCTGCAGTAGAGGGATGAACACAGGATTTCCACAATCTCTTAAACCACCTCATTTTGGGATATTTTTTCCTGATAACATTTATTGAACTCTGAACTGTGAAATCTCCAGGTTGAGTTGCAGTCCAAATTAATTTGTCTTCCTCCAAAGAAAGAATGGGAAGATCTTCAGTATTGATAAATTTGAGCATCTCTTCTGGAATGGTCCAAGTATTATCTTTTATCAGATTATTTACTCTCATATTCATATGTTGCTGAATGTAAATATCCCCTGGAAACTGACTGATTATACTAGATTCTTGAAGCCAAGTATCTCTCCAAACAGATATTTTGTTTCCATTGCCTACTAACCATCTTGAATTATTATCAAAATCATGTAAGACCCATTTGATTCCAGGCCAAACTGATGATTATTTATGATAAGTAATACAACATCCATGTTGATCTTGAAATTTTGCTAAGAAAAATTTTGCCCATTCTTCTTCAGAATTAATTCCATAGTAAATTCATTAAAAGAGCTTTGTTAATATCTTCAAATCTTCTAATACCCATACCCCCCTCCTCTAGAGGTGTACACACTTTTTCCCAAGAGATAGTAATATATTTCCTTTCTTCAGCATTTCCACTCCATAAGAAGTTTCTGAGAATTCTTTCACAATCTTCAATTACTTTTCTAGGCCATTAATATATAGACATGTTGTAAATAGGAATACTACTTAGCACAAACTTTATGAGGGTAACTCTAGCCTGAAAGTTTAGAAATTTGCCAATCCAGTTTGCTAATATTCTTTGTAGCATATCAACAAAGGACTAAAGATGCTCAGATTTAATTTTTCCTTGAACCAACATTACACCAAGGTATTTATCTGGGAATAAAGAAAGTCTCATGTTCATAGTTTATGTTATCTGATATTGTCTAGAAATAGAAGTTCCATCCACAAAACATTTGCTCTTAGCAGCACTAACCACTTGACCTGAAGCATTTTGATATTCTAGTAGAAGTTTCTTTAGGTTCTCTAAGGTTTTTTTGCATCCATTACAAAAGATAAAGATATCATCTGCAAAGAACATGTGAGAGGGATAAATACCTTTTCTGATGATCATATGTTGAATGTTTCCTTCTTCAATGGATTGGATGATTTTCCTACTAAGAACATCAGCAGCTAAAATATATAGAATTGGGGATAATGGATCACCCTATTTAACACCTCTCCCAACTCCAAAATATCCAACAGGTCCACCATTGAGCATAATATAGAAATTTTAGTTGTCTGAAGAAGTACTCTAATCCATTGACAAAAAATTTCTGAAAAACCATATCTCTTCATAGCAGAAATTAAGAAATTCCAACTCAATGTATCATAGGCTTGTGATATATCTAATTTTAAACCAACATTGCCTCCTCTTCTTTTAGTATTCATTTCATTTACAAGCTCAGAAGCTAATAAAACTTGTTCATGTATGTTCTTTCCCTTAATAAAAGCACATTGCTATGGAGAAATAAGCTTATGGATCAAAGAATTTATTCTTAGAGTAATAATCTTTGTAAATATTTTGAAGCAGAAATTGCTTAGACCAATGGGTCTAAATTTGAAACTGACCACATGATCCTTGGCAGCAGCATCACCTGCGCTGCTGAATTTTAGCTTTAAACCTGACCTTAAACCACTACAAATTCGAACAACGACATAACCCAAGACCAACACAAACTCTACCAGCTCCATCATGTTCTTAATCATCCCTTCCGGTCCTTAGCAGTTGAACATCGAGCCATTGTTAACAGCGACAACAAACCTACTTGATCTTCTCGAAGATAACCACCAGAAACCATCATTTCAACAACACAAACCCCTTTCATACATTCCCACAAAATCGACAACAACAACTTCAGTTCTTTGTTGTTTTCTCGCTCGAGAACTTTACCAAAACCTCATCTGATTTAGCCTGCAACCTGATCTACAATTACTACACATACTCAAGCCACCTATTTATCCAAATACCCAACAAAATCCGCGACTCCAGCAACTCAATTTCCTCTCTGTTTCTGGTCTAAAACACCACCAAATTCTCTCAATTCATCCTTCGTTTTCTCGGCTTCAGGTACGGGTCTTGATCCATGGTGAACAACCACCAAATTCATAGCTAGGTCGATGGAAGATATGGCTGAGCCTGAGAGTTTTTCGGAGGGAGAAAGAGATTTTGTTGTGAACTGAAAGGGGAAATGAGCTTGCTTGTACAGATTGGTTTCTGATAAAACCTAAATTCATTTGATGTGAACTCCATTCAATTTAGAATTTACACTTTCCTCCAGCAAATTCATGTGAACCATATAGCCCATATTAATCCCATGTTGTAGACTATGGACTCGGTACCTCCAACCTATTAAGTTCACTAGTTGTTGAAAATTGTGAACTAATGAAATTTCATAATTCCCCGGCTACTGGTTCCAACATAATTAAAATTCTCTTTAGCTACAGGACCACCACCAACGTTTTTTGGTCTTTGAATCAGTGTATTAGCTGACACGAGCTTCGAGCGTCCGATACGTTCCATTCCGATGTTGTTTTCTTCCTTTATGCCAACTCAAGCCATTTTACATAAAAACAAATAAAAAGAAACATAATATACAAAATTACAAGAAAACTAATAAGAAAATCATGAGAAATCGTTATCAAAATTGGGTGTTTTAGACACCTATCAAATTCCCCCACACTTAATCTTTGCTAGTTGTTGATACATGAAAATAATCCATCCTAAATAGATAGCCCCCTTAGCCTATCAAGGGTCCCTTTTAGGATGGAGAGACTAGGGGACTAGGTCTATCCCACTAGAATGGGATAGTTCTAGTCCATCCAAGACCACATTAAGTTGGTCGGGCTTTAGCCCAAGAGGAAAGCCTCTTAGGGTTTGGTATTAACTTAAGGAAAGGGTTTAGTAATATGTTAATCTTATGAGCATTTATTCATAAGATGGTCATTATAAAAGGGGAAAGAGGGCACACTTATGGGGATATCATTAACCCACCATTACTTCCCACAAACCTCTTTACTCCTTGGGAGTACTTTCTGTGATTAGGGCTAGTTCCTCCTTCCCACGTTTTACCCTATCAACATTACGACCATAGTGGGAGGTTCTTAGCTTCTTTTCCAGCATGATACTCCCAAGTGCGAGCCAGAAAGTACCGGTGGACGGAGCACTCCCGAATCTGGACCATGTTTCTATAGAAGATGTGCATGGAGAGAGTGATGATGAGATACGTTTCCGCGCAGTGGTTACCACACATATTGTGCAAGGAGCAGTAGCATCTCAGGGTGCAGGAGCGTCCCAAAAGAAAGGGGAGATTCCTAAAGAAAAAGCCACGGCTGAAATAAGCGAGCAAGAAATATCTAAAATGTAAGAGGAGCTAGACGCGTCTATCAAAAGGCAGCAAGAATTGTCGGGATCCTAAAGCGAGCGAGGGAGCAAAATATAGTAACCCCTAGAACAGTCAGGGCTAAGAATACCATCCCGGGCATGACGGAAGACGCGATTGCAAAGTACCTAGAGACTAATTATCTGGTAATAAAACACGATGCCTATGACTCGCTGGAGCCACCATATTCTGTGGAAGTTGCCGACTACTTGTATCCGGAGGACTACACATCGCCAAAGTTTAAAACATACGGAGGAAAGGGGAACACGAGAGAGTATATGAGTCATTTCCTGTCATCCATGAATGCTTACGCGCAGGATAAAAGCCTTTGCATACGGGAATTCCCGAAGTCGTTAACAGATAATGCTTTTACCTGGTACGATAACTTGAAACCCGGAAGTATTAGCTCATGTCCCGCCATGGTACAACTTTTCTTGAAGAAATTCTACTCCGCCCAGAAGAGGGTCACGGCCATAGACTTAGGAAGATGCACCCAGCGGGTAGGAGAAGAGATCGGCAAATACATCACTCGATTCCGAGAATTTACGTTAGAATGCCACGAGGATATCCCAGAGGAGCGCTTGGTGGAAATATGTATCAGAGGAATGGACATTGTTTTCCGCTTAAATCTCACGAACTTCAAATTTCAAACCTTTGTGGAGGTTGAAGAATCTGCGGCCCGGATATCAGATTGTGCGGACGTTATAAATTCTGGAGCGAGCGGACACACTTTGCAACAACATTCTGTTAACGCCGCATCTACACCAACTTTCAATGATCAAGGAAGCGAAAGAGGAAAAGGCGGAGATGCTTTTGGATCCTATCATGGAGGACAGTCCGGAAGAAGAGGAGGAAGAACGGATGGAGGAAGGAATAATCCGCTGCCGCCATTACCGTGTAGTAAAGAACAGATAGTAGGACTTTTGGAACAATGGGTGTCGAACAAGGAAGAAACTCTCCCGCCCGTATCAGCATAACCTACCGCGGCGGATAAGACATACGAGCGGTATTACTATTACCACAGAAGAGTTCACCATACACCGTGGAATGCTATTCCCTTCGGTACATCGTGCAAAGAAAGCGATCTAGAGGCGAGTTGGAAATAGGGGAGCAAAGCATCAAGAGTGATCCGCTTCCTCAGCATCAAGTTATGATGATTTCACACGAACCCACTGAGGGAGAAGCTTGGAGACCTTGGGAGGACGCGGAAGAAGAAGAAGTATGTGAGGTTGCTGAAATAACAATCTTTCCGGATACGAATGGAATTGCTAGCAAGTTCGCTCAAACTGTTTTGGCTCAACAGTTCTTCGATTCCTTGGGTTTTAGTGAAAATCAAGTCCGAGAAGCATCCAAAGCTATCACCGCAGTCGCGTCCGGAAAGGCATACAACCCTTTACCTAAGGAAGCTATCACCTTTACGGATGAAGATATATGCTACCCATGAGAGCACCTTCGCACTTTATACTTGACAGCGTTTATTAACAAATAACCCCTCAAGCGAACTTTCATAGATTGCGAAGCTTCCCTCAACCTAATTTCACTACACACATTGGAATCCTCAGGGGTGTCGAGAACAACAATTAAGATGCGCGCGACAACTGTGAGAGGATTTGGAGTACAGACCCAGACGGCAATCGGGATGGTACACCTGATGATGAAGATCGGACCCATTAGGGCACTTACACCCTTCTACGTAGAGGATGACACTACGTTCCATGTACTACTAGGGCGAGGATGGCTCTTGAACCATAAGGTAGTAGCATCGACGTATCACCAGTGTGTTAAGACTAATATTGGAGGAAAGCAATTTTGAATCCCAGCTACAAGCAACCCATTCAGACCGGAAGAAGCTTACATGGCTGATGCAGTGTTCTACACACAACCTGTCCTAGACCAAGGGGAACAGTCGGAGCATCTCACACCACTCCCTAAGTGGGAAGATCTTCAGCCGGAAGAGCAAGCAAAGAGGAAGGCTAAGTCGATATTCAGTCCATCACGGATGGGACCTGCCACATGAAGTAAGAGGGCAGTAACAGAAACAAAGAACATCCAGTTCAAACGCTTCTCTCATTCGGAAAGAGGACATGATTACCGCTTATAGCAATTAGCCGGGGAAGCCTCCCATTGTCAACACGGTTGTGCAATGTCATCAGCAGATGAAGAAATGGCGGAGGCGACCCAAGTAATTGAAGAATTACAGGAGGAAGTAGAACTCCCTATCTTAGAAGAAGAAATGATAGAAAGCTTGCCTGAGGAAAAGATAAAAGTCGATCCAACTCTTGATGGGCTAGAAGAAATAAATCTTGACTCGGAAGACAAACCTCGCGTCGTATGCATCAGTAAACATTTGGAAGAAAAGGAAAGGTCACGGATGATTAAACTGCTTCGGGAGTACCAGGACGTGTTTGCTTTCACATACGATGAAATGACTGGCCTGGATAGAAGTCTGATCGCACATAACCTCAACGTCTCACCCGAGTACAAACCAGTTAAACAACGAAGTCGCAATTTTCCGGAAAAGATCGATTTGGCTATCAAGGAAGAGGTGGAGAAGCTGCTAAAGGCTAAGTTCATTAAGCCAATCCAACACCCTGTATGGCTGGCAAACATCGTACCGGTAGCAAAGAAGAATGGAAAAGTCCGATGAAGTGTAGATTATCGAGATCTGAATCACGCTTTCCCTAAAGATGACTTCCCAGTACCGAATATAGACGTAATGGTGAATAACACATGTGGATACGATATGTTTTCTTTCATGGACGGGTTTAACGGATACAACCAAGTGAGAATGGCAGCGGAGGATGCTCATAAGACGACTTCCAGACGCCATATGGAAACTTTATTATGTTGTGATGCCATTCGGATTAAAAAACGCAGGCGCGACTTATCAACGGGCAATGGTAGCTATCTTCCACGATATGATGCATCAAGTAATGGAGGTCTACATAGATGATGTCGCGGTAAAATCAAGAGTGCGAGAAGATCATTTGGATCATTTAAGGTGCGTCTTTAACAGGTGCAGAAAGTATCACTTGAAGATGAATCCTCTCAAGTGCGCTTTCGGAGTCACTTCCGGAAAATTCTTGGGATTCGTTGTTACAAATAAAGGATACAGATCGATCCGGACAAGGTAGAAGTGATAACCACCATGAGATCACCTACAAATGTGAAAGAATTGCAAACTTTCATAGGCAGAGTATCCTATGTCTGAAGGTTCATCCCCGGATTGGCGCAACTGTTGTCTTCATTCTCACCCTTGTTAAAAAAGAATAAACCGTACGAATGAGGGGACGATCAAGAGCGAGTCTTTCAGAAGCTTAAAGAATGTCTAATAGTGCACGAGTCTTGCGACCACCCGTCAAAGGTGAACCCCTTTACCTATATACAACATTCACCAGTGTGGCGATTGGAGCATTACTGGCTCAAGACCTTGGTAATGACCAGCTGTGTTCGATCCACTATGTCAGCCGGGGGTTTAGAGATGCAGAGTTCAGATATTCGAAAGTGGAGCAAGCATGCTTAGCATTCATATATGCCACACAAAAATTACGATCTTATTTGCTCGCCCATGAAACTATAGTGGTATCAACTGCTAATCCAATCGCCTATTTAGCTACAAAACCAGTCTTATCCGGCAGAACAGCCCGCTGGTTGCTAAAACTATCTGAGTTTGAGCTAAAGTATTAGCGGTCTAAAGGAGTACGAGGGAAAGCATTCGTGTACTTGTTGGCCGCTTTCCCAGGTACGGATATGACAGAGATAAGTGATGAGATACCTGGAGAAGTTGCAGAAGTCGAGGAGGAAGAACATTGGTCGATGTTTTTCGACGGATCATCATACGACTCTTATGGAGGAGCAGGGATAGTATTTGAAGCCCCCAAAAGAGAATTGTTATCATTCTCTTTCAAGTTAGATTTTGAATGCAGTAATAATGTGGCAGAATATGAAGTGCTGATTCTAGGATTGCGCATGGCAGAAGAGCTCAATTTAGGAGCGATAGATATCAAAGGAGACTCGAAGTTAGTCACAAATCAAGTGTCAGGCGATTTCCAAGTAAAAGAAGCACACTTAGCTCCTTACCGAGCGGAGGCCCAATAATTAATAACAAAAAGGGGAAGTACTGTTATTGAGCATACTGGGAGGTCTACGAATAAACACGCGGACGCGTTGGCTACCTTAGCAGCGAAGCTACAGTTAAACGAGGCGGATGAAGGTACAGTATTAGTGAAAAGAAGGGCAGTATCGAGCACATGGAAAGAATACGCGGCGTTCGAACAAAAGGACGATTGGAGGACAACGTACATTGAGGATCTAACCAAAGAAGCGGACGATCAGTTGTTGCCCGTTAAAGTGTTAAACCAATTTGTCATAATACGAGGAGCGCTATACTACTGTACATTCATAGGTGCATTATCACGATGTGTGGTAAGAATAGAAGCGCAAGAGATACCGAGCCGCGTCCATATGGAGTCTTGCGGACAGACATGAGAGATTCCATTATACCGCCGCTTACAGAGAATGGGGGTCTATTGGCCAAGTATGGCTGCTCAAGCAGCAGTGGTGCAGGATAATTGCGAAGACTGTGAAGCACCTCCGCAACAAGCAGAGATATGCAGTATAGAGATAGAAGATTGGAAACATCCATATATAGATTTCATCCAACACGAACGCCTACCGCAAAATAGACAAGACGCGTTTTAAATCCAGAAGAAGGCAAGGCGATTCTTTATGAGTGAAGGGATCCTCTACAAGAAAAGCTATGGGAACACAATATTGCGCTGCTTATCACAAGAAGAAGTGGAGGTAGTAATGACCACGACTCATAATGCGGAGCACCAGGGGATGAGAAAACTCTTCCTACAACTATACGAATGAGGATTCTACTGGCCCACGATGGAATTTGACACTGCTGAACACGTAAAGAAATGTCAGCAATGCCAGAGCCACGGACCACTCATCCGCGCCCCACACACGTTGTTGCACAGTGTTGTTACCCCTTGGCCCTTCCACAGTTGGGGTCTTGATATCATTTGACCGATTAATCCAACCTCATCCGAGCGACATAAGTATATCGTTACTGCAACCGAGTATTCCTCTAAATGGGTGGAAGCCATCCCACTGCGAGACTATTCTGGAGCTACAATCGCAGCGTTCATCAAAGAATACATCATTTGTCGATTAGGAGCGCCAATGATCATCCGATCAGACAATGGGACTTCATTCGTCAATCAAACAGTTATGGAGCTGCTAGATCAGTACGACATTAAGTTTCATACGTCGACTATCTATTACCCTCAGGGGAATGGACAGGCGGAAGCTACTAATAAAACATTATTAAGGATATTAAGTCATACAGTACATGATCACCATAGGAGTTGGCATGAGCAGTTACCCCTTGCGCTTTGGGCGTACCGCATCTCCAAGAGAAGTTCAACTGGCATCTCTCCTTATTCCTTGGTTTACGGGGAAGACGCGATACTACCAGCGGAGATTGACATCCCTTCTGCACGCGTAGCCATGGCCAGTCTCACTACCCCGGATGAGATCAGTCGCTTCGCGCATCTTGATACACTGGAGGAGCGCCGAGCTAGAGCTGAACGATTTGCGGATAAGTATAGGCAAATGACGGAAAGATACTATAATCAGAAGGTAAAAGAACGGACTTTTTGTATCAACGACATTGTAATGAAGATCGTTCTGCACGTACAACGAGATGCAACCCAATGAAGTGCACCAATAGCCCCGAGTCTGGCTAGGTTCCGTGCATGACCCAATAAATTGGACCAATAGCCCCGAGTCTGGCTGGGTGCTGTGCATGGCCCAGTGAAGTGCACCAATAGCCCCGAGTTTGGCTAGGTTCCGTGCATGACCCAATGAAGTGCACCGATAGCCCCGAGTCTGGCTAGGTTATGTGCATGACCCAATGAAGTGCACCAATAGCCCCGAGTCTGGCTAGGTTCCGTGCATGACCCAATGAAGTGCACCAATAGCCTCGAGTCCGGCTAGGTTCGGTGCATGACCCGGTGAAGTGCACCAATAGACCCGAGTTTGGCTAGGTTCCGTGCATGACCCAATGAAGTGCACCAATAGCCCCGAGTCTGGCTAGGTTTTGTGCATCACCCAATGAAGTGCACCGATAGCCCCGAGTCTGGCTAGGTTTCGTACATGATCCAATGTAATGTACCAATAATTTCAGACTTGGACGAGTTCCGCGCATAAAGCTTATTAAGGTTTTGAGGATAATCATAGAACACAACACATAAGATAAATACTAGTCTTAATTAATCCAAGTAATGGATACATTCAAAAGGTGGAACAGATGAAATGTAATATAGAGTGAATATACTCCTAAAGAAGCGTCCTGAGTGTTGATGTTGTATAAAAGTAATATAATTAATATGTTCATTCGGAATAACACACAAAGTAGATAAAACAAAACGTTCCAGGCAGTCCCTGAAATTAAAGAACTGAAGCCAACGCTGAACTCGCATGTCTAAGTCTGCCGCGCGTAATAGCCAAGTTGCTTTCTCTTTGCTCCATCCGGACACGAGCATTAGAAAACACTTCAAAAGATTTATCTGAAGCCATGATATTCTCCACTGAAGGGTCAATCCGACAAGCACTCAATCGATCCACATATAAATCCATTGCATGAAGGTATTAAGTTTGGCTGACCTCGAATAACTCCTCACACTCGCAGGCAAGACGAGCATTTCCGACAACAGTAGCTTGTAACAATTCAATTCTATGTTTTTTAAGAAACACACATAAAGTACTGATTGATTCTCCCATAATGACTAATAACTTTCATCCAATAACATCTAGACTATTTAAAAAAAAAAAAAATTGGGGAGAACTTTTCAAGATGATTCAGTTATAAGCATACGACAACGTGTGATCTCTTGTTCCACATCTTGAATTATCAAGAGCGCCTCCTCACACTAAACAATAGCCATAGATAGAGAAACTCGCATATCTCCTAGTACTTGCTCTACTTCATGCATAATCCTTTCAGACCCATTGTTTTGCTGAGCCATCTCAAAAGTTTCATTTTGCTCCTCGAAAGCCCTACGTGCACCATCTTGAAAAGCCAGCCTATGAGTCTGCAAAGTCTTCACTTCACTTCTTAGGACTAGCAATCGCGCCAATTCCACGCATTTATCAGAAGGGTGCAATAAAGCGGATATTACACTTAAAGTTAATGCATACCCACGCAAACAACGACCCGGTTGCTGGGAAATGTATGCGCGACAATCTGCTACAGCCTGATCCATATCAATCATCATAAGAACCGATTCTTGAAATAGCCGGTCGGCTTCATGATGCGCGGAGACAACATCATCTAGTGCACGTTGAATTTTGAAAGATACTAACCCGGACGCCAGTGCTGCCTGAGCCGTTAAATATATTTTGTGTCGCCTATCAACTCTAGTGCGCGTTTTAGTACGATATGCCGTTCTTATATCCCTAAGCAATTCTATTTCAATCTTCACAAGCAATAAACGATCTAACTCAGATTCCCTTCTATAAAGAGTTACTAACGTCGACACAGAGGCTAGAGTTAGTACGTAGCCGTGCAAAAGGCGAGCCATCTAGAGAATTCCAATGTAAACGAATGAACAGAGCACAAGAAATGAAAATGCAAGGAACAAGCTTTTTTTATATAGGAAGCATACATCTCAGAGAGCATTCATTGTTCCACAACTACTACTAACTAAAAAAAAAAAAAAAAATTAGGGCAGCGCATGAAGTGCCCTGTGAACTTCAATAAGAGCCATTTCAATAGACCTCACGCTACGGTATGCGTCAACACATTGAAAGTGAGTAACTAGACGTTGCTCGCAACAATACCCACGATGTTCAAGAAGAGCCATACTAGGCAACCCACCCTCACTTTGAATCTTCATCACAAGATGATCCGCAGTGACCAATTGTTCATGCCAACGAGAGTTCTCGATTGTGAAGTTATCACGCGCAAGACACATCACCCTTAAAAGGCGATTTAGATGCCTCACCTCCAGAACCAACCTTACACGATCAGCCATGAAACAAAAGAACTTAAGGGATATTTAGTATGACTGATTAAGACAATTCTCATATATATAACCAAAATAACACAAAACACAAGACAAAAAAAAATATGAATGAATGATGATGATGAAGTGATAATAGTAGTAATTTGTTCAAGAGCGCCCAATTATGAGCGAGTGACAGTAAAAAATATCTTCACCTAGGTCCTGCATCATCAATTGCGCCTCGCCATATTGAGTAGTGGAGTCGGTATAAACATTACGCACCTCTTCTAGCACTTGATGAATCTTGTCCATAACATCATTGGAGACATGGGCCTCTTGAGCCATACTTAGCGTCCCCTTATGCTCTTCATAAGCTTTGCGCCTTATCCAGAGCAATCAATCGGTGAGTTAATAGCATCCCGACTTCATCCTTCAATACTAACAAACGCGCTAGTTCTGCTTTCATATCGGTAAGATGAATGAGGGTAGAAACAACACATAGAGTCAAGACACAACCGCGGAGATTTGGTCCCGCCCGCTGAGTGATAAATGCACGACAGTCGGCTATTGCTTGCTCAATATCAGTTGTCATAATTATTGACTCTTGGAATAGTCTCTCAGCTTTGTTCCGAGTGGCAATTGTATCATCTAGCACGCGTTGTACTGCCATAGTCAGGCGCCCGGACGTTTGCAGCTTCTGAGCCATTGAATACGTCTCATATGCTCATCAAACTACGCGCGTGTGGCCACTCTATTCGCCATTCTAAGCATTTCCACTTCAGTTTTTACCAGCAGCAAGAGACTTAGTTCATGATTCTTCTCATAAGGAATGACGAGTGCTGGTACAGGAGCCAAAACTAAAGCGTAACCATGTAGACGATGAGCCATCCGCTGCAAAATATAGCTAACAACCAAAAGAAAAACAAAACCTGAAAGACAGTAGCTAAGGCAATTCCACTTACCCCATACTTATAGAAAGACATAGTAGTATCACATTAATTACCATCCAACCATAATAATAAATGTAGATAATCAAAATAATAAAATATGTCTTGCAAAAAGAAAAACAAACCATCGAAATTCCAAGTTCAACCCAAACAAAAGCAAAGAAAATATTTTTCAAAACCCACTCATAAAACAACTCAAAAAATTAATTAATATCCAGAGCAACCAGCTCCGCTCTCTTCTTAGTAAGACGCTCATTGACCTCTTCGGCAGCATTCCGGGAGATCCTCAACTCCTCGGTAGCTCGACCAACGACCGCCATCAGTCGGTCGTATGCTGCTTTCTTAACATCAGTAACATTGAGCAAGCGCCTGTATTCTTGATCCAGCTCATCAATCTCATGAGGCAATGTGGCCCGCGCATTGTGACTCGTCTTCGCCAAATCCAACAGGTTCTTGAGCTAATGGATAGGAAATCGAAGAACCAAATAAGTTTGAATAGAAGCATCCCGCTTCCTCAATGTAACTGGATCGATAGGAGTTTCCTCCGCCTGAGAAAGGCCGTCCGCTATGTCGAGTAAATCCTCATTAGCCATGACTAAAGAGTTGGCGGGCATTTCCTCATGAACGCACATGTGATCGAACATCTCAACTATACGTCGATAAGTGGCTTCTTTAGACGAAGGGACCCAAAACCCATGTACCAACTCGTAGCGGTCGTCCACACCAGCCTTCGCCGCTGAAATAGCGCGAGGATATTAGAATTGGGGATCCTCCGGGGTAGCCATTAATTCAGCATCGGCATTTACGCCGCTAGAGTCCTTAGGAGCCGGCTTGGATAATTTATGTCGCTTGTCATTAACACTTACGGACTCACTACCTTTAACTTGTTGGTTTGAGCCGCTCCCCTTGCCATGGGCGCCATCTCGTTTTCCCATATTTTGAAGAAAGAAAAAGAAAACATAAATAAATGTTCCACCAGCAAGGAAGTAATGATGATAACCCAAAATGTATAACACATACCAGAACGGAATGAGGAAGAGGATTGGCAGGAGAATGGACCGATCGGTGAGAGGAAGAAGAGGAGCTTGACGCAGCTGGCTCCGAGTGACCTATTGAGAAACAAAAGAAAAAGGAAAGGAGGAAATAAAATAATTTCATCAGAGGGATACAGTGAATGGAGGTGTATATATAGATTACCAAATACATTTAATAATAACAACAAAATATCTTGACCGGCACGTGTCAGTATTCAAACCTAACAAGGGACATCATAGTGTACTTACGAGACTTAGAAGGAGAAGAACTTTTATTCCTAGTATTGCCTTTAAGACCACTGTCCTCTTGGGAATAATCATGAACGAAATGGTTTGACTCAAACTCGCTCGCTGGACCTAGCATATCGGAGGGAGTATGAATAGGATGATTAGGATCTTGAACCGTCTATATAATTAGAGGGCGAGTAGAGTGTAGAATCATACGGGGAGAAAGTATGTCCGTACCACTTTGACTGACCGATCGGCCTAGTTGGCGTTCCACGCGCTCAATAAATGTACTTGTGGACGGGGACCCCATTTTTGGAGCCTGTGGAGAAAATGGAGGGAAACATTAGCAGTACGAATGGAAGGCAATCACAGAATAGGTAGCACGCTGGCATCTCACTTCATCTTCTTAGCTAGCCGATCAGCCCTCCATTCGTTGAGAGGCAGATTAATGTACTCTTCAAAGAGTAGGCCCCTTGGCTTCTAGCCAATAGACGGGGATTTCTAAAAGGATAGGACAAACAAATATAAAAGAAACTAAAACATGAGTCGGTGGAAAATAAAAAAGAGAAGAATGGAGAGGTACCTTAGCGGGAGGAGTTGCA
This sequence comes from Papaver armeniacum, assembly GCA_023531295.1. Lineage (NCBI taxonomy): Eukaryota > Viridiplantae > Streptophyta > Magnoliopsida > Ranunculales > Papaveraceae > Papaver > Papaver armeniacum. Next base: position 208,932 of record JAJJWW010003060.1, read on the forward strand.
ATGGGAGGAATGTCCAAAGGCTTCACCGGTGGAGGACGCCTCCTCTTTTTGGAACTAGACAAAGGAGGTAAAGCACTACCCTTCCCGTCTTCTTGATAAGACTCATCGCCCAGAAGAGAATCCCAGCTGGTGACCAGTGGATGAAGAGGGAGACCTTTGTTGCTTGAGGAGAATTTGTATTTCTTGGCAGTCTCCGCATTTAACTTCACGCGACCCGATGCGTCCATCTCTTTGAAATCATCTTTGGTCAAAGCCGAAGGATCATATGGTTCCTTGAGGAGGAGGTTCAGCACGTTCCTGTTGATACCATTGCGGTACCCAAGCCACTCGGGGGTGACGTTAACTTTCCGACGGGATTGAGGATGGAAGAGATCAAAATGACACTGGCGATCACTCATCCGAAGACCATTTTGAAAACAAAACGATCAAAACTCTTCCGAACTTCCTTATCTTCTTCAAAGAAGGGAGATGAGGGTTATAAGGAACCCCTTGGTCAAAACCCAGCTGTCGAGCCATACGAACTGTATTGTATGTCTCGGATGAAAATTTTCCGCCATAGAAACCAGGAAGACGCCCGGGTAAAGTATAGACAATGATGTCAAAATCATCGGCTGAGGGCGTCTCCGCAGAAGACATCCTCCTCGGAGATTGGACAATGAAATTATAATGCATAGAACTGGTACAACCATCTTGATAAGTGACAGGATTGAAGTCAGTGCCCTTATCCATGTGATCCTTGAGCTTTGTCCTAGGGAGAAAACCCTTCTTGTGGTAAACAGCCATCTGAGGGTGCGACTCAGGAACCGTCGCGAGTCGCTTAGAACCATCTTTTTGAGTGACCTCTTTTTGTCACGAGAGAGCAAGAGGATTCAGCTGAGGAGGCTCGTATACGGAAAGTGCACCCAAGCCCATGCTTGAATGAAATTGGAAGGAAGGAAAGTTTCAACCTCATGAGATCCGTCCACGCGACGAATATCACGCACCATCAAGTCCAAGTGATGATACAGACCGCCCAAGAACATAGGAGCAAGCGGAAATGATACACCGCGGGATATTAATACGGCCATAGGGATAAGATCTTTCTTGATAGTGTCCCAGGGACAGTACTCGAATACATCATGACATAACCAGAAGAGGAGGAAGCCCGCCAACTCCGCTCTATCTGTCTCTCCCTCCCGAGGAGGAACACCCTCGCGTGGGCCAGAAAGCATATGAGCCAAATATTTGATCCAATAGGATAAAGAGGCTCGGCGTTGCCCGGACTTCGGTTTCTGGATGCTCTTTAAATCCCTCACCTCATCAGACTCTTCAGCGGCAGATGACTTTGGTCGAGCAGCTTTTATGGCAGATGCCATAAGCTTTGAAGAAGACGGATCTTTAGTGGGATAATCATGAGTAGCATACGCAGTAGCTTTACCCTTTGCTTTAACTACCAGGCCTTCTATTTCGCTCGGAGCCTCGGCCTTAAGCTCTTCTGGCAGTTGGAATGTTATGGACTTCGTTCTAGCAGCAATCAAGCGATCACGAAGGTTTCTGTCATCCTTGTTTAAAGACTTGTGAAGGCAACAACTGTCGAAAACTATATCACCATGAACAGGTAGGCCGGTAAGCGCCACTACGTTTTCTAGAATAGGGGTCGCTTCACCCCAAGAAAACAGAAATGTGTGGGGGTCGACTCCCCAGCGCGCACATAAGCGGATCAAACTGTCGTGATCTCGACGGATGTATCTAAATTTTGAAGCCTTTAAAGCAGCCTCTATGCCTAAAGAATGAATGACCCTTTCATTATCCGGATTGGAACAAATGTAATCTACCCAAGGATCCCAGGTGGCATGAGATTCAGTGGACGAACAAAGGTTGATTGAAGGGAAAACGTAATCTCCCCTATGTACGGCCAAACGGGGCATATCCTTAAAGGAAGGTATATGAGGCGACACCGCTTTGGGACAGATGAGCCAGCTCTCAGATCCGGACGGAGGAAAAGGATGAGGGTTCAGCATGCGCACAACCCAGATATCATTAGCTGGGAAAAGAGTAGTATTGTCATCCGCCGCGGGCGGCCGTAGCTGATCTTTAAGTGCAGGACTGCTCCTTATTTCTTCAGTGTGTATGATTCTGATTGAGGAGGCGCGTCATGGTTAGGCGATTCATTCGACATGACAAGTAAAAAGAGGAAAAGAAGAGAGAGAAAGGGATACAGTGAAAAAATGAGGATTAAAGGGCGAGGTCTCCTCTATTTATAGGAGGTAAAAAAGGGAGCGGTTACTGGGCAGACCAATAACCGCAGCCACCCAAGGGTCATGAACTTAAACCGCCAATAACTCACTAATTGTAACCGTCGCATCAACATGTGACTGTTGACACGGACTTTGACCGGTCAAACAATCAGGGGACTAATGTTGATACATGAAAATAATCCATCCTAAATATATGGCCCCCTTAGCCTATCAAGGGTCCCTTTTAGGATGGAGAGACTAGGGGACTAGGCCTAGCCCACTAGAATGGGATAGTTCTAGTCCATCCAAGACCACATTAAGTTGGTCGGGGCTTTAGCCCAAGAGGAAAGCCTCTTAGGGTTTGGTATTAACTTAAGGAAAGGGAAATGGTAGTTTGGTAATATGTTAATCTTATGAGCATTTATTCATAAGATGATCATTATAAAAGGGGAAAGAGGGCAAACTTATGGGGATATCATTAACCCACCATTACTTCCCACAAACCTCTTTACTCCTTGGGAGTACTTTCTGTGATTAGGGCTAGTTCCTCCTTCCCACGTTTTACCCTATCAATAATATTCCTCGAGCAAACAAAACAAAACTAAAATATAACAACTCCTTTTCATCGAGGTTACGGTTACTTTTAGCGAATGTAACAAGCCTTTGAAAGGTGTCCCTAGTGGAAGTTTTAGTCTCGTGAAGGTTTACAAGAGGTGTACCTACAAAACCTTTTACTCCAAATTCCAACTACCTGTAAAGAATCTATGAACGCATCTTAAATGATTACAGGATGAAGTACCCTGATGCAAATCCAATTCATATGTAAGTAAACAAAGCTCTACTCAGAAAGTCGAACAAACCACAATACTCGAAATCTAACTAACCAAAATCACACATGAATATATTAAGAAGATGGATATAGAGATAGTTGTTTGTGAATGTTGACTAAAGTGAACGGTGTTTCCCATATCTGTCCGATGTCACCGCCCATATGAACATATGAATCCTAATGGATTGAGATACTGGTCTGAATTCTAATATCAACTCAGCTGGCATATACACGGGAACCAGTGGTTGATAATTCTAATTCTAGATCAACTTAGTCGGGCATATACAAGGGAACCAACGGTCGATTTATTAATAAAACAATAATAATAATATATGTTTTTCTTTTTTTTTTATTCTTTTTTTTTCTTTTTGAATCGACAACAGGATTAAATCTTTTGGATCCAAGCGCATGCTTCTTTGTAGCTGATTACATGGTACTTCCCATGGATCCTGCGTTCCACACTTGTTTAGGCGACGGAGACAGGGAGAACACACACATATTGCTGTCCAAGTGTCATTCTATTGTTGTTTATTTATTTTCATTTTTTTTCTCAAATATATACTCTGATTGGTCTTATTGGTTTGGTTTTTTTTTCCCTTTTTAAGTAACTAAATCACTCTATTTCATCCTAACAGTGATAACAATTCGATGTTAGTGCCCTACCAAATCACTTAGAGAAACAAAAAGTATGCAAAAATAAAAACAGAAGGTGATATGGTGACGATTCCGAGATATGGTAACAACTATCATGTTATTTCTAACACCTCAACTCTGTACTTTTAGTTAATGGGTTCCTCAAATCCTGCAAGCAAGATGGTTCCATCCACTTATATTGTCTAGTGTCATCCTGAAGGCACACGTTTCTAGATTTTGGAGTTTATAAAGCATTTTAAAAAAAAAATATTTTTTTAACTAAAGGCATCAAACTCTACAAACATATAAATGCTCCCCCACACTTAAACTTTACATTGTCCTCAATGTAAAATTTAGTCATACAAAGTAAAGTTCAAGGTGGGAATTAAATTCCTTATAATGATATGCAAAATAAGAAAATTGATACTCCAACTCATAGCTACTTCTGAACGATAGAGGATAAACACTAAACACGCTATTTAGTTGGCACCTAATCCCAACTCAACCAATATATACCTCATCGTCAAGAAAAAATTCCATCTACTTAGAAAGGCTAGTGTTTATTCTAAATTGTTCAAAAATCTCTAAAAGTTGGAGTTTTTATATGAAAAAATAAAGATAAAATGCTTAAAAATAAAAAGATAAAGATAAAGATACAAAACCGATGGGTTGCCTCCCACTTAGCGATTGGTTTAAAGTCGTCAGGCCGACTTTCATCTCGCTTGCATTCTTAGACAGCGTCAGACTCCTCAACAAAAAAACATGAGTGCACATCGCTAGGTTATCTCATCGCCTCAAAGATGTTGAAGCATGATGCGCGTCGTTTACACAACAAATTAATTCACTTCTTTCCACACAATTAACTGGTAATATAATGGCAAGGAGTTCGTTCCCACGAAGAGCATGGAGTTTTTAGTTGTTATAAAGTAACCGAAAAGGGGGGTTTTTAGATTTTGAACAAAGTAAATAATAAAAGAACGTAAAAAGAATTGATTTGAAATAATGAGAAGAAAGATGACCAGGGAATCCTTCGCCGTCACTGAACCGAAAATTATTGAATACAAATTTATCTATTGTTAAATTTATATTGTTATCAACAGTAGAATAGCAATAAATTCTGTTATCCCCCGGATTCCTGTTGTCACTAGATACGAAAGCGCTCGACTACCAGTTTTTATCATACTAACCCACCAAGAATAAGCTCTCAAGGTGTAGATTAACTGAATACTTTACACTCTGTGAATCAGGTTGATCCTAGCATCAGACGCATAGGCTCGACCCGCTTACTAGTGTTATCTCTATACACAATTGCTTAACAGAATCCCTCTGTCAGCTTATGCGATTTACTACTTGTGTAAAGAGCTGATGTGATAATTACACGTATCACACAACCCTAAACTAGTAGAAGAAATATCGATTGGTTAATTTAATTGATCACTTTAAATAACCCCTCAATATTCTTAAACATTAAAAATAATAAAAATAATCAACAATAAAAAAAACTTGAAACAAACTTGGTTTAAGAAATTAAAGCTTCATTTTTCAGGACTTTGAAATCATCCCTAATCAAAAAGAAGTTTAGCTACTCATAGCTAAAAAGTAATAATAATTAAATAAATAAGAAAGAAAGAAATTGAAACTAAATATAAAAGCTCACAAGAAAAGCCAGGGAGCAAAACTTTATTTCTCTCTCTGTTTTTGTCTCTAGCTACAAAAGGAATAATAAAAGAAGAAGTGATTTTTGCTTTGGTATTGGCTGCTATTTATAGCCTTCACAAACCCTAGCCGATCCACAATAGTCATACTAGATAGACAACACCAAGTCGGTTAAGCTTATCGTAGAGCAAAAGATGCTGATTCGGTACGGCGAGCTACGTTAGTAAAATGGAGACGCTGCTTCCTATTAGCTATCACTTCAGCAGAACTTGTGTGTCATTATCTACGTCGTTGATTTATTGAGCTTCGATGCTCCGACGTACACAAAATTACCACTCTCTTCAAAATGCGTCAAAGGTTCCTGCACAAAGACTGCAAAGCGGCCCCACCACGCGTTTTCTTTCTCTTTCCCTTCGGCTGCACGTGCTGGACAGGTCCTACCGTGACGTCATCGCCGCAACCCAAACTCATAACTACAGAACCATACTCTTCTGTCTATCCCGTCGTTCATCTCCCTGCTGACCATCACCGTTAATGGCAGCAGCAGCTACCACTATATCATCATCACATGCATGTTGTTCCAGCGAGCAACCATTGCTCATATAACTTCTCAATCTCGAGAACCGAAAGACCCTCTTCATCACTGCCATCCTCTCTTTGAACTTCTTCACGAGCTTTTATATCAGCTTCCTTCGAACCACGGCAAAACGATCACCACTGCAGACTCGAGCTCCAACCGCAGTCATAAATTACCATCATAACCCCATCGTCTCTGCCAACAGTTCCTTGAAGTTCGATCCCTCTGATTTGAAATCAGACATTTACCCAAGCTTTATATCATCCTCAGGAACCTAATGATATGTTTAGATTCGAATATCGATGTTAATCAAGATCCGTCACCATCGTGATCATCATGATCATCAAGTTCTGTCTGCCATTGCCGTTCCTGTCTATGGAGTTAGGGAAGAAGAGGAATGTGCCCTTAGTAAAATGGTTGGTGCCTTTAAACACTATTTGAGTTTGACCTCCCCCTTTATAAAAGACCCGATCGCCTTTTAGGTTCCTTTGAACTTGACTGTCCCTTTAACAGAATGACTACCCCTTAACGTCTCGCAGGGGTACCAATAGTAGTTTCCCTGGTAAATGACCATTTAGCCCTTTTAGTCTTTTAAGTTCTTGTTTTGCTCATAACTTCTTCATACGAAGTCAGAATAACTTCGTTCTTTCGCCATTGTTTTGCTCATAACTTCTTCATACGAAGTCAGAATAACTTCGTTCTTTCGCCATTGCCCTTTTAGTCTTGTACTTGAATGAGTTTCACTTGGTCTTTGGCCCTTCTCCACTTTTCCTAGGGAGAAAACCCTTCTTGTGGTAAACAGCCATCTGAGGGTGCGACTCAGGAACCGTCGCGAGTCGCTTAGAACTATATTTTTGAGTGACCTCTTTTTGTCGCGAGAGAGCAAGAGGATTCAGCTGAGGAGGCCAGTATACGGGAAAGCGCACCCAAGCCCATGCTTGAATGAAATTGGAAGGAAGGAAAGTTTCAACCTCATGAGATCCGTCCACGCGACGAATATCACGCACCATCAAGTCCAAATGATGATACATACCACCCAAGAACATAGGAGCAAGCGGAAATGATACACCGCGGGACATCAATACGGCCATAGGGATAAGATCCTTCTTGATAGTGTCCTTGGGACAGTACTCGAATACATCATGACATAACCAGAAGAGGAGGAAGCCCGCCAACTCCGCTCTATCTGTCTCTCCCTCCCGAGGAGGAACACCCTCGTGTGGGCCAAAGCGAGAGGAGCCAAATATTTGATCCAATAGGAGAAAGAGGCTCGGCGTTGCCGGACTTCGGTTTTCTCGGATGCTCTTTAAATCCCTCACCTCATCAGACTCTTCAGCGGCAGATGACTTTGGTCGAGCAGCTTTTATGGCGTATGCCATAAGCTTTGAAGAAGACGGAGCTTTAGTGGGATAATCATGAGTATCATACGCGGTAGCTTTACCCTTTGCTTTAACTACCAGGCCTTCTATTTCGCTTGGAGCCTCAGCCTTAAGCTCTTCTGGCAGTTGGAATGTTATGGACTTCGTTCTAGCAAAGAATCAAGCGATCACGAAGGTTTCGTCATCCTTGTTTAAAGACTTGTGAAGGCAAAGAATCGTCGAAAACTATATCACCATGAACAGGTAGGCCGGTAAGCGCCACTACGTTTTCTAGAATAGGGTCGCTTCACCCCAAGAAAACGAGAAATGTGTGGGGTCGATTCCCAGCGCGCACATAAGCGGATCAAACTGTCGTGATCTCGACGGACGTATCTAAATTTTGAAGCCTTTAAAGCAGCCTCTATGCCTAAAGAATGAATGACCCTTTCATTATCCGGATTGGAACAAATGTAATCTACCCAAGGATCCCAAGTGGCATGAGATTCAGTGGACGAACAAAGGTTGATTGAAGGGAAAACGTAATCTCCCCTATGTACGGCCAAACGGGGCATATCCTTAAAGGAAGGTATATGAGGCGACACCGCTTTGGGACAGATGATCCAGCTCTCAGATCCGGACGGAGGAAAAGGATGAGGGTTCAGCATGCGCGCAACCCAGAATCCCTCTGTCAGCTTAACAGAATCCCTCTATCAGAATCCCTTACTAGTGTTATCTTTATACACAATTTCTTAACAGAATCCCTCTGTCAGCTTATGCGATTTACTACTTGCGTAAAGAGCTGATGTGATAAGTACACGTATCACACAACCCTAAACTAGTAGAAGAAATATCGATTGGTTAATTTAAGAACGCGTAATTGGGGGATATGGAAACTAATTAGGGGATATAGCTAAATGACAAAATAGGGATCCAAATATCCTAGCTGGGTTACCCCTTATATAATTAAATTATTAATTCCTAATCTAACCCTCCCTAATCATAATTAGTTATTAATCCTGATTAGTAAAATATTAATGATTTGGGGGATATAATTTGTGTATTTATGTTTATTTGAATTTGTGTGGGTTAGTTGAGAGTAGAATGAGGGAAAAAAATTTTGAGTAGAATTTTTTTTTTTTGAAAATGGAAGATGATTGTGATGAGAGGCTTACAGCTGCTGAATCTTTAGCTCAATTACAACAACAATCATATCTTCAATCTTCGATTAATGATAACAACTCACAATTGTTGTATGATGAACCAACACCTTTGAATCATTATTTTCTTGACCATGAAATGTTTTGTGAAGAACCAACTCAAGAAAGTAAACATGTTCAGCATACAAGAAACCCCAACACACAGGTAATGCTTCAAAGAGGTCGAAAATTTAATATTTTTTTTTGAAACCGCCATTTCTGTCTGAAAAAAGCTTAGTACCGGCATGCTCATTGTATTAATTCTACGCCGGTATCATTTAACCGGCATTGTATTCATAGATATTTGTATGCCGGGACAAAATATCCCCCACTGTTCAAGAACATACCGGCGTGGTATTCAAACCAAGATTGTATGCTGGTACACATTTATACTTTTTACCTACCAGCGAATATTCTATGGAATATTCAAACCGGCATTGTGAGTACATGACATAGAATGCCGGTTTACGATACCGGCATAGCAACTTAAATGTCGAGGATGCCGGTTTTACATGAAAAACATACAGAAGCTAATGATATTTTGAACTTAAATACCGGCATTTGTTTCTTTTAACTTCGTGATGTCGGAACCTAATACCGTATGAAAACTCAAATTCCTTGAATTGAGTTTTAATACCGGCATGGAGAGTCGATTACCATTTATGCCGGTTATTAATCCCGGCAGTTTACTTTACTTATCGACAATGCCGGTTTTGAACTAATCCAATTTTCTTTTCATTCATTCCTTAGATTGTGACATACAACGATCAACCAAACTCCAAACCGCTCCATCGGGATACGTCGGAGTACTATAAAATGCCTCGGGTATGTTACCAAACAATACTTTCACCTAGTTTTTACAATTTTATGTTGGGATTTGCTTGTAATCTCCCATTGTTGTCCTTATGTAGGGAATAAAATATGAAAAGGAAGCAATTGCTTGGGCAAAAGCGACGGCTCTTAATAACATGTGTGTCTTAGTGAGGAATACCCAACGTTCATATGTTCATTTTGAGATGGTTTGCGAGAGAAGTGGAAAATACAATGAGAAAAATAGCCATAAGAGAAAGGGTTATGTATATGAAAAGAAGACTAAGAGGGTATACAAGACAGTTACGAGGAAGGATGACTGCCCCTTTAAGCTTGTATTCTATCTAAGAGGTTCAAAAGAAGAAGAAAAAGAATGGGAATGTAAGGTGTGGTTTGGCCGTCACAACAACCCCGATCCGAAAGATTTTGAAGGTCACTCCCTAGTTGCGAAGCTAAAACCTGATCAATTCGAGGATGTAAAGATGATGACCAAAGCATGTATCAAACCAAGAGTGATTCTCAGAACCTTCAAGGAAAAGGATAAGACCAACGTTTCTTCACTCACTACAATTTATAGCGCACAAGCAACCATTAAAAGGTTGGAATGGGAAGGGAGGAGTATTATGCAAGAATTTGAGAAGATAGTTTGGGATCACAATTACACGCGTATCATTAAAAGAGGTCCGGACAACAAGCCGCTTCAAATATCTGGATTCACGTAATTTTCAACCAAAGAATACAGACCAGAGTTCTTTACTAATGTTTGGACATCTTCATGCTCCGACGACAATTTCCACTCATTGCGGCTTGGTTTAACAAACATGCACAGCCTTAGTATGATCCTACAAATATGAGATAATACGATTAAGAGATGATGTAAAAGATAAAACAATGCACATGCACAAAATAAAAAATGGTTACATAAGTTTGAAAGATAGTACGAGCCCAAGAGTGCTTGTATCCAAAGAGTACTTTCGGTTCCGGAGCTTGACCCCAAATTTTACCATCATCGCGGTCGGGTATCATGTCATCAAGGTGAGGAAGGTGACAACCTTTAACTTTGTGTTTGCCCTTGCCCTTGTCCTTGACTTGTGTTGGTTGTTGACTAGTCCCACCAACTTCGCTTTGGCTTTCTAATTGACTTGGGGAACCTCATCATCTTCCTCCTCACTTTCCACTTCATCATGCTCATCGTCCTCAAGTGTTCCAGACCTTCACGGATTGCAAGTGCACTATGTTCACCACCACTCTCCCAAATTGACCCTCTTGTTTGAAACCCCAAACGTTTCTTGCGACCCGCGTCTTTCCCCGTGGAGGAGCGGTGGACCGAGGAGTATCAAGACCGTCCTTCCTCCTTCTCTTAGTGAGAATAGGACCTTTATTTTTCTTCGCTTCTTTGGTTTTTGACCTATAACATAAGCAAACAAAACAAACATTAGAAAAGTCATTGCAATTTAGGAACCGGCATACCAATTCCTAAACAAACCAATGCCGGTAACATGGACCGGCATAAGACCTTAAATATCGAGCATGCCGGTATCGTTATACCGGAATTTTTTAGAAACTAAATTATGTGCCGGTATTGAGCACCATTTCAGTGATGTTCCTGTATGCTTTAAGTGTACTACCGGCATTTCCGAATTGAACTAACAGATGCTAGGTTTTTAGATACCGTCATTCACGAAACCTAGATAGAATGCCTAAGACAAACAATTAAGTTCTGTGTGTTTTTAGTTGACTACCGGTATGGTATTCAACCCTAATTGTATGCCGGGTATAAAAATTCAGTTTCGGGAATGCAAACCGGTATGGTATTCGACCCAAATTCTATGCCGTACCTAAACAAGCTTGGTATTCAAACCAAGATCCAATGCCGGTACTCTCGTAACTCGACAGTTCAGCTATTGTTGGCGATTCTAACCTAAACCCATGGCTACAAATCAATTAAAACAATCATAAATGAGTTCAAAAATCACTTACCTTCTCAGAGAAGCCATGAGTGTTTGATCATCTGAGTTCTCTGTTGCGTCCTCTTCTAGTTGTTGAGCAATGTTCTCGATTCTTTGTTCATGTGTTTGTTGAGCAGTCGATTTGGTTCTCGGTTTTGCTTTCGATTTGGTTCTTGGAGGCATGGTTATGTTAGGTTAATCGACAAAGAAATTTTTGATTCAACGATTAATCGTCGATGAAGAATGAACGATGAGGAAGAAGATGAAGAAAAAATAAAATTTTCAAAACCTAAACCTATGCCGGTACAAATTGGAATTGGGGGATATATGATTTTGGTTATTTGATTTTTATGTTTTAAGGAAAGGGCATTACAGTCTTTTCATAATGATTTTTAATTAAGGAAAGGGTGTTTTGGTATTTTCGCACTCAAAAAACACCCCTTAACAGCTACCTTTGGTTGGTGGAAGTAATTCATATCCCCCAATTAGTTTCCATATCCCCCAATTACGCGTTCTAATTTAATTGATCACTTTAAATAACCCCTCAATATTCTTAAACATTAAAAATAATAAAGATAATCAACAATAAAAAAAACTTGAAACAAACTTGGTTTTAGAAATTAAAGCTTCATTTTTCAGGACTTTGAAATCATCCCTAATCAAAAAGAAGTTTAGCTACTCATAGCTAAAAAGTAATAATAATTAAATAAATAAGAAATAAATAAATTGAAACTAAATATAAAAGCTCACAAGAAAAGTCAAGGAGAAAAACTTTATTTCTCTTTCTGTTTTTGTCTCTAGCTACAAAAGGAATAATAAAAGAAGAAGTGATTTTTGCTTTGGTATTGGCTATTATTTATAGCCTTCACAAACCCTAGCCGATCCACAATAGTCATACTAGATAGACAACACCAAGTCGGTTAAGCTTATCGTAGAGCAAAAGATGCTGATTCGGTACGGCGAGTGATAGGGTGTAGAATACACCCTATTTATTATCTATTGGTTAGGCTTTATTTGCTATTTTTCTAGTAAATTATGTATTTTACACGTGTTTTTGAGTTATTAGGTACTCTGGAGTCGCACGGACGAAAAGATGGAGAAATCACCCAATTGGAGTAAAAAGGGCAAAATTATTATTTCATGGGCGAACACTATCCGGAGCCCAGTCAAGGAAAAGGGGCCAACTCTTTTGGAGGAGCACTACAGACAGGATAGCTAAGGTTAAGGGGGTGCCAGATGGGTAACCCTTATCAACGTGACTGGGGTGCATATATCCTACTCTAGTTTATTACCTACCCAACCCTAAATCGAGAAGTGTTCTCAATCATTACCATCACCTGAAATTGAGAGAAAACGATTTCTCTAAATCGTTCATTCCCCAACTCAGAGGAGGAGAATATTGGTTGAATTGGGAAGCTGCTGCTGGTGATTGTCATGGGGATTTGACGAATTCGGGAAGAAGAAGATGAAAAAATTAAGCTCGTGGAATGCACGGTGGTTGTGTTGATTAGAAGCTTGAAATGGAAAAGGAATTTTGGGGTTTCGGCTGAGAACTTTGTGTTTGTCAATTTGAGGTGTGAAATTGTGATTTGAGATGGAAGAGTTGAGAAGGAAATGAATCTAGACCGGTTAATTTGGCAGAGAACAAGATGGGTTCGATTGTGGTGGTCGATTTAGGGTTGTATGTTCTAGCTGTTGGAGATGAAATTGAAGATGGGGTTGAGCTCAAAAATGGGTTAGCATCAAAAACAAGTCTGAAATCAAATGAATGACATGGGTTCTGTCGAGATGGTGAATTGGGTTCTTGAATTTGGGGGGTTCTGGTTTGATAATTAGGGTTCTTTGAAGCCGCAAATCGATAGATGGAGAGCCTCAACTAGAATCTGAGATGAATGGGTTTGATTTGGAGTTCAAAGTGAAATGGGTGTTTGATGTGAAATGAGTTTATGAAGGTGGTAGTGTTGTTTTTATTACAGGGAAGATGAAATTGTTGTTGAGAATGGAATGGGTTTGAATCTGTGAGCTGCTATTCATGGGAAAATGGGTGCAGATTGAGATTACAGATCATGGAACTGAGCTGCTTTTGATGGCAAGAAGAGAAAGGAGGGGCCATGCTGCTATGATGTTGGGAATGGAAACAAGGAGATGGTTATGAAATTGCAGTACAGGTGATAAGTCTGTGATGTGCAGAGTGCAAGTGAGCTGAAATGTTGTGTGTGTTGGAATGCATGAAATACAGGGAAGGTTGAACTGAAGTATGGAGCTGACTAATGGAAGTTGAAATGCAGATTTGGAGATGGTTGAGCTGAAGGTTACAGGGCAGGATATTACAAACAGATGATGTTGTATTGCAGATTTAGAGCTGAAGATGATCTGGTCTTGAGGTGTTTTTGCTGCTGTTGTGGACAAGGTGATGCTATTGGAGCTGGAGCTGTGAAGCCAAGAAGTTTCAAGAAGCTGCAGAAAGTGTGGGTTTGTGCAAATGGGTTTGTGACTGATTCAGTTAAAGTTAATGGGAATTGCAGTTGGTGGTGATTTGTACGTTACATGGAAGAAGATGGTGGATGTTTGAGTGTGTGTGTGTGTGCTGTTTGATTTGGTTGCAGCTGCTCCAGAATTACAGTAATGGATGGATGGTTGTGCAGCTCAGGTGGTATAAGAAGAGAAGGTGCAATTGCTTGGACTTGTTGCAGAACAGCAAGGAGAGGTGGTTATCTGTGGTTGTAGTGGAGATGAATTGGAAGTTGCTACTACTGGAATGAATGAATGCCTGAAAGGAGATGTATGTTAGGTTTACAGGGAACTGGAGTTGTAGATGACATATTGGCAGTGAAGCACCATGATGGTGCAGCACTGGTTAGGCTATGCAAATGGCTCAGGCCTTGGCAAGTCAGCCCACTCAGCCTAGAGAACTCAGCTGATTCATGGTCTGACTCTCTGAATCACTTAACTCAACTGACTCAGTGCTTGACCCGAGTTAACTCGGTTGACCAGACCGATTTGACTCGTTTGACTGGTGACCGGGTGGACTTTGCCGGTCACCTGAGCCGTTTTCCGGTGCCGGATTCTGGCCTTGGCAAGTCAGCCCACTCAGCCTAGAGAACTCAGCTGATTCATGGTCTGACTCTCTGAATCACTTAACTCAACTAACTCGGTGCTTGACCCGAGTTAACTCGGTTGACCAGACCGATTTGACTCGTTTGACTGGTGACCGGGTGGACTTTGCCGGTCACCTGAGCCGTTTTCCGGTGCCGGATTCCGGCCAAATTCCGGCCACAATACCAGTTTTCCGGCGACCGTTTTTCGGGCAGAGTTTTCACATGGGTTTTTCTCACACATGGGCTTGGTGGACTTCTTTCTATTGGACCCTTGGGGCTTGACCTAATTTTGGAACAAGAAGAGCTATAAAGGAGAAAGTTTCTACAACTTTTGGAGGACGTTATATTTTTCTTGGAGCTTTGGAGAGCCGCTTTTGTTCTACGCTTCTAGGGTTTGCTTTTGTTCATCTTCTTCTTCTCAATTAATATTTTTATGATGAACTCCATAGCTATGAGTATCTAAACAAATATTATTGGTTATGGGATAAATTTGATTTCTCAATATGTTATATGATTCAATGAATTAGTTTTGTCTCAATATTTTATTGTTTGTGATTCACAATTAATAGTGTTATATGATTTGATAGTTTGTTTGGTTGAGTCCAGAATCAATCCGATTTACATTCATCTCTAGAGCTATATTAGGGTTTTCAATACGAAAAAGTTGTTTATCCCTGATTCTAAGTAGCATAATTGTGGGTAGTGCTTGTAGTGATATATCCTACTAGTCACAAGTGAATCATAACTTTTGTTAAAACGTTTAGTGCTTTTACACATTCATTTGCATTGATTAGTCTTATTTCATAGAACTTATTGCTTTTAGGGAGTTAAATCTAATTGTGCTTTTACACTTTAGGTTGCTTTCTAGGAAGAATTCACATATGCATCTTTTAATGTGGTTGTGATGAAAACAGGGAATTAGCGGGATATACTTGCGATCAAGGTATCCTAGGACTATTAGTAGATGAGAGATTAAAATACCAATTCTAATCATTGATGAAAATACATGTTTGTGAATGATACTATCCCGTGACCAATATCTTCTCCTTATTGATTATTCCAATTACTTACTTTGCTTTCAATTACTTTTATTTATTAGATAAAACAACAAACATCCCCCCTTGGTTACCTTAGAAACTGAAAATCGCATAACAACAATTGCCTCTCTGTGGATACGAACTCTTCCTTACTTTGTACTTCATTTAAATTTAGTGAGTAAGAAAGTGAAATTATTTTTGACAGATTGACAACCGATCAGCGAGCTACGTTAGTAAAATGGAGACGCTGCTTCCTATTGGCTATCACTTCAGCAGAACCTGTTTGTCATTATCTACGTCGTTGATTTATTGAGCTTCGATGCTCCGCAGTACACAAAATTACCACTCTCTTCAAAACTCGTCAAAGCTTCTTGCACAAAGACTGCAAAGCGGCCCCACCACGCGTTTTCTTTCTCTTTCCCTTCGGCTGCACGTGCTGGACAGGTCCTACCGTGACGTCATCACCGAAACCCAAACTCATAACTACAGAACCGTACTCTTCTGTCTATCCCGTCGCTCATCTCCCTGCTGACCATCACCGTTAATGGTAGCAGCAGCTACCACTATATCATCATCACATGCATGTTGTTCCCGCGAGCAACCATTGCTCATATAACTTCGCAATCTCGAGAACCGAAAGACCCTCTTCATCACTGCCATCCTCTCTTTGAATTTCTTCACGAGCTCTTATATCAGCTTCCTTCGAACCACGGCAAAACGATCACCACTGCAGACTCGAGCTCCAACCGCAGTCACAAATTACCATCATAACCCCATCGTCTCTGCCAACAGTTCCTCGAAGTTCGATCCTCGATTTGAAATCAGACATTTACCCAAGCTTTATATCATCCTCAGGAACCTAATGATATGTTTAGATTCGAATATCGAAGTTAATCAAGATCCGTCACCATCGTGATCATCATGATCATCAAGTTCTGTCTGCCATTGTCGTTCCTGTCTGTGGAGTTAGGGAAGAAGAGGAATGTGCTCTTAGTAAAATGGTTGGTGCCTTTAAACACTATTTGAGTTTGACCTCCCCCTTTATAAAAGACCTGACTGCCTTTAGCAGTTCCTTTGAACTTGACTGTCCCTTAACAGAATGACTACCCCTTAACGTCCCGCAGGGGTACCAATAGTAGTTTCCCTGGTAAATGACCATTTATCCCTTTTAGTCTTTTAAGTTCTTGTTTTGCTCATAACTTCTTCATACGAAGTCAGAATAACTTCGTTCTTTCGCCATTGCCTTCTAGAAATCTTGTACTTAAACGAGTTCCACTTGGTCTTTGGCCCTTCTCCACTTTTCCTAGGGAGAAAACCCTTCTTGTGGTAAAAAGCCATCTGAGGGTGCGACTCAGGAACCGTCGCGAGTCGCTTAGAACCATCTTTTTGAGTGACCTCTTTTTGTCGCGAGAGAGCAAGAGGATTCATCTTAGGAGGCCTGTATACGGGAAAGCGCACCCAAGCCCATGCTTGAATGAAATTGGAAGGAAGGAAAGTTTCAACCTCATGAGATCCGTCCACGCGACGAATATCACGCACCATCAAGTCCAAATGATGATACAGACCGCCCAAGAACATAGGAGCAAGCGGAAATGATACACCGCGGGACATCAATACGGCCATAGGGATAAGATCCTTCTTGATAGTGTCCCAGGGACAGTACTCGAATACATCATGACATAAACAGAAGAAGAGGAA
Source organism: Papaver armeniacum (assembly GCA_023531295.1). NCBI lineage: Eukaryota > Viridiplantae > Streptophyta > Magnoliopsida > Ranunculales > Papaveraceae > Papaver > Papaver armeniacum. The sequence goes on from JAJJWW010003060.1 coordinate 225,989, forward strand.
GCCCGCCAACTCCGCTCTATCTGTCTCTCCCTCCCGAGGAGGAACACCCTCGCGTGGGCCATAAAGCAGAGAAGCCAAATATTTGATCCAATAGGAGAAAGAGGCTCGGCGTTGCCGGACTTCGGTTTCTGGATGCTCTTTAAATCCCTCACCTCATCAGACTCTTCAGCGGCAGATAACTTTGTTCGAGCAGCTTTTATGGCGAATGCCATAAGCTTTGAAGAAGACGGAGCTTTAGTGGGATAATCATGAGTACCATATGCGGTAGCTTTAACCTTTGCTTTAAATACCAGGCCTTATATTTCGCTCGGAGCCTCGGCCTTAAGCTCTTCTGGCAGTTGGAATGTTATGGACTTCGTTCTAGCAGCAATCAAGCGATCACGAAGGTTTCTGTCATCCTTGTTTAAAGACTTGTGAAGGCAAAGAATTGTCGAAAACTATATCACCATGAACAGGTAGGCCGGTAAGCGCCACTACGTTTTCTAGAATAGGGTCGCTTTACCCCAAGAAAACAGAAATGTGTGGGGGTCGACTCCCCAGCGCGCACATAAGCGGATCAAACTGTCGTGATCTCGACGGATGTATCTAAACTTTGAAGCCTTTAAAGCAGCCTCTATGCCTAAAGAATGAATGACCCTTTCATTATCCGGATTGGAACAAATGTAATCTACCCAAGGATCCCAGGTGGCATGAGATTCAGTGGACGAACAAAGGTTGATTGAAGGGAAAACGTAATCTCCCCTATGTACGGCCAAACGGGGCATATCCTTAAAGGAAGGTATATGAGGCGACGCCGCTTTGGGACAGATGAGCCAGCTCTCAGATCCGGACGGAGGAAAAGGATGAGGGTTCAGCATGCGCGCAACCCAGATATCATTAGCTGGGAAAAGAGTAGTATTGTCATCCGCCGCGGGCGGCCGTAGCTGATCTTTAAGCGCATGACTGCTCCTTATTTCTTCAGTGTGTATGATTCTGATTGAGGAGGCGCGTCATGGTTAGGCGATTCATTAGACATGACAAGTAAAAAGAGGAAAAGAAGAGAGAGAAAGGGATACAGTGAAAAAATGAGGATTAAAGGGCGAGGTCTCCTCTATTTATAGGAGGTAAAAAAGGGAGCGGTTACTGGGCAGACCAATAACCGCAGCCATCCAAGGGTCATGAACTTAAACCGCCAATAACTCACTAATTGTAACCGTCGCATCAACATGTGACTGTTGACACGGTCTTTGACCGGTCAAACAATCAGGGGACTAATGTTGATACATGAAAATAATCCATCCTAAATAGATGGCCCCCTTAGCCTATCAAGGGTCCCTTTTAGGATGGAGAGACTAGGGGACTAGGCCTAGCCCACTAGAATGGGATAGTTCTAGTCCATCCAAGACCACATTAAGTTGGTCAGGCTTTAGCCCAAGAGGAAAGCCTCTTAGGGTTTGGTATTAACTTAAGGAAAGGGAAATGGTAGTTTGGTAATATGTTAATCTTATGAGCATTTATTCATAAGATGGTCATTATAAAAGGGGAAAGAGGGCAAACTTATGGGGATATCATTAACCCACCATTACTTCCCACAAACCTCTTTACTCCTTGGGAGTACTTTCTGTGATTAGGGCTAGTTCCTCCTTCCCACGTTTTACCCTATCAATACTATTCCTCGAGCAAACAAAACAAAACTAAAATACAACAACTCCTTTTCATCGAGGTTACGGTTACTTTTAGCGAATGTAACAAGCCTTTGAACCCCTAGGTGTCCCTAGTGGACGAGTTTTAGTCTCGTGAAGGTTTACAAGAGGTGTACCTACAAAACCTTTTACTCCAAATTCCAACTACCTGTAAAGAATCTATGAACGCATCTTAAATGATTACAGGATGAAGTACCCTGATGCAAATCCAATTCATATGTAAGTAAACAAAGCTCTACTCAGAAAGTCGAACAAACCACAATACTCGAAATCTAACTAACCACAATCACACATGAATATATTAAGAAGATGGATATAGAGATAGCTGTTTGTGAATGTTGACTAAAGTGAACGGTGTTTCCCATATCTGTCTGATGTCACCGCCCATATGAACCTATGAATCCTAATGGATTGAGATACTGGTCTGAATTCTAATATCAACTCAGCTGGCATATACACGGGAACCAGTGGTTGATAATTCTAATTCTAGATCAACTTAGCTGGCATATACAAGGGAACCAACGGTCGATTTATTAATAAAACAATAATAATAATATATGTTTTTCTTTTTTTTTTATTCTTTTTTTTTCTTTTTGAATCGACAACAGGATTAAATCTTTTGGATCCAAGCGCATGCTTCTTTGCAGCTGATTACATGGTACTTCCCATGGATCATGCGTTCCACACTTGTTTAGGCGACGGAGACAGGGAGAACACACACATATTGTTGTCCAAGTGTCATTCTATTTTTGTTTATTTATTTTCATTTTTTTTTCTCAAATATATAATCTGATTGGTCTTATTGGTTTGGTGTTTTTTTTCCCTTTTTAAGTAACTAAATCACTCTATTTCATCCTAACAGTGATAACAATTCGATGTTAGTGCCCCACCAAATCACTTAGAGAAACAAAAAGTATGCAAAAATAAAAACAGAAGGTGATATGGTGACGATTCCGAGATATGGTAACAACTATCATGTTATTTCTAACACCTCAACTCTGTACTTTTAGTTAATGGGTTCCTCAAATCCTGCAAGCAAGATGGTTCCATCCACTTATATTGTCTAGTGTCATCCTGAAGGAATAAGTTTCTAGATTTTGGAGTTTATAAAGCATTTTTTTTTTTTAAATTATTTTTTTAACTAAATGCATCAAACTCTACAAACATATAAATGCTCCCCCACACTTAAACTTTACATTGTCCTCAATGTAAAATTTAGTCATACAAAGTAAAGTTCAAGGTGGGAATTAAATTCCTTATAATGATATGCAAAATAAGAAAACTGATACTCCAACTCATAGCTACATCTGAACGATAGAGGATAAACACTAAACACGCTATTTAGTTGGCACCTAATCCCAACTCAACCAATATATACCTCATCGTCAAGAAAAAATTCCATCTACTTAGAAAGGCTAGTGTTTATTCTAAATTGTTCAAAAATCTCTAAAAGTTGGAGTTTTTATATGAAAAAATAAAGATAAAATGCTTAAAAATAAAAAGATAAAGATAAAGATACAAAACCGATGGGTTGCCTCCCACTTAGCGATTGGTTTAAAGTCGTCAGGCCGACTTTCATCTCGCTTGCATTCTTAGCCAGCGTCAGACTCCTCAACAACAAAACATGAGTGCACATCGCTAGGTTATCTCATCACCTCAAAGATGTTGAAGCATGATGCGCGTCGTTTACACAACAAATTAATTTACTTCTTTCCACACAATTAACTGGTAATATAATGGCAAGGAGTTCGTTCCCACGAAGAGCAGGGAGTTTTTAGTTGTTATAAAGTAACCGAAAAGGGGGGTTTTTAGATTTTGAACAAAGTAAATAATAAAAGAACGTAAAAAGAATTGATTTGAAATAATGAGAAGAAAGATGACCAGGGAATCCTTCGCCGTCACTGAACCGAAAATTATTGAATACAAATTTATCTATTGTTAAATTTATATTGTTATCAACAGTAGAATAGCAATAAATTCTGTTATCCCCCGGATTCCTGTTGTCACTGGATACGAAAGCGCTCGACTACCAGTTTTTATCCAACTAACCCACCAAGAATAAGCTCTCAAGGTGTAGATTAACTGAATGCTTTACACTCTGTGAATCAGGTTGATCCTAGCATCAGACGCATAGGCTCGACCTGCTTACTAGTGTTATCTTTATACACAATTGCTTAACAGAATCCCTCTGTCACCTTATGCGATTTACTACTTGTGTAAAGAGCTGATGTGATAATTACACGTATCACACAACCCTAAACTAGTAGAAGAAATATTGATTGGTTAATTTAAGAACGCGTAATTGGGGGATATGGAAACTAATTGGGGGATATAGCTAAATGACAAAATAGGGATCCAAATATCCTAGCTGGGTTACCCCTTATATAATTAAATTATTAATTCCTAATCTAACCCTCCCTAATCATAATTAGTTATTAATCCTGATTAGTAAAATATTAATGATTTGGGGGATATAATTTGTGTATTTATGTTTATTTGAATTTGTGTGGGTTAGTTGAGAGTAGAATGAGGGAAAAAAAATTTGAGTAGAATTTTTTTTTTTTTTGAAAATGGAAGATGATTGTGATGAGAGACTTGCAGCTGCTGGATCTTTAGCTCAATTACAACAACAATCATATCTTCAATCTTCGATTAATGATAACAACTCAAAATTGTTGTATGATGAACCAACACCTTTGAATCATTATTTTCGTGACCATGAAATGTTTTGTGAAGAACCAACTCAAGAAAGTAAACATGTTCAGCATACAAGCAACCCCAACACACAGGTAATGCTTCAAAGAGGTCGAAAATTTAAATTTTTTTTTGAAACCGCCATTTCTGTCTGAAAAAAGCTTAGTACCGGCATGCTCGTTGTATGAATTCTATGCCGGTATAATTTAACCTAGCATTGTATTCATAGATATTTGTATGTTAGGGACAAAATATCCCCCTTGTTCAAGAACATACCAGGCGTGGTATTCAAACCAAGATTGTATGCCGGTACACATTTATACTTTTTACCTACCAGCGAATATTCTATGGAATATTCAAACCGGCATTGTGAGTACATGACATAGAATGCCAGGTTTACGATACCGGCATATCAACTTAAATGTCGAGGATGTCGGTTTTACATGAAAAACATACAGAAGCTAATGATATTTTGAACTTAAATACCAGCATTTGTTTCTTTTAACTTCGTATATCTAGGAACCTAATACCGGTATGAAAACTCAAATTCCTTGAATTCAGGTTTTAATACCGGCATGGAGAGTCGATTACCATTTATGCCGGTTATTAATCCCGGCAGTTTACTTTACTTATCGACAATGCCGGTTTTGAACTAATCCAATTTTCTTTTCATTCATTCCTTAGATTGTGACATACAACGATCAACCAAACTCCAAACCGCTCCATCGGGATACGTCGGAGTACTATAAAATGCCTCGGGTATGTTACCAAACAATACTTTCACCTAGTTTTTACAATTTTATGTTGGGATTTGCTTGTAATCTCCCATTGTTGTCCATATGTGGGGAATAAAATATGAAAAGGAAGCAATTGCTTGGGCAAAAGCGACGGCTCTTAATAACATGTGTGTCTTAGTGAGGAATACCCAACGTTCAGATGTTCGTTTTGAGATGGTTTGCGAGAGAAGTGGAAAATACAATGAGAAAAATAGCCATAAGAGAAAGGGTTATGTATATGAAAAGAAGACTAAGAGGGTATACAAGACAAGTGATTACGAGGAAGGATGACTGCCCTTTAAGCTTGTATTCTATCTAAGAGGTTCAAAAGAAGAAGAAAAAGAATGGGAATGTAAGGTGTGGTTTGGCCGTCACAACCACCCCGATCCGAAAGATTTTGAAGGTCACTCCCTAGTTGCGAAGCTAAAACCTGATCAATTCGAGGATGTAAAGATGATGACCAAAGCATGTATCAAACCAAGAGTGATTCTCAGAACCTTCAAGGAAAAGGATAATACCAACGTTTCTTCACTCACTACAATTTATAGCGCACAAGCAACCATTAAAAGGTTGGAATGGGAAGGGAGGAGTGTTATGCAAGAATTTGAGAAGATAGTTTGGGATCACAATTACACGCGTATCATTAAAAGAGGTCCGGACAACAAGCCGCTTCAAATATCTGGATTCACGTAATTTTCAACCAAAGAATACAGACCAGAGTTCTTTACTAATGTTTGGACATCTTCATGCTCCGACGACAATTTCCACTCAGCCGCGGCTTGGTTTCGGCAAACACGCACAGCCTTAGTATGATCCTACAAATATGAGATAATACGATTAAGAGATGATGTAAAAGATAAAACAATGCACATGCACAAAATAAAAAATGGTTACATAAGTTTGAAAGATAGTACGAGCCCAAGAGTGCTTGTATCCAAAGAGTACTTTCGGTTCCGGAGCTTGACCCCAAATTTTTTCCGTCATCGCGGTCGGGTATCATGTCATCAAGGTGAGGAAGGTGACAACCTTTAACTTTGTGTTTGCCCTTGCCCTTGTCCTTGCCTTGTGTTGGTTGTTGACTAGTCCCACCAACTTCGCTTTGGCTTGCTAATTGACTTGGGGGAACCTCATCATCTTCCTCCTCACTTTCCAATTCATCATGCTCATCGTCCTCAAGTGTTCCAGTACCTTCACGGATTGCAAGTGCACTACGTTCACCACCACTCTCCCAAATTGACCCTCTTGTTTGAAACCCCAAACATTTCTTGCGACCCGCGTCTTTCCCCCGTGGAGGCAGGGACTGAGGAGTATCAAGACCGTCCTTCCTCCTTCTCTTAGTGAGAATATGACCTTTATTTTTCTTCGCTTCTTTGGCTTTTAACCTATAACATAAGCAAACAAAACAAACATTAGAAAAGTCATGGCAGTTTAGGAACCGGCATACCAATTCCTAAACAAACCAATGCCGGTAACATGGACCGGCATAAGACCTTAAATATCGAGCATGCCGGTATCGTTGTACCGGCATTTTTTAGAAACTAAATTATGTGCCGGTATTGAGCACCATTTCAGTGATGTTCCTGTATGTTTTAAGTGTACTACCGGCATTTCCGAATTGAACTAACAGATGCCGGTTTTTAGATACCGTCATTCACGAAACCTAGATAGAATGCCGGTACAAACAATTAAGTTCCTATGTGTTTTTAGTTGACTACCGGTATGGTATTCAACCCTAATTGTATGCCGGTATAAAAAATTCAGTTTCAGGAATGCAAACCGGTATGGTATTCGACCCAAATTCTATGTCGGTACCTAAACCGGCTTGGTATTCAAACCAAGATCCAATGCCGGTACTCTCTGTAACTCGACAGTTTCAGCTATTGTTGGCGATTCTAACCTAAACCCATGGCTACAAATCGATTAAAACAATCATAAATGAGTTCAAAAATCACTTACCTTCTCAGAGAAGCCATGAGTGTTTGATCATCTGAGTTCGTTTTCTTTGCGTCCTCTTCTAGTTGTTGAGCAATGTTCTCGATTCTTTGTTCATGTGTTTGTTGAGCAGTCGATTTGGTTCTCGGTTTTGCTTTCGATTTGGTTCTTGGAGGCATGGTTATGTTAGGTTAATCGACAAAGAAATTTTTGATTCAACGATTAATCGTCGATGAAGAATGAACGATGAGGAAGAAGATGAAAAAAAAATAAAATTTTCAAAACCTAAACCTATGCCGGTACAAATTGGAATTGGGGGATATATGATTTTGGTTATTTGATTTTTATGTTTTAAGGAAAGGGAATTACAGTCTTTTCATAATGATTTTTAATTAAGGAAAGGGTGTTTTGGTATTTTCGCACTCAAAAAACACCCCTTAACAGCCACCTTTGGTTGGGGGAAGTAATTCATATCCCCCAATTAGTTTCCATATCCCCCAATTACGCGTTCTAATTTAATTGATCACTTTAAATAACCCCTCAATATTCTTAAACATTAAAAATAATAAAGATAATCAACAATAAAAAAAACTTGAAACAAACTTGGTTTAAGAAATTAATGCTTCATTTTTCAGGACTTTGAAATCATCCCTAATCAAAAAGAAGTTTAGCTACTCATAGCTAAAAAGTAATAATAATTAAATAAATAAGAAATAAATAAATTGAAACTAAATATAAAAGCTCACTAGAAAAGCCAGGGAGCAAAACTTTATATCTCTCTCTGTTTTTGTCTCTAGCTACAAAAGGAATAATAAAAGAAGAAGTGATTTTTGCTTTGGTATTGGTTGTTATTTATAGCCTTCACAAACCCTAACCGATCCACAATAGTCATACTAGATAGACAACACCAAGTCGGTTAAGCTTATCGTAGAGCAAAAGATGTTGATTCGGTACGGCGAGCTACGTTAGTAAAATGGAGACGCTGCTTCCTATTGGCTATCACTTCAGCAGAACCTGTGTGTCATTATCTACGTCGTTGATTTATTGAGCTTCGATGCTCCGCAGTACACAAAAATACCACTCTCTTCAAAACGCGTCAAAGCTTCCTGCACAAAGACTGCAAAGCGGCCCCACCACGCGTTTTCTTTCTCTTTCCCTTCGGTTGCACGTGCCGGACAGGTCCTACCGTGACGTCATCGCCGCAACCCAAACTCATAACTACAGAACCGTACTCTTCTGTCTATCCCGTCGCTCATCTCCCTGCTGACCATCACCGTTAATGGCAGCAGCAGCTACCACTATATCATCATCACATGCATGTTGTTCCAGCGAGCAACCATTGCTCATATAACTTCGTAATCTCGAGAACCGAAAGACCCTCTTCATCATCGCCATCCTCTCTTTGAACTTCTTCACGATCTCTCTTATATCAGCTTCCTTCGAACCACGGCAAAACGATCACCACTGCAGACTCGAGCTCCAACCGCAGTCATAAATTACCATCATAACCCCATCGTCTCTGCCAACAGTTCCCTGAAGTTCGATCCCTCTCATTTGAAATCAGACATTTACCCAAGCTTTATATCATCCTCAGGAACCTAATGATATGTTTAGATTCGAATATCGATGTTAATCAAGATCCGTCACCATCGTGATCATCATGATCATCAAGTTCTGTCTGCCATTGTCGTTCCTGTCTGTGGAGTTAGGGAATAAGAGGAATGTGCCCTTAGTAAAATGGTTGGTGCCTTTAAACACTATTTGAGTTTGACCTCCCCCTTTATAAAAGACCTGGCTGCCTTTAGCAGTTCCTTTGAACATGACTGTCCCTTAACAGAATGACTACCCCTTAACGTCCCGCAGGGGTACCAATAGTAGTTTCCATGGTAAATGACCATTTAGCCCTTTTAGTCTTTTAAGTTCTTGTTTTGCTCATAACTTCTTCATACAAAGTCAGAATAACTTCGTTCTTTCGCCATTGCCTTCGTCTTCTCATCCTCTACATAATGAAAAGTAGAAATCTTGTACTTGAATGAGTTCCACTTGGTCTTTGGCCCTTCTCCACTTTTCCTAGGGAGAAAACCCTTCTTGTGGTAAACAGCCATCTGAGGGTGCGACTCAGGAACCGTCGCGAGTCGCTTAGAACTATCTTTTTGAGTGACCTCTTTTTGTCACGAGAGAGCAAGAGGATTCATCTGAGGAGGCCAGTATACGGGAAAGCGCACCCAAGCCCATGCTTGAATGAAATTGGAAGGAAGGAAAGTTTCAACCTCATGAGATCCGTCCACGCGACGAATATCACGCACCATCAAGTCCAAATGATGATACATACCACCCAAGAACATAGGAGCAAGCGGAAATGATACACCGCGGGACATCAATACGGCCATAGGGATAAGATCCTTCTTGATAGTGTCCCAGGGACAGTACTCGAATACATCATGACATAACCATAAGAGGAGGAAGCCCGCCAACTCCGCTCTATCTGTCTCTCCCTCCCGAGGAGGAACACCCTCGCGTGGGTCAGAAAGCAGAGGAGCCAAATATTTGATCCAATAAGAGAAAGAGGCTCGGCGTTGCCCGGACTTCGGTTTCTGTATGCTCTTTAAATCCATCACCTCATCAGACTCTTCAGCGGAAGATGACTTTGGTCGAGCAGCTTTTATGGCGGATGCCATAAGCTTTGAAGAAGACGGAGCTTTAGTGGGATAATCATGAGTAGCATACGCGGTAGCTTTAACCTTTGCTTTAACTACCAGGCCTTATATTTCGCTCGGAGCCTCGGCCTTAAGCTCTTCTGGCAGTTGGAATGTTATGGACTTCGTTCTAGCAGCAATCAAGCGATCACGAAGGTTTCTGTCATCCTTGTTTAAAGACTTGTGAAGGCAAAGAATCGTCGAAAACTATATCACCATGAACATGTAGGCCGGTAAGCGCCACTACGTTTTCTAGAATAGGGTCGCTTCACCCCAAGAAAACAGAAATGTGTGGGGGTCGACTCCCCAGCGCGCACATAAGCGGATCAAACTGTCGTGATCTCGACGGATGTATCTAAACTTTGAAGCCTTTAAAGCAGCCTCTATGCCTAAAGAATGAATGACCCTTTCATTATCCGGATTGGAACAAATGTAATCTACCCAAGGATCCCAGGTGGCATGAGATTCAGTGGACGAACAAAGGTTGATTGAAGGGAAAACGTAATCTCCCCTATGTACGGCCAAACGGGGCATATCCTTAAAGGAAGGTATATGAGGCGACACCGCTTTGGGATAGATGAGCCAGCTCTCGATCCGGACGGAGGAAAAGGATGAGGGTTCAAAGCATGCGCGCAACCCGGATATCATTAGGGAAAAGAGTAGTATTGTCATCCGCGGCGCCGTAATGATCTTTAAGCGCATGATCGCTCCTTATTTCTTCAGTGTGTATGATTCTGATTGAGGAGGCGCGTCATGGTTAGGCGATTCATTAGACATGACAAGTAAAAAGAGGAAAAGAAGAGAGAGAAAGGGATACAGTGAAAAAATGAGGATTAAAGGGCGAGGTCTCCTCTATTTATAGGAGGTAAAAAAGGGAGCGGTTACTGGGCAGACCAATAACCGCAGCCACCCAAGGGTCATTAACTTAAACCGCCAATAACTCACTAATTGTAACCGTCGCATCAACATGTGACTGTTGACACGGTCTTTGACCGGTCAAACAATCAGGGGACTAATGTTGATACATGAAAATAATCCATCCTAAATAGATGGCCCCCTTAGCCTATCAAGGGTTCCTTTTAGGATGGAGAGACTAGGGGATTAGGCCTAGCCCACTAGAATGGGATAGTTCTAGTCCATCCAAGACCACATTAAGTTGGTCAGGCTTTAGCCCAAGAGGAAAGCCTCTTAGGGTTTGGTATTAACTTAAGGAAAGGGAAATGGTAGTTTGGTAATATGTTAATCTTATGAGCATTTATTCATAAGATGGTCATTATAAAAGCGGAAAGAGGGCAAACTTATGGGGATATCATTAACCCACCATTACTTCCCACAAACCTCTTTACTCCTTGGGAGTACTTTCTGTGATTAGGGCTAGTTCCTCCTTCCCACGTTTTACCCTATCAATATTATTCCTCGAGCAAACAAAACAAAACTAAAATACAACAACTCCTTTTCATCGAGATTACGGTTACTTTTAGCGAATGTAACAAGCCTTTGAACCCCTAGGTGTCCCTAGTGGACGATTTTTAGTCTCGTGAAGGTTTACAAGAGGTGTACCTACAAAACCTTTTACTCCAAATTCCAACTACCTGTAAAGAATCTATGAACGCATCTTAAATGATTACAGGATGAAGTACCCTGATGCAAATCCAATTCATATGTAAGTAAACAAAGCTCTACTCAGAAAGTCGAACAAACCACAATACTCGAAATCTAACTAACCATAATCACACATGAATAGATTAAGAAGATGGATATAGAGATAGCTGTTTGTGAATGTTGACTAAAGTGAACGGTGTTTCCCATATCTGTCCGATGTCACCGCCCATATGAACCTATGAATCCTAATGGATTGAGATATTGGTCTGAATTCTAATATCAACTCAATTGGCATATACACGGGAACCAGTGGTTGATAATTCTAATTCTAGATCAACTTAGCTGGCATATACAAGGGAACCAACGGTCGATTTATTAATAAAACAATAATAATAATATATGTTTTTCTTTTTTTTTATTCTTTTTTTTTTCTTTTTGAATCGACAACATGATTAAATCTTTTGGATCCAAGCACATGCTTCTTTGCAGCTGATTACATGGTACTTCCCATGGATCCTGCGTTCCACACTTGTTTAGGCGACGGAGACAGGGAGAACACACACATATTGCTGTCCAAGTGTCATTCTATTTTTGTTTATTTATTTTCATTTTTTTTCTCAAATATATACTCTGATTGGTCTTATTGGTTTGGTTTTTTTTTCCCTTTTTAAGTAACTAAATCACTCTATTTCATCCTAACAGTGATAACAATTCGATGTTAGTGCCCCACCAAATCACTTAGAGAAACAAAAAATATGCAAAAATAAAAACAGAAGGTGATATGGTGACGATTCCGAGATATGGTAACAACTATCATGTTATTTCTAACACCTCAACTCTGTACTTTTAGTTAATGGGTTCCTCAAATCCTGCAAGCAAGATGGTTCCATCCACTTATATTGTCTAGTGTCATCCTGAAGGCATACGTTTCTAGATTTTGGAGTTTATAAAGCATTTTTTTTAAAAAAAATATTTTTTTAACTAAAGGCATCAAACTCTACAAACATATAAATGCTCCCCCACACTTAAACTTTACATTGTCCTCAATGTAAAATTTAGTCATACAAAGTAAAGTTCAAGGTGGGAATTAAATTCCTTATAATGATATGCAAAATAAGAAAACTGATACTCCAACTCATAGCTACTTCTGAACGATAGAGGATAAACACTAAACACGCTATTTAGTTGGCACCTAATCCCAACTCAACCAATATATACCTCATCGTCAAGAAAAAATTCCATCTACTTAGAAAGGCTAGTGTTTATTCTAAATTGTTCAAAAATCTCTAAAAGTTGGAGTTTTTATATGAAAAAATAAAGATAAATGCTTAAAAATAAAAAGATAAAGATAAAGATACAAAACCGATGGGTTGCCTCCCACTTAGCGATTGGTTTAAAGTCGTCAGGCCGACTTTCATCTCGCTTGCATTCTTAGCCAGCGTCAGACTCCTCAACAACAAAACATGAGTGCACATCGCTAGGTTATCTCATCGCCTCAAAGATGTTGAAGCATGATGCGCGTCGTTTACACAACAAATTAATTCACTTCTTTCCACACAATTAACTGGTAATATAATGGCAAGGAGTTCGTTCCCACGAAGAGCGGGAGTTTTTAGTTGTTATAAAGTAACCGAAAAGGGGGTTTTTAGATTTTGAACAAAGTAAATAATAAAAGAACGTAAAAAGAATTGATTTGAAATAATGAGAAGAAAGATGACCAGGGAATCCTTTCGTCACTGAACAGAAAATTATTGAATACAAGTTTATCTATTGTTAAATTTATATTGTTATCAACGGAGAGAATAGCAATAAACTCTGTTATCCCCCGGATTCCTATTGTCACTGGATACGAAAGCGCTCGACTACCAGTTTTTATCCATCTAACCCACCAAGAATAAGCTCTCAAGGTGTAGATTAATCGAATGCTTTACACTCGTGAATCGGGTTGATCCTAGCATCGACGCATAGGCTCGACCCGCTTACTAGTGTTATCTTTATACACAATTGCTTAATGAGAATCCCCTCTGTCGACATGCGATTTACTACTTGTGTAAAGAGCTGATGTGATAATTACACGTATCACACAACCCTAAACTAGTAGAAGAAATATCGATTGGTTAATTTAAGAACGCGTAATTGGGGGATATGGAAACTAATTGGGGGATATAGCTAAATGACAAAATAGGGATCCAAATATCCTAGCTGGGTTACTATCATGAAATAGACACCAAATATATGTGAAATATGCACTTATCAAAGCATACGACCTCTCCGTCAAATTCCATTGTCAAGGTGCCTTCAAATACATCTATCTTTGTTCTAGCGGTTGTCATAAATGGTCTACCCAACAGCAAAGGTGCAAACGAGGATGAATTTTCATCACTCATATCAAAAACATATAAGTCTACAGCAAATATAAGCTCATTAACCTACACCAAAACATTTTCAACAACCCCTTCGGGTAGACATTAGATCTATCGGCAAGTTGAATACCTACGCCGATACTTTTGAGAGGACCAAGATTTAAAGATTCATAAATTGAAGCAGGCATAACACTAATAGATGCTCCTAAACCTAGCAAAGCTTTTGTAAACCTTATTTTACCAATTGTGCAAGGTATAGTAAAACTGCCGGGGTCTTTCAATTTAGGTGGGAGTTTCTTTTAAAGATAAGCCGAAGCACTCTCCCCCACACTTATTACCCCATTCTCGGTCAATTTGTGCTTGTTAGTGCACAATTCCTTCAAGAACTTTGCATAACGAGGAACCTGCCTTATCGCCTCAATTAATGGAATGTTCACTTCGATCTTCTTGGAGATTTCCCAAATATCTTTGTCCAACGTCTCCTTCTTTGAATTTGCAAACCTGCTAGGAAAAGGTGGAGGAGTAACATAGGTAGAAAAAAGAGGTTTAGAGTTAGAATTTGTTACCGAATCATCCTTTTTAGGGACTGCTTCGTCTACTTCTTTATCTAAATCACGTTCATGGAACTCCGGTAATGTTGCCGGTTTCTCTACTTGCTTTCCACTTTGTAATTCAATAACATTGACATTCTCACTATGATTCAATAGTTACGAAGGAAGTTTTCCCACTGCTTGTGCTTCCTATTTGCTCACGGTAGTAGCTAGTTGACCTATTTGTGTTTGCATGTCCTTCATAGCCATCTCCGTCTTTTGCTTATCTTGTGTCATTTTGTTGAGAATGAGATTCAACTTGTCATCTATAATCATGCCTTGAGATTCTTGTTACGGCCTTTGCAAGAATTGGTACCCACCTTATTGATTAAAAGGCGGATTGGAAACTGCATCTTGCTTGTTGGCGTAGCTGAAATTAGGATGATCTCGCCAACCCGGATTATATATGCTGGAATAAGGGTCATATCTTGATCGTTGCTGATTTTGGTACATAACACTTGCTTGCTCAATTTCTTTGGTGTATGATGGTATTACAGCCGCTGCTATTTGTTGCATCATCATCTCCATGTTACCCATTCTATGTTCCAAATGTGAAGAATCGCCAACTTCATTCACCTTCCTTACCATTAGTTCATCTCTAGTGTAGAATTGTTGTGTGTTTGCAGCCATGTTCTCTAACAAGATTGTAGCTTCGGAAATGGTCTTGTTGGTGAGTGTACCACCACTTGCAGCATCGATCAAATGTCTCTCGTTATGAAGCAAACCTTCGTAAAAATACTGAATGACAAGTTGATCACTGATTTGGTGGTGCGGACAGCTAGCTAGAAGTTTCTTGTATCGCTCACAATATTCATAGAGAGTCTCTTCGGATACTTGCCTAATACCACAAGTCTCCTTGCGAATCACCGATGCTTTTGATGTTGGAAAATACTTCTCAAGGAACAACTTCTTCATTCCATTCCATGTGGTTATACTTCCAGGGGGTAAATAGTACAACTAATCTCTTGCAGAGTCTATAAGTGAAAAAGGAAAAGTTGTCATCATAGCCATATCACCATCTGCAGTTACTTGCTTCAAACTAGTCACAACATGATGAAATTGTTGCAAGTGACGATTATGATCCTCTCCCGCTAAACCTCTGAATTTGGGCAGCAAGTGAATCAATTTCGGCTTCAATTCAATGGTTTCATCCAGCTGAATACATAGATCCTGCTGGTCATGGTCAAAGTAATCGAAATCGTTCCTCGCTCAAACTCGGTTGGGGAGCTTGGAGCGAGGAGCAATAAGTTCGGACTTGGAAATCGCCAAAACTCGGTCTAATACTCGGAACCTAATTATTAGAGACTTATATATTGCTGCTCACAAGTCATGATTGTACCTAATTAGAATTGAAATTTTAACACTATCATGTAAATAAGTGTGTAATATTGTTATATGTACGTATTTATCATGTATCCAGAGGTTTTTCTATTTGATAACTCCCATATGAGGGGTTATAAAAAATTTATTTTCTAGTTTTAGGGCATGCAAGGCCAACTCGGAAAAGTTGTTAACTCGTTTCGCTCAAAAATCAGTCCAAGTCGGTCGCCTTAATCGCTAAAAATCGAAAATGCCTTGGAATCGGAAATCGCCTCGGTCAAATAGCCTGTAGCGATTACTCAGCGAGTAATCGGCCTTGGAGAGCGATTTTAACTACACTGGTCATGGTTTGGAGAAGTGAGTTCCTTTAGTATTCTTAAAGCAGGCGGTGGAGCTCCCATTGTGTTGTGTTCCTCTTTGTCCTCTCCACTCATTCACCAAAGAAATAGTACCTGAAATAAGATTTCTAAAAGAGTGATTTAGTTAACTGAAATTGAAACTAAAAGCAAAAGTAACAATTAAGAATAGAAAAATAACAACTAAACTTGCCACTGCCTCCCCGGCTGCGGCGCAAATTTTGACGAGGTGTCAAACTCGCAAATAATATTTTCTACTTGGGCTATTTAATGTTTGGTACACCTTAATAAATGACCAACACATTGGTTTGGTACCCAACATTTTGAAAATTAAGGGTTGGTACCTGGACTCGTCATTGACTGTCAAGTCAAGCGGTTGAACTAACAGGTTGTTATCTATAATAATAAAAATTATTAATAAATCTTAAATAATTAACGGCATTAACAGCCGTTAGCACGTGACTTTTGTAAAATATGTGTGATCTCATACAGTTTATTTTAATGGTTAGAGATGGATTGATCCAACGGCTAGACCCTTTCCAACACCATTATCTTCTTCCACCTCCTATTTTGCACCTGCAACTATAGTACTCTGCCATCACATTTTTTCCTTCGATATGGTTAGATCTTTGTCGTAGGTTGGTGATAGTGGATTGAAGTTGCAGTCCATTTGAAATTAATTACGGTTGCAATAAAAAAACAAGAGCGATTTCAGTGAATCACAAAAATTTCTTTCTAAACCTAACTCTTTCATACATGTATAATCAAGTGAATCAAACATTCCCCTATAAGAACAGATGATTCAGCAGACACCATTTTTACTATTGCCTTTCGTTTCTCACAAAAATGGCAGACACCATATTTACGGCTGCCTTTCATTTCTCACAAAAATTATAAGATCAAAATCTGCAAATGCATACATCAGAAGCATTATACCAAACAACCTACCCACGATAATCTCTTCCACATTTTCAAAACAACTAATTCAGGAATTTGATCAAACACTGGGTATACGAATGAAATTAGTGATACCCATGACAAGAGCAACAAAAATTAACATTCAGTTTCTTTCGTACCATCTAAATCAAAAAACCCATTAACGGAAATTTCATCATCTTCTTTACTGATTTTTTTTTATCGATTTCTTCTTTACTGGTTTGGTCTTCTTCTTCTCTCAATTCCATCTTAGATACTGATTATCCTAATTGAGTGATGTATAACTAGAAATACTTGTAGATCTAACAAAACCCTATTATTTATCACAAATCACACGAAACCCCAATTCCGCACAGAAACCCTAACCATAACTATGATTTTTGTTTGAGAAGAGAACTAAATATGGTTACAGAAAATATCTTCTGATATATCCAACTCGTTTTTCATCGCGAGCCACACACTCGTTTTTTATCGTAGCCAACTCGTTTTCCAACTCGTGTGACGTCTCTAACAGAAAGTTAGGACTTTTTGCGTCATTGTTATAAATCATATGGATAATATAGTAAGAACGCCACTTCTGTTACGGAAAATTAACAAAGTTAGGTCAAACAGTTGACCTCACAGTCAATGGTAGATCTAGGTACCGTCCCTTAATTTTCAAAATGTTGGGTACCAAACCAATGTGTTGGTCATTTACCGGGTACCAAACATTAAATATCCCTTTCTACTTCTCTTTACACTAGCAAGTAATATAATGAAAGAAGATTTGTCCCAAGGGAGGTATTGAGCAAAAGTTGTTATGAAAATTACTCTTAGCAAGATTGTTTTGTTGTAAAGATTCTGAAAATTGTAAAGTTGTAATCAAATGTGAGATGAAATTGATTAAGGATTCATTCTCTGCCATGGAACATAAACCTAATTGATATATAACCACGTTCTTCGCATTATCTCGTTACTAACAACCCTAGGATAATTAGTACGCTCAACTATCCCGCTATTATCTCCCAAGCTCACCGGACACGGAAGCGCTCGACTACCGGATTCTACTTATTCAAGTTACCTAGAGGTACGCTTACTAGGTATGATTTAAACAAGTGCTCTAAGTTTTATGAGATAAGGTTTCTCTTAGTGATGAACTCAAAAGCATGAATCACCTACTAGTGTCAATTTCTACATATGGGTACTTAACAAAGTCCCATCATCAATACCCATATATCGTTACTTGCGTTTAATTCTCTAGACAATTACGGGTCGAAGAAAATCTAAACTAGCAATAGAATTATGAATCAACTATTTAATTTCGAACTTAAACAATCAACACATAACTCATAAGCATTATTAGTGTAGTAGACAATTGCAAGCTGATTCAAACTTCTTTTTCATTTCCTAGAGTTGAGTTTCTTAAAAGAAATCTCAATACGATGCCCGATATTGCAGCTAAGCACTGTAAATTTGTAATAAATTTAGAGTACAAGGAGAATGGTGGGGTATCATCCCAACTTTCCTGTTGCAACATTTGCAAATTCTTTTGGTTTAATGTCATTCCTTTTCTCTGCAAAAAAAAAAAAAAAAAAAAAAAAAATTTTGAAGGTTTGAATCTTGATTTTGTTATCTTCTGATTCTAAAGCTAAATTTATTGTTTTGGCCCTTTTGGATCATCCTTTCCTTTTAGTAATTTTGACTTTCATCGGGTTGCTACTAACTAGAATCCCAAAAGCTAACTTTCATTAGTTCTAAGAAATGCTAATCTAATTAAGCTTTTGTTGCATGATTTCTGCTTCCCGTAAGAAAAGGGTGCAAATATATACATCAACAGTACCAAGTGTGCGATCACAATGATGATCTTTAACCCCTATTAATGCATTTCACGGTTGTGGCCTGTGGGGGTCTTTTTTTTATTTTTTATTTTTTATTTTTTGAACAAAGAGAGAACTTCTATTAAACAGCAAGAGATGTTACATGTTTAACTAGATGAGGAATTAACAACATAGGTGGATTAGACCACCATTCCCCATTAAGATAGAACTTTCTAACAGCTTTTGCTACATGATCTATGAACATAAACACACGACCAGCTAGGGTTAATATTACATCTTCTAAGAAGAGACAGATTCTGGTAACGAAACACAGATGTTGAACTTGCCAAGTTTGAACCCAACAGATAAATTATTGATGTTGATATGCTAGGAAGAAAATATCTCCATATAGCAGCTGAGAAAGGACAGTGAACCAATAAATGATCTAAATCTTCAACTTGGTGACTGTTGCAGAGAACACAATCTAAAGAAGATATAGAAGCAGAATGAGATAACTTTGTCTTTGTCGTAATCAGATCCAAAAAGGTCTCACATAGAAACAGTTGAAGCTTGTAGGGAATATTATTTTTCCAAAATTAACCCAGAATTTAGGAGACAAACCTGCAGCTGAATTATCTGATTGTTGCGAACAAAGATGAGCATAAGTAGACCTTGTAGTGAAAATTCCTGCTGAAGTAAAAGGCCAAACTATACTATTCTGTTGATCCAACTGTAGTGGAATAGTAATAATAGAGACAACCTGGGAAGTAGTAAAAAGCTGTCGTAGTAGAGGAATATTCCACTGATTTCTGAACATATCAATTAATTGAGCTACCCACTGATAATCACTTAAATTCAATTCATTCCATTGTTTAAGAGGAGAAGACAAATCAGGAATCCAATTGTGAGTCCAGATTTTAATATCTAAACCATTGCCTACCAGCCATTTTGCATTTTCAAGAACAATTTGAAGACCAAGAGAAAAACTTTGCCATACCCAACTTGAATTAACATTAAAGGAGGAGGATGAAACTTCAAATCATGAAAAGAAAAATATTTACCTTTCAAAACACGAGCCGACAGAGATTCTTGATTTACGTAACAAATTCCAAGCTAGCTTGGCAAGAAAAGCAGAGTTATAATTCCTTAAATTCTCTAAAACCTAAACCTCCCAGACTTTTAGGAAGAGAGACCTTACCCCAAGAAATAGTACGAGGAGACTTGTGGTTATCAAAATTATGGGAGTCAACTACGGACGAAGCTTTCTTATCAACCATTTCTTTCTTAACTTAACATCCAAAGCTAGAAATATTTTTGCTTTGGTTTCATCCTCCAAAAGATCACAAGCATCCAATATAAGATCCTCATCCAAGTCTGGTAAGGATTGAAGTTGACTCATGACATGTTCAGTTGTGCTTGCATTCTCTTTTTGCTGATTTCTTAAAGAGATAACTACGCGCTCTGCTACGCTAAGAACATTTCCAGAATTTTCACTCTCGATTTTTTGCAATTTTCTAGAATCCTGGTCAAATAATGGTGTCGTAGAAGGGTGCTTCTTTGTAGCTGAACGAGCTTTTGGTTCCTTTACAGGTTTGCCTTGACAAAAAGGTGGAGCTGAAGACTGTAAAACTCCATCACTTTTCGTTCCCTGAACGTGATCATCAGAATCTATTTTGTGACACAAATCGTTGTTTCTTCCATCATATATTATGCACAAGTCATTAAAATTGGCCAACATTTTATTTCTATATGAGAGTGCATCAGGGTGTTCCTGCATCAATATTGATTGAAAGAGATATGTAGTGAGAGAAAACAGAACTTTTAAAAGATTAAGTTCAGCTGAAAATTATATATTAGGATAATACCTTGATATAAGAATCCCACACATTTTCATTAGCGGTCACCATCAGCTGCTCTTCATCCCAGACAAAACCAGTCTGGCTAAGTAGATTCTTTATGTAGTTGTATTGCTTCCTCAAATTTGTGTATCCATTTTCCAACACATCCTTGTTATATTGAGAGCCATGTTTTTCAATGAAAGATGATACAACCTGCGTCCATGCCTCTTTATTGAAAGCATTATCTACTCTATTTCCTTTATGCACCTGATCTAGCAGAAGGTCCATAAGATCACGAACTATTTGAGGTGTCCAGTAAGTTCTTGGTCGACCACTAGTAGCCGGGGCACCAATATTGTTACTTTCTGTAAGTTGTGAGCATAAATCAGGTGACTACTACAGTTCATGATTGCTACAGTTCACCTTTTCACTGCACTATCATGTCAGAAAATTTTACAGCAGTAACTCCAAATGATATACTGAGGGGAGCACAAAAAATTCGTTTTGAGATAAAGAACTTACCTGCGAGTATGTCAGTATCTTCACCAGACTGGGTGTCTTTCCTCTTGGGGCTTACATTCCCATATATCATACACAACTTCTTGTAGTCCAGCAATGATTTAGTTCTATAAGATCGTGCTTGAGGGTGTGACTACACGTGTTATATACAGTTCGGTTCAATTAGATATTTAAGTATAGTGCTTATGTGTAAGTAACGAAATATAGCTGAAATATGAAAGATCACCTTCAAATAAGCATCCCACGCATCGTCATCAGCCATCACCATCTGTCTACTTTGATCCCAAACGAACCCACTTTGGGAAAGAAGATTCTTTATATCATTAAACTGTTTCCTCATATTCTTGTATCGATTTCTCAAAACATTTTTTTCATGTTGAGATCCAAACTTCTCTTTAAACAGCCTGATCATATCTGCCCATCCTTGTCTGTTTAGTGCATAATCAACTTTACAACCTTTACGCACCTGCTCTATCATAAGGTCCATAAAGTAATGGTCCATTGACGGTGTCCAGAATGTCCTTAACCCATCAGATATTGAGGCTTGGCTATCAATTCCTTCAACTACAATATTAAGTAGAATTATCTATGAGGGTTATACAATGCTTCTTAAAATACAGTAAAAGTAACAGCTAACATCCGTTCTTCTCGAATGACACACATTAGTATATTAGCATATCAGTGAACTTCATTTGAGCTGATTCATCTGAGTAGCAATCTCATGGCCCTCATTCACACTCATGTATGTTCACATTTTATAAAAGTGTTAAATGTAATTTGCATTGTAAATTAAACACCGTGATCCTAGAAATGCATATTTTCTTTTTACGACTCACCATTCGTTAATCTTGAGCCATCATGGCCATTGCAGTTATTTTCACCTTCAGTAATGAAATACTGATCCATATCTGGTGTCCAATATGTCCCCAAACAATCAGTGTTAACTTGATCTTGGTTTGACGTTCCCTCTCCTAAACAGATTGTAAATACTTTTCAGTTACAGATAAACATATATATATTTATATGTATATATTACATAAACAGGGCTTTCAAAACTTGGAGTGCTCACCACTAACTATGTCAATATAAAACCCATACTGAACAATCCTAAGTTAAACAAATTTTCTGTTTTCAGCATTAACTATTTTCTATTATTTACCATTACAGTATTATCAGTTTATCCTTATTTAGATACATTACATTTACCCGAAACAGAGTGGATGCCTGCATGACCACGTAAAAAATCCAAATAAATCCATTGCTGCTCACTCGATATATTTATAAAGGAAAATACAACATATGTTTATATTCATTTTAAAAGGGAGCAAAGTTAATTCATTTTGGATCTCACCTACATGGAAAAATATTGCGAACAACCTATATGGAATTACACATAGATTTCAACCTAATATGATTTGCGAAATGATAAGTCGTGACTCCTAATTTGAAGCGACTCAATCATAAAACATCCACCAACTGGGACAGTGAACCATGCAGCCGCCTATTGGCATCTTAAATTTCACTATCATACGAGAATAGACACGGTTGATTATTCTGTTAGGAAAGTTGAATTTCCGCCCATGGCCCGCCAACTATATTAATTCTTAAGCTAAAATATTCATTCTGGAGCATCATGATAAATTTAGCATAGGGTAATACAAAAGATAACGCACCTGGATTGAGTTCCACGGTTTCGGTTTCATAGTTTGTATTTCTTCCATTACCAGTGACAGTCCCGAAAATCAGGTGTAGATCCTCATAATGTGGCATAATTCTAATTCTATAAGATCTTGCATCAGGATGTGCCTGCATGACTTGACTGTGAGAAATCTATAGTATTTAGTTGTATGCGTCTAATCAATAAAAAATAGCATACCTTGATGTAAGCATCCCATGTGTTATCATCAGCTGTTACCATTTGCCGAGTTTCATCCCAAGTGAACTCATTTTGTTTTAGAAGTACACTTACATCAGTATATTGCTTCCTCAAACTTTTATATCGATTTTTCATAACATCTTTGCTGTACTGTGAACCAAAATTCAAATTAAACAATGTTGTCATATCCTCCCAAGCTTGTGTGATAAATGTATTATCGATCTTATTCCCTCTATGCACTTGCTCTAGTATAAGGTCGATGAAATAGCGGTCCATTGGTGGTGTCCAATACGTCCTTGACCGCTCACAATTAGTGGTGGTTTGAGCCATTTGACTATTGTTTCCTTCCCCTATAGATTAGAAGTATACGTTCATTAATTGAAGCACATTCATAGTATAATACTTTGCACTAATTAATCAAATCTGAGTGAATATGATCCACTGACTGAATTTTGAATCTTCTCCTCACAATACAGATCATAATGTTCGAAAACCACCATTTGGGGCTTTTGGGCCTACCAAAAAAAAATAACATGCAAAAAAACACAAAATATATGTATATATATATATATATTTTCAAATTTGTGAGATGGTTAAAAATTTCAGAGAAAATCATCAAGTAAATCAGTCTCCTACATAACTCAGATCATAATTGTAGTATCCTAGGCTACCACCAAATAAAAACTAACCATGCTGTGTAGTCCTGCAACCAGTGTCAAGGTCTGCATCAGACACTGAATGAGCTATCTCTCCAACACCAGTTTCGTTTTGATATATCATGCATAGATCATTGTAGTCTGGTAAAAATGTAAGTCTACTAGATCGTGCTTCAGGGTGTGCCTGCAAATCTCATATACAAGAATTAAGAATCCGTTTGTCAACAGTTCATAATAAAGTATAATGAGCTGTAAGGAGGAAAAAGACACCTTGATATAAGCATCCCAGACACAATCATCAGCTACAACCATTTGTCGTGTTTCATCCAACTCAAATTCACTCCGGCTGAGAAGAGCCTTCATATCATTGTAATGTTTCCTTAAAATTTTACACCTGCTTCGCAGAACATTTTTGCTGTACTTCGAATCAAAATTTTCATTAAACTGCATAATCATCTCTGTCCAAGCTTGTTTTGTGAATGAATTCTCAATCTTGCTTCCATTATGCACCTGCTCTAACATGAGGTCAACGAAAAATCGATCCATTGTTGGTGTCCAAGTTGTCCTCGGTTGAACAAAATTTCCAGTTTGGCTGCTTGATCCTTCTTCTGCAATTTTAAAATACTTGATACAATGAAAACACCGTCCAAAATTACCTCAAACAAACAGTATGTGCTGACGATAAATGATTCTTTGCATTACTGCTGGCTCCTACCAAGTCCCTTAGACGCCATACAAAGTGAATAACCAACAAATAGATATCTTTCCATTTTCATGCTTAAACAAATATGTGGTTATTTTTCCTCCATCATAGTCCATTGACAACAATGAACTGAAGTAAAGATGAAAACATACTTATTTTGGTCCCGTAATCTTCAAACTCTACATCGTGACTTGAACGGCTGTATCTTCCATCTGCAATTGTGTAACCATATATGATGCACATGTCTTTATAGTTCAAAACAGGTTTAGTTTTATAAC
The DNA here is from genome assembly GCA_023531295.1 of Papaver armeniacum. NCBI lineage: Eukaryota > Viridiplantae > Streptophyta > Magnoliopsida > Ranunculales > Papaveraceae > Papaver > Papaver armeniacum. Next base: position 250,602 of record JAJJWW010003060.1, read on the forward strand.
ATCTGATATCTGGATGTTTCTGCAAATAAAAATAGCAACAACAATAAGAAAGTCAGATTCTTTGTTCTAATGATATAAACATATAAATAAACATGAGTGAACCAGAAACGAAAAATACACCTTAAGATAAGAGTCCCAGACTTGATCCGAAGCTATGACCAGTTGTCCTGTTTCATCCCATACAAAGCCAGGTTGTTGAAGAAGAATCTTCACATCATTATACTGCTCCCATAAATTTTTATACCGACCTTTAAGTACATCTTTGTCATATTTAGATCCAAATTTTTCATTAAAAATTATAAGCATATCTGTCCATGCTTGTTTATTGAATGTATGACCAACCCTGTTCCCTTTTTCAACTTGGTCCAACATAAGGTCAATGAAATAACGCTCCATTGGTGGTGTCCAATATGTTCTTAAACGATCATTAACTGTTGATGCTTGTTTAACCATTCTTGTTCCTGCACTACCTGAACTTATTCATCAAATAAAAATTTCAATTCATGTCAAAAGATATGCTATTACTCAGATATGGGAAGTAGTTCATGTATGTCAACTCATTCTTGGCTGCACTTTATCCGACTCCTAGTGTATTAGTTCCCAGGAAAAACAAGAAATCCAAAAAACGCTATTTATAAACTGTACAGAACAGAACCACAATAAAACCATCAAAATAACCAAAAAGTTTGCAAGAATAACGGAATAAAACACCTCCATTTATTTGGACTTCGCAATAGCTTATCATTATTAACATTCCAAAATCAAAGTCTTTAGCTTCAGACTCACCTTAAGCCTCACAGGGTCAAGTTAAGTGTATTTAAGGTGTGTTATGTTGATAGAAAAGTAAAGCAGACACTATCTCGAACCCCCTTAGCCATCAAGTTCAACCACTTGGCATTACTCAATAATCCTCCATTCTGTCAACCTCTTGCTCAACTATGACATCATCATTATCATTACAACCAAATTTAGTCAAAAGTAATAAAACCTACATTGTTTGCTATTTGTTTATTAAAATCAGTTCTCATGCTGTATCTTCTATCCTTGTCAACTAGTTGTCTAGTTAATTTCCGTTTCCTTTTTATTTGTCTGTCAATCTTGCGATTGAGGCTAAATGCTTTGATTCTTCTAGCACACATTAACCCAATAAACAACCTCCATACACCAACTTCTCTAATACATAATGTTGAGTTTTCATAGAGATTTCAAATCATTACGAGGTCTGAACCAAAGAGTACACTAAATTATTTCAGAACGCGGGTCTAATTTTCTCTATGTAATCTTCTGCAACATTAGAATCAGCATTGCAGGTCTTTAAGTCCTCCTAAAAGGACCAAAACAGTTCCTAACCATGCCAATGCGAGTCTGTAACACTTAGACCCAAAAAATCTCATTCTGCAACCATACAGCTATGCTTAAACCTTACCTATTTCCAAAATTGCAAATGCAATTACCCTATCAGTATCTCATGAAGTTATGAATGAAAAACTTGGCTCCAGCTCAACCGAAACTGAAGCAATTGAGTTCCAACTTATATGCATAGTTTTTTTGTGTAACTAATCTCAAGAAAACAACACCTTTAACCCTAATATAAAGGAATGCGCAAAATTCCAAGACCAGAAACCTCAATTAAACCTTTTCATTTCAGAACTTGATGGTTAGAAAACACAAATATGTGATTGAAAATACCCAAATTTTGAATTTGAGAACACTTATGGAAATAATGAGAAACGAATTTGAATAATTTGGACTGGAGATTAATACAAACCTGTGTTTTAACTGCAATTTTGGCGCCTTCAGAGATCAAGTGAAATGTTCTTGTGTGTGTTTGGTTGTAGAGGTAACCCTAAATCGACAATCAAGTCGTACCGAAATGATGAAAATGAGGTGTTGTTTGGTTCTCTACTCGAACAGTCGGGCATAGTTAATTCCAAAGAAACGAATCGTACGGCTTTGGGATTCGGAATCAGTTAAGGGCCACGGGCTAGTCTTATGTTCCATTAGACCATCTCCAATCAGGGCAGAGGCGTCTATTAACTTTGGCAACTGGCCATCTCTTTGACATTGGCAACTGGCCAATGGTGACTACATTGAAAAGATATACATTTATCTCCATAGTGAAATCATGGGAATCGTATGGAGGATTCAATGACCCATGAAGTACAAAAAAAAAAATGTTTGTCTGCTCATAAAATACTTTGGGTGAATATGTGAACATTTACTTGGAACAAAATAAAATAAAATAAAATCAGTTTGAGTGAATTTGAGTAGTTTTTTCTCGAGTGGCATACCATTAAAATCTGAAGCGGCATCGAGTTTATTTTATGTGTAAATCAATAGGAAAGAAGATATCTTATGGTGATAGAGATTAGTTCGTCGACCGCTTAACAATTATCCGAGTGTTATATGGTTACATGATCACTTAACAGTTCATCAATGACATTTTATAGTTTAATGTTTTCTTTTTCATTTTTTTTTTTTTTGATGGAAAGAGATAATTTATAAACTAGCAAATATAGAACATGAGATTTACAATATCATTTTTATCGAAAATATTAGAATCTATGCTAGTTGAAAGAACTTTTTGTTGCATCTTATCTGACATGTGTTGAAGCTTTTTAATCCTTGCCTCCTTCGCAATATAGTTCGCTGCTGAGTTATTCTTCCTCTTAATATATTTCACTTTAGCTTGAGGAAGGTCACCCAATATTTTTCTAATTTCTTGCAAGGTATTTCCCGCTGGCCACGAACCGTTTGTGCTTACCTTATTTAAGTTGTCCGCCAAGGCATTACAGTCAGTAACTATGAATACGCTGGATAATATTGTAGCGCCCCCTAAGCTAGCAGCGGACTAATCCAAGAGATTAACTAAATAAAGAGGCACTAAGGATCTAGATCATTTACTTAAACATTCAATTAAGAATTCTGCTACAAAACTTAACCCAAAATTTACCCCTCTCTGAAATATATATATACAAGAACTCCTTTCAGATGATACATATACAATAGTCATTTGGTTTACAAATAAAATATACAACATAATAAATATAGCAAAAGTTAACCAAAATAACGGACTCAATTCCTCGAAGCATCCCCGCGCAACTCGATCTGTCTCGAAACCGAAAGTGGGAATGGGTGAGCACATCATCCCTAAAAGGGGTGCCCAAAGAGGAATAACATTTAACTTTTAAGTAATCATATGCAAGATTTGGAAAACAATACATGTTTTCCGAAACGTTAAACAATTACCAAGTCACTGAAATAAACAAACATGTATATGGACAAACTCCTTCTTTTCAAACAATGTATACTATTCGTGCTAACCACACTCAGCAGCTATTGATATCACCAAGACCATGATGACCCACTCTAAGCATAAAAGTTGAATTCATGTAGATATAAATGCGAAGGAGCGTATCATATATACCATACGTGGAAATTCTCATTCCCCATAACAATTCATATTGACAACAAACATTTAAACAAAGCATGGAAGTTCTTTCCAAATCAAAAGAGTAAAATGGAAAGATCTAAGAGTTTAGCCAAAAAGGCTCACACAAGAATCATACAATTCCATCTAATGGTTTTAAGCCCAATATGGTATCTTATTCTCTATCTTTAGTATAAATAAAAGTTTACTAATCAACATAATGCAATTTAAACAAAGCATGGAATGCACGAATAGACAATGCATGAGTTTAATAAACAAATACTTTTGTAAAAGAAACAATAATGGTTACAAAAGAGTAAAATGTATTCCCACCTCTTTTGATGACAAGCCTCGCCTACCTCGAGATCCATGATCCATTGGTTCATCCTTGAATCGATCGTTGTTAATAGACTAACTGTTAATCATACAAGCACTCTAAGAGGTTAGCCAAAAAGGCTCACACAAGAATCATACAATTCCATCTAATGGTTTTAAGCCCAATATGGTATCTTATTCTCTATCTTTAGTATAACTAAAAGTTTATTAATCCAATTAGATTGATTATACAATCCATAGCTAAGTCATATGATTATCTACAACTTTGTAGAAGAAACCAAAGGCTAATTCGAACCATAAGAGTCCAATTCATCAAATAAGAAGGCTAACTCTAAGCCCAAGTTCACTAAACAAACCCATTAACCTAAGGCCCAATCCATTCATGTTAACTAACGGTCACTAACGGTCAAAGGGGTCAATCTAACAGTCCACGCCCATCCAAGGTCAAGTCCAGGGTCGACGGTCAAATGGGTCAAACATGAATCGGTCAAAGATTCAACTCAGGTCAAGATTCATTGAGTCAGGTCGAGTCATCTAAGTTAAACTAATTCAACTCAGTCAGATGGTCTGAGTCAGGTAAGTCAGGTTCACAAATAACTCAAATCAGATAGACTGAGTTAGAAGCACTAGATCAAGTCAGCTAAGCTGAAAGGTTCAGACCAAAACTATAACACACAACTAAGATGAAAGGTTTACAAATACAACTTCATTTTATCAATACACAAATAAATCAATCTAACAGAATTCTATACTTCAAAACAATTGCAATTTAAGCCTATCTGCAAATGCAGTAGCCGCAATAACCAAATCTTCTCAACTCAAACCTCATATGCAATTCTCATTTTAACTACAATTTAAGCCTATCTGCAAATGCAGTAGCCGCAATAACCAAATCTTCTCAACTCAAAACTCATATGCAATTCTCATTTTAACTACACTTCACCCCCGACTGTAATTCGAACTCAACACGAACAAACTTCAACATTTGCAACTTCAGTTCCACTTAAAGTTCAGACATCTTTGTCGCACTCCTCATCTGCACATTCAATTCTCAGCAGAAACAACCTACCCATTTTCTCAAACTCATCAGAGGTACTACAACTATACCCACCTGCAATCATTCTACTGGCACAACTCAAGCTCTTCTTTCGATTCTGTCAATTCAGAACTAACACCTGCAACTCAGCTCACCACCTTCGACAACTTGACAACAGCACAACAGTAACACCAGGCTCCTTTGCAACATCATTCTCATAGCCATGCATTCTTCACATCTTCTCAAGTAATATCCTAACATACATCCATACCCATCACTTCAGTTCAATTAGCTTAACTCAAAACCACCACCAGTTCAACCTAATTTAATACTGCAACAATCTACATCTTCACTTTCCAGTACATACAATTCAGCATCTACCAATTCCTATGCAAAACAGAGTAGCCTCAGCTATAAATCCATTTAACCACCAACACATACATTTAACTGTCCCTTCCAGACTCAACAATATTATCATCTCCTCTTTTCCCTTGTAACTCGCATCTATCCATTACTAGAACTAATTCATTTATCATCTTAAAATATACCCAAACCTTGTAACTCAATCACAAGACTAAACTGTAACCACAGTTCCATTCACAATCATATAAACTCAAAACTGAACATAATAACTTCACCAAATTAACTAAACAAAATCATTACCTCGGATTAGTTTTACTCAAGCAATTGGATCAAATCTTCTCTTCCTTGACTTGATTCATCACCTCATCAATTCAATTCAGTAAATTCAATTTATCCTCTTCATTTTGAACTTCAGAATCACTGTTCAAACCCTAACTATCCATCTTGAGTCATTCATCAACTTTAAACTCTAATTCAATTAAAACCCATCTTCTATTTTTCTCAATCATCATCTTATTCATCTTCAATTTCATCTTCTATAGCTTCTCTGGGTTCTTGTGAAACCCTAATTATTCACTTATTCATTAAAATAACTCCATAACTCAATTAAACATAAACCCTCTTTGTTCATCACTCTCAACAACCCAATACTCTCATCAATTCTATACAAACTCGAAATCAAATGAAAACCCTAATTTCTAAATCTCCCTGAGTCAATCACGAACCCAACAATCTCTATTGTTCTTCTTCATAATTCACAACCACTACATCTCATACATCTACACAGCTTCACCAACTAATTCCCCCAAACAAAACCCAATTCCATCTCTCAGGAATCGACAGAGGAGAAAAAACAGAGGAGAAGCAAAAGAAAGAAGAAAAAAAAAACGAGAAGAAAGAAAGAAAATGAAAGAAGAATAAAAGAAATGGAATGATCTTATCTGTTTGGATCGGTTAGATAAGACCAAAGAAAAGGATTAAGACGCCCGACAAAAGGATAAGGGCAGCCAGGTCGTTTGTCTACAAAATGAGTAATCTTCCCTTCATACTCATCTGATGATATCTTCTTCGCCCGGCATCTAAATGACACGTTCGAGTAGTCCATTCCGTGTAACTTTTCGAGATCTATCGAGTGGTACTAATTTCGTATCTAGATCGTTGTTAGATTAATTTCTATTAATTAACGTTCGTGTTAAACTAATCGAATTATTATCGGCTAATACGTCTCTTGACTAGTCTAATTGCGTTGACGAGCTTGAGGGTCTTTACAAATATGTTTTTCTTTAACCACGTGACCGCCTTTAATAATGATTTTGCTTCCGCATGGAAAGCTAATGTCGCCCACTCCGAGCCCGCTGATAGGTGCATGAAGGTTTTATCGTCAACTGAATATAGAATGAAAGCATATCCCATTGACAAATCCTCTTTCTTGAAAGATGCATCAATGAAGATTATCCAATCCGAATTTAGGTTAGACCAAGAACAGTTGGTAGAAATTTTATGTTGAGTATTTACTTTACTTTGAATGCTATTTGCCGGGGAAGATTGAAGGAAATTATTGATTTGCCCTATTAGATTGATCGGGTCTGGGTTAATTTTCTCAAAAACTACCGAGCATCTATATTTTCAGAGGAACCAAAGGATGGTAGAAATTTTTACTTGAAATTGGCTCAGGTTAGCCTCCGATATCCACCATTTAACCCAGGAAATAATTGAACTAGGAGTGAAATTGGAGAGAATATTATTTAGTGATAGTCCAAACCAGACTGCTCTGGCAAACGGACACTCACTAGAAAAGATGAGATTCTGTTTCCTGCTCTTGATTATTGCATAACCTGCAAACCGGGTCTATGTCCTTGTTATGTGCTCCTAGTCTAGCGGAGGTTGGTAGAACTTTTTGAGACAGTTTCCAGATGAAAAGTCCTATTCTAGGAATAGCCTGCATTTTCCAAATATTATCCCATGGGAAATCTCGGCAGTTATTAATGTCTTGATCCTGATTGGCTAGAAAGTTATAAACATTTTTGGCTGAAAATTTACCCGAGTGATGATAGCGCCATCTGATGATGTCTTCTTCTTGATTCCTTGGATTTAGAGCTTGTATTTTAATCCTATCTTCTGGGGAAAAGAATTGATTTAGCTTTTCCTGATCCCACTTATTTTGATCAGTTATTAACTCTTGAACTCTTGTTGGCACCTATTCTTGCGTGTTTGGGACTATTTGGATTATATCTGTGTTCGGAACCCATCTGTCTTCCCAAATTTTCACCGATGCTCCGTTTTTGACTTGCCAAACGTAGTTACCTTTTATTAGCTCTAAACCTTTTTGTATACTGGTCCAAATCCAAGACAAATTCGAAGTTCTGGATTTTTCTAGAGGGTGCGAGTTTGGGAAATATTTTAATTTTAACAGTTTGACCCATAATTTGTCAAGTTCGGTTACCAGTCTACTTGTCAGTTTAGTGAGGAGAGATAAGTTGAACTGATGAGGGTTTTTAATTCCTATCCCACCTTGGGAAATGGGATTGCAAAAACCCTTACAAGCTTTTATGAATCCTCATTTTCTTTTTTGCCCATCTTTTTTCCACCAGAAGTTCCTCTGAATTCTGTCGAGTTGATCAAGGGTTTCTTTTGGCAGAGACAGAACTTGCATTTGATAGGTTGGATAAGATTGAAGGATAGATTTTATCAAGACAGTCCTACCGGCTTGAGACAAGAGTTTAGATTTCCAACCTTGAAGAGTGAAGTAATATCGCTGTAGGAGAGGTTCAAAGTTGGCTTTTCGATTCTTATCAAAGAACAGTGGGGTTCCCAGGTATCTATCATTTTTGGTCATCATCGGAACTTTTATAATTTTAGTTAAAATCTTCTCGTGTTTTGGATGTATTTTTGGGCTGAAGTAGACACTGGATTTTTGAAGATTAACCATTTGGCCAGTGATGTTCCCAAAAAGTTGTAAGATTTCTAACAGACTTTTCGCTTCACCCAGATCAGCTTTTGTAAATAAAAAACAGTCGTCTGCGAAGAAAAGATGAGATATATTGGGAGCTTTTTTGTTGATTTGAAATCCAGAAATTCTCTTGTCCTCGATGGCTTTTCTAGTAGTCTAGATAGAATTTCCATGCAAATTAGGAAAAGGTACGGAGATAAAGGATCTCCTTGTCTTAAACCTCTCGAAGTATTGAATGTAGGACCCGGGGAACCATTTAGAAGGATAGAGAAGGAGGTTGTTGATATCCATTGTATAATGAGTTTTGTCCAGGCTTCCGAGAACCCAAAGGCTAGGAGGACTTTCTCAATAAAAGTCCATTCAACCCTATCAAAAGCTTTTGATAGATCTAGTTTCAACGCTAGAAACCCCTTTTTCTTCTTGGAGGTTTTCATTGAGTGGATAAGTTCATGTGCAATTATGATGTTATCAGTGATTTGTCGGCCAGGTAAAAAGGCCGATTGATTTGGGGAGATTAATTTTCCTAGGATGGGTTTTAGGCTATTAGCTAATATTTTGGAAATGATTTTATAAATAGTATTACTCAGGCTAATAGGTCTGAAATCTCCCGGCGTTTGAGGGGTAGAAATTTTTGGGATGAGAGTTATGAAGGAATGATTAGAATCTTTGTCAAGGATGCCTGAACGAAAGAAATCTTGGACTATACAAATGATATCTTTTCCCAGGATGTCCCAGTTGGCTTTAAAGAACCCCGGATGGAAACCATCTGGCCCTGGGGCTCCCCATTGATTCAAGTTAGATAGGGTGTCCCAGATTTCTTCTTTAGAGGGAATAAGAGTCAGGGAATTATTATCTTCAAGAGTGATGTAGGGTTTTATGATGCTAGAAAGATCAAAGTCGAAGTTACTATTCTAGGACGATCCTATTTGTTGAAAATGATTGACCAGAAGCGAGTTGATTTGATCTCTATCAGAAAGCCAAAGCCCTGAAGGTTCTCTTAGGGAATTTATTGCATTAATCCTTTTTCTATTTGAGGCGGTGGCATGAAAGTATTCAGTGTTCTGATCATATTCCTTAAAAAACTTATCCCTGGAAAGCTGATGATAATAATCGTTTTTTATTTTGTACCATTTTCCTAGCTTTGCTTGAAGATTTTTTAATTTTTCTATTTCTTTCGAAATATTTCCGGATCTATGAATATTGTCGATTTTATTGTTTAGGAACTTAATATGTTTGTGCATGTTCCCAAAGGTATTAGAGTTCCAATGGGCTAGATCGGATGAAAGCAATTTTAGTAGCCCAGAAAAAGTTTTTTCTCTGGATTTTTCCGAATGCAAATTCCAAGAGGCTTCAACCACTGTGGGTAAGGTGGAGTGAGTTAACCAAGATCTAAGACATCTAAATGGTTTCTGGAGCCTATTTTTCTCAGGATTTGATTGTAATAAAATCGGCGTATGATCAGAGCCTACCCTCTGGAGGTGAGTTACCTTAGTGTCCGGAAATTTCTGAGACCACAAGAATGAAGTTAGCGCTCTATCAATTCTTTCGCAGATATTTGCTTCTCCCTTTCGATTGTTTGACCACGTGAAAGGCGATCCATCGTATCCTGCATCTTGTAGGCCCAAAGAGTCGATAGTGTCGATAATGAAGGATTTACTGCTGGAACTTGCTTTATTTCCACCTTGTTTTTCTTCTGGGTCAAGAATAATATTTAAATCCCCTATTAGAACCCAAGGCTTGTTTATTTGCTGCGCAATATCCAAAATATATGTCCATTGTTTGATTTTATCATCTGCTTCAACTGCTCCATAGACACATGTGATTATTATCTCTGTATCTCCTATCTTAGATTCAAAATGACAAACACTGAACTTAGAAGATATTAGTTTCATTTCTATATTGTTGTGCCAGGATATTGCTAAACCCTTGGCTATTCCCACGGATGGAACGATGAACCAGTCAAAGAAAGGGGAATTTCTGAAAAAGGAGTCCATGCGAGACAATGGGGCTTTTGTCTCAGCTAAAAAGACTATATTCGGCTTGTAGTATTGGCACAAATGATTAAAATGATCCTTTATGATGGGAGTCCCAAAACCGTTGACGTTCCAGGATAATAGCTTCATGGCTCAAGAGCTAAATAAACCTACCAATATAAGCAGTAGACACAAAGAGGGAAGCTTCAAGTTGAATTAAAAGAGAGAAGAGCAACCCAGCAAAAGGGTATACAAAAGGATGAGTTCTATTAGTACCCGACAAAACAGATACAGAGAGGAAATGGAAAGATTAACACAACACAGGGAGCTAAAAAAAAACTTTTACAATCAGGTAGGGTTAAGAATGAATAAGCACTAAAGGCTATGACAAGAGGAATAAATATGGCTTAGACACTGTCACAATAAGGACTAAACACTACAGTCCAGCAATGGAAAATATCAAACCATAGAACTGAACTAAAGAAGACAAATGAATAGAACACTTTGGTGCAAGCTAGTTAGATTAAGTAGTGGGGGAAATTGGTACTAAAAGGAAATCAGAGTATACTGAACTAAACAAAATTGGGTTACAAAATGAAAATAGATAAACAAACACTAAATTCACAGGGAAGTTTGAAGAGAGCTAATACAAATTAAAATGAGATTTCTCACAGTCTCTGATTGCATCATTATACAACAAGTTCTACATAAAGATTATCTACTTCTTTTTTAGGGGATATAAAGCTACCCAGGAGGATAGAGTTGCTAAAAGTGTGATGTTTATTAATCTCAATTTCTGCTTCTGCTTGGTTGGTTTTCCATCTATGAGTTATTGCAATTCCTGAGAGGTTACCTCAGAAAATATTATGTCAGGAAAGTAGCAAGTAATCTTCAAATGATCCACGAATACCACGGAAAACAGGAAAGTTATGCAAATTACAGTTCACCCCAAAAAATTAGACCAAAAGTTCCCGCCTAAGACTCTGGGATTGAAAATTTTCTCAAACTGATAAATTATGAAACAGAGATAGGTGGACAACTATTAGGAAGTCTAAGAAATACATATAACTTATACGGTATCTTTACTACTACATATGAACCTACGATTTCACTGGATTAAAAGACGAATGAGGAAAAGTGAAAGGAATTGAAAAAAAAAACATAAAAAAAAAACATCAGTAGAAACCCAATTTTATAAAACATCAGTAGAAACCCAATTTTATTTCACAAACTCTCTAAAAACAAAAGGATAACCCTATGCATCTCAAGAAAAATGTTGAAATCATATAGAACGAGAACCACCTGCAAATTAAGCAAACATGTAAAAACTCCTTGAAAACTTAAGGAAGAACGGAACTTTTCTACAGAACATCACCATGTCCAGCTGAAAAAAACATGGCGATACCAGAAGCACAGCTGAGAAGCTACCAAGTGGAATAAATTTAACAATTATATTAAGGAACAAGGGAAACATCAAGGAGGTTTGAAGGAAGACTAATAACTATCACCAAGCCAAACAAATAATCAAGGTGATACCAAAGGACTCAGCTAATAAGATACAGAGAGATATAAAATTATTGCAGGGTTTTAATATCAAAATGAATTCAACAGATTATCAATAGACACACAACACCATGGGAAAAGGAAGCTAAACCATCAGAGTTAGAATTATATCATTAGGGTTTGATGTTTTACTCAAGGACCCCCACAAGAAAAATCCAGTGAAAGGAAAGGAGTATAAAAGAGATTAGGAAATTCAAATCAAGAAAGAAATTTCAATCAAACAAAAAAAAAACGACAAGAAAGACTCAACTAATCAAATAGCAGAAAGGATTTTCAATCAAACAGATCCGGAATGGGGTGAACTGAATTAGAATAATTCAGTCTCTAATAATAAACTTCAATAAAAACCTGATTCCATGGATTTAGTTCCTTATAAACCAGAATGGGGTGAACTGGATTTAGTTTAATGTTTTCAATTTGTAGCATTTAGTTTTTAGTTTGTAGCGTTTTTATTTTTTTTATTTTTTTTTTGTAGTCGTTTTTATCTTGTGTGGTGTTTTTTTTTTTTTTGTGTGTACCGTTTGGAAGTGTTTTGTTCTTTTCATACTTTCTAAGTGAAATTTGGAAACCAAATTTTGTTTTCTTTCCCATAAACTCAAGATTTTGGTGTAACTCAAAATTTTGTTTTCTTTGTTCTCACTCAATTCTTTTTGATTTCGTTGTGTTGCTATTGATGGTGGTTTTTAAACAAAGGGTAAAATCGTATAAACACCCAAATAACCTAATGTTACCGGTGACACATTTATTAGAACGTTTAATGCATGTAGTCAGTAATTAATAGGGATATTTTTTCAAATTAGGGTTACAACGAACAAAACCCTAATTCCCCTCCGTGTCTGATAGGTGTCTAAAACACCTAATTTACTATTTAGTAGTTACGCTTTCTTTGTTATTTTTCTTGTGAATTATGTACTTTACGTGTGTTTTTGAGTTATTAGGTACTCTGGAGTCGCACGGAGGAAAAGAAGCGGAAATCACCCAAATTGAGCCAAAGGGCAAAAATTGTCATTTCATGGGCGAACACTATCTGGAGCTGAAGGGGCACCTCCATGTGGAAGAACACTAAATACATGCCAGCTGATGGTTAAGGGGTTGCAAATCAAGGATGGCCCTTATCTGGAATTAGGGGTTGGCTGAATCCAACTATTACAACTTTAGATCGAGAGTCTCTTTCTCTCATTCAATTCACCACTTCACCTGAAAATGAGAGGAAATGGAGGCGTTACTGTGGTGGATCGAGTTGGGTGTTGTTACTGATTCGAAGCAAAGAAATGATGTTAACGCAGTGGAGAATTTGTGATCGGAACTGATTTCTGAAGTTAGGGCTTGTCGAGAAGAATTGGAACTTTTGGGTCCGAGTCGAATCGAAGTTGGATAAGAAGGAAGTTAAGGGTTGAAGCTATTTTGAATCATCGAGATGGAGATGTGATTGATCTGAAATTTCAGGAACTAGGGTTGTTGGTTGAATTACAGGGAAGATGAAATTGCTGTTGAGAATGGAAATGGGTTTGAAATTGTTCTGCAATGAAGACATGAATGGAAAGGAAGAAGAACGAGGTTACAGGGAAGAATAGTTGTTTGTTGATGAATTGCAGACAAGAATAAAAGATGGATTCAGATTGTTGTTCAAGGTTTATGTGATTCCATGGAATCTGAAGCTGTTATTGAGCAATAAGGAAGCTGGGGGTTATGAAAGACATATATCCTGGTGATTTACTGGGAGCTGCAAAATGTGTGTTGAAGGTTGGGACTCATTTGCATTGCATGGCACTTCGAGAAGACTGGTGATGGATATTAAATGTTGTTGTGCAGCTGGAGATGGCAACTGGATGATTAATTGAGATGATTCTGGTGGCATTGGACTGTGAATGGTTTGAGATTACAGGGTTGGAGTCTGGTGGTGGTCTGAGCTGAGAGAGAATTGATATTGCAGGTGGTAGTAGCTCTGGTGGAGTTGCAGTTCAAGGGGTTGGTTGTTGAACTGCAGTTGAAGGTGGTCTGTGTGGAAATTCAAGCTGAGAAGAAGTGCAGGCTGATAAGAGATGGAGCTGTCATTGTTACAGGGTGCAGCTAAAGGGTGCAAGTGATCAGCTGGAGTTGAATGAGCATCTGGAGATGGTGATGAACTGGTGGATCTGATGCCGCAGAAGCTATAGGATTGAAGAGCTGCAACAAGTGGTGGCTGAGTTGCAATTGGTGTGCAGAATTGAAGTCGCAACTGAAATGGCTTTGGGGTGATGTTGGTGAACTGAGAAGACAATGAAGCAGGAATGGCTCAATATGGAGTTACAGGGATTCGGCAATGGAACTAGCAGCTGCAAAGTATGAGATTTGGAGTTGCAGCTAGAGGGATTTAGATGAATGTTAGGTGCAGGCTTGTGTGAGCTAATGGTACTGTGGTGTCATGAAGCTGGAAGATGTGATGAGTCAGTGCAGGTATTGCAGTGAGGCCATGAAAGGGTCAAGAAGGAGCTGGGGTTTTGTATGAAAGTGTGGTGGTCTGATAAATTGCAGGTGATGGTGTTTGTGGATGGGTTTGAGCTGAGTATTACAGAATGGTTTGCTCTTGAGTACTGGTGGTAATATGAGGAAGTTGCATACAGGGATGGCATTGCAGGTGGTAACGGAATGCTTGAGTTCTGACAAGGTTAGATGGAATTGGTTGCAGGTTGAAGAACTGCAGATTCAGTGGTTGGAATTGAACTCATTGCCATGGAATAAATGGGTTTGTGTATGAAGGATTCAAGTCTCAACTGAGTTATGGGTGGCTACAAAGACTTGATTGGAGCTACCGAATGAGCGAGATAGATGAATGTTAGGATGTGTGAACTCAGGGAAAACTGAAATAGTTGATGAAATGACAGTGTAAGATGCAGCTGTGAAGGATATAGGGCCATGATGGCTGGAAGCACAAGGATTGTGCATCACAGGATTTGGCCAGTGCAATTAGCCTAGGCCAAAGTGAATCAGACTGAGCCAGACTGACTCGTCTGAATAGCTGAACTGACTCACCCTGACTCTTCCTGACCGAGTTGACTCAGTGACCTTGACCGAGTTGACCCGTTGACCGGTGACCGGGCAGACTTTGCCGGTCACCTGAGATACTTTCCGGCCAATTTCCGGCCACAATCCCAGTTTTCCGGCGACGTATTTTTGGACATATTTTCTACATGGGTTTTTCTCACACATGGGCTTGGTGGACCACTTGGAGATGGGTTTTGAGAAGACCTAATATTGGAAGGAGTATCCTTTATGGAAATTGAGAAACATATAAAGAGAGGACTTTTATCTTTTATCTTATACTATCTATTTTTGCCTCTACTTTGTTTTCTAGGGTTTAGAACCATGAAGTCTTTTCTCTTTCTTCTTGTTATGAACTCCATGAATATGAGCTAGAGTTTTCTTTTGGTTATGAATTAGTTGGATTTCCAAACATGGATTATTGTGCAATAAATTAGTTTTCTCTCATATTATCGTTTATGATTCACCATTAATATTGTTACATGACTTGAATGCTTGTTTAGTCGAGTCGCGAATCGATTAAGTTTGCTTTCATCTTTATTGCTAGATTAGGGTTATTATACACAAAAGTGATAATTCCGGATTGCAAGTAGCATAAATAAGATTATAGTTTGTAGTGATATATTCTTATGATCTTATGTGAACCATAACCTTTGTTAAATCGGATTAGTGCTTTTACACGTTCGATTGCTTTGATTGGCCTGATTTCATAGAACGTAATGCATCTAGGGAATTAAACTTGATTAGTGCTTTTACACGTTAGGTTGTTCTTTTAGATAGAATTCATATTCGCATCTTTTAATGTGTTTGTTGATGACATGAGGAGATTTGCGGGATATACTTGCGATCAAGGTATTCCAGGGCCTTTGATAAAAGTTGAGATTAAAATATCAATTCTAGTTATTGTGTTGAAAACATTTTTGTGAATGAAAACGAAATCCATGACCAATACTTTCTCATCCTTGATTTGCGTGTTTACTTTTATTTGCTTTGCTTTTATTTATTTCCGTTTATAAAAATCAGAAAATCCTCGGTGTTTTATATAGGAAACCATAACATATTGACAACCTAGACCTCTCTGTGGGAACGATCCTTTCTTGCCCTTGCTTCATTATATATTTTGAGTAGTAAGAAAGTGTAATTATATTTGTGTCGGCTGACAACCGGTCAGTGTCAATGGCAAATCATGCCAGCCACACCTAGCCCAAGCTAGCCGCGCCATGCCAAACGCACTCTGCCTTGGCCCTAGCTATGCTAGTCACACCAAACGCGCCAAAGCATGCCAACCATGCTAGCCGCACCTCCGTGCCAATGGCAAATCATGCCAGCCACACCTAGCCCAAGCTAGCCGCGCCATGCCAAACGCACTCTGCCTTGGCCCTAGCTATGCTAGTCACACCAAAACGCGCCAAAGCATGCCAACCATGCTAGCCGCACCTCCGTGCCAATGGTAAATCATGCCAGCCACACCTAACCAAAGCTAGCCGCACCTCTGTGCCAATGGAAAATCATGCCAGCCACACCAAACGCGCCAAAGCATGCCAACCATGCTAGCCGCACCTCCGTGCCAATGGCAAATCATGCAAGCCACACCTAGCCCAAGCTAGCCGCGCCATACCAAACACACTCTGCCTTGGCCCTAGCTATGCTGGTCACGCCACGCCAAGCCAAACACCCTTACCTTGGCCCTAGCCGCGCCATGCCAAAGTAGCGCCCGCGCCTAGGCTTGCAAACCGTGCAACCTAGGCCAAATTGGCCACGCATGCCGTTGGCACATGCCAACACGCTCGCTGGTAGATTTTCTCACCAGGGCGTGGCCCTAATGTCCGAGCATGCCATTTGCACATGCCAACACGCTCGCTGGTAGCTTTTCTTACCAGGCCGTGGCCCTAATGGCCGAGCACGCCATTGGCACATGCCAACACGCATTTCATTTGGTAGCTTTTCTCACCAAGGAGTGGCCCTAATGGCCAAGCATGCCATCGGCACATGCCAACACGCTCGCTGGTAGCTTTTCTCACCTGGGCGTGGCCCTAATGGCCGAGCATGCCATTGGCACATGCCAACACGCTCGCTGCGTAGCTTTTCTTACCAGGCCGTGGCCCTAATGGCCGAGCACGCCATTGGCACATGCCAACACGCTCGCTGGTAGCTTTTCTCACCAAGGCGTGGCCCTAATGGCCAAGCATGCCATCGGCACATGCCAACACGCTCGCTGGTAGCTTTTCTCACCAGGGCATGGCCCTAATGGCTGAGCATGCCATTGGCACATGCCAACACGCTCGCTGGTAGCTTTTCTTACCAGGTCGTGGCCCTAACGGCCGAGCATGCCAACACGCTCGCTGGTAGCTTTTCTTACTGTGCCATGATCCAAATTGGCCACGCATGCCATTGGCACATGCCAAACACGTACGCTGGTAGCCCAACTTGCAAGTCGTGCAACCTAGGCCAACCTGGCCGTGCGCGCCATTGGCACATGCCAAAACCCCCGCTAGTAGCCTAACTTGCAAACCGTGCAACCTACCGCCAAGGCATTCCGCACATTCCATTGGCACATGCCACACACGCCACTAGCAGCTCTATGCATTGCCACCTACACTCAACGTACAACTTACCACCAAGGCATTCCACACATGCCACACACGCCACTAGCATATCTGGCATTGCCACTTGCGCTCGAGGTGCAACCCGCAACAAAGGCATTCCGCACATGCCATTGGCACATGCCACACGCGCCCCTAGCAGCGCCACTTGCACTCATGGTGCAACCAACACTCGAGACATCAACACAAACGGGGGATGCTTTCCGGTGGTCTTGGTTTGGCGATCACACTTTGCGGCGTACACTACGCTCACATTAAGAAAGCGTGAATAGGAATAAAGCGGTCAAATAAATGAGGAAATAATGGTGAAAACGTTTTCACCCATAAACACCTTGTGGTTACCACCTCCTCCCATTATTTCACCCTTTACTCTCTTCCTTCATGAGGCCAGGGTACGTTTCAATCTCGACTTGTATAAATAGGTCTTACCTATTTCCACCAGACAACAAGTCTCGGTCAGGAGAAAAATACAACACTCTTAGAAAAGGCAACTTTGCAAGCTCTCCAATAAAGCTTTCATCTCTTGCAAGCTTCCTAAGCTTTCACTTTTCGATACAAGTCGAGACACTACTCTCCTGCACTATTCTCGGTCTCAACACCTTTCTTTGTTTCCCTCCCCAAATCAACCCTTCTCCTCCACTTTGTGACCGAAGCAAGTCCGGAACGGCCATTTCTTGGTTTAGGCCGGACTTGTGCAGATTGATCTCTCGAATCTAGAAAGTGCTCACGTGCAGCACATTTGTTTAGGGTTTAAACCAGTTTCTCACTCACCTACCGAAATTACCAAAATCGGCGGAAACGATTTTTACCCATAAACAATTGGCGACCACAACGGGAGGATTGATCTATCGGTTACAATACCAACTCCGACTCCTGATTTCGTTTCCCGAACGTCAAATCCCAACATGGTGGAACTCAGGTCCGGAGCGGTTGCCGAGAACACCAAAGCACGTAACGCATCCCCGATGTTAGGGTCTCTCCCAATAACGTTGTTGCATCACCTGCCGACTACGGTAACATCGAATGCACTCCCTCAAGCGTAACACCGCCAATCACTGGGCGTGAGCCGCTGCCTCCTCTAGTGTCTCTGCACAACCTCTAATCATGGCAACGAAAATATCTCTTCGGGTGTCACGCCACCAGTCACGGGGGCGGAGCCGCCGCGGCCCCGAATGCTTCGCCTAGCATGGCGCCTCCGACCACAACTAAGGTTCCAACTACCCCGCCGACGGACGAGAGACCGGAGGGCCAGAGGAAGTCGTCCTTATGTCACCATCGCTGATTTGATGGAACGACAAGAGATGCTTTCCGAGCCCCAGACGGATATGGTTTCAACGCGAGGAAGGAGGTACTCATCTTTCTTAAGACCCGACAGAGCGACTACCACGTGAGTCGCGTCCTCGAGCCGCTTAGGAACGTCTCTAACAACCCCGACGCAAAGACCTCGGCGGAGCACGCTCCACGGATGAGGAAACTCGCGCTAGAATCCCGTTGAAATCGGGCCGCCTAACTTCATCACGCGAGAAGATACGGAACAACTTCTCCGCAACCGAATCAATAATGATGAATTGGACGTGCATCATCACCAACCCCTTACCCATCCAAATGCGAGAGAATCCCTCTCCCAAGGGGGTACTCTTCTCCTCAATTTACCTCGACGATGGTACGGGAGTGCACATGAGCATGTCTCCCGTTTTCCGGAATCCCTAGGTGAACATGAATATAATCACGTTCTTCGTTTAAGGGAATTCTCAAAGTCACTTACTGGAAGGGCGTATACATGGTACAACAAAGATCCCACCGAACACCATTCCCAACCTGAGTAGCATGGTCACCGTGTTTTACAAGAAATACTTCTTCGTGTCTGAACAAGTTACTTTCTCAGACCTCGGAAGAATGTACCAGTGGGATAATGAACATCCGAATGATTTCGTCAAAAGGTTTAGGGTTCAAGCACTCGACTGTCACGACCCAAACGTGACCGAGCAACAACTGGTGAACGCGTGCATCAATGGTATGGTTCCTATTTACCGCGCCCCGCTGGAAAATTTACGCTTCCAAACGTTCTCCGAACTCCATGAAGCCGCCAGAGGATCCGCAACAACAAGACCAAAGATTACTAGAAAGAGCTAGGCCGATTCGAACCGAAGACACGCGTGAAACTCGCGGGAGTAGACGCCTCATCAGCAAGCAATTTAATGCCGGCTCATCCTCCGTGAACATAGTAAACGAAAGGGGGAAAAGGAAAGCCCCAACTACGAGCCACCAGCCAAAACGTGAAGCGCCGGCGCAACGGGAAACCCCGCCACGAAAGACCGTCACTAAAACTCCCATGCAGCATCATGAGACCGAAGGAGATACCCTTGATTTCTCGTTTCCCATCGAGGAGGTGGTTGACCTCCTAGAAGCCCGGGTTCAAGATGATGTTATCAGTTGCCACCTCCCGGACGTCCACCAACCGAGGCCGAGATGGCGAACCCCTGGCACGCCATTACCACAGTTCGTTCACCACCCGACCCAGCGATTGCAACGAGACTAAAGCATATTTTCAAAGAAAGGATAGAAGCGGGAGGACTCCAACCGGGGAGACGAAAGAGTGCATCGAGACCCACTCCCGATAACAAGCTCGGGTCCTCTCGGGGACTCCGTGCACGAGACTGTACAATCCATGATGCAACATGTATGCGAAATTCTCTATCTTTCCAAGATGCAGCGCCAAGATATTTTCGCAGCTTTCAATCGTGTTGTATCCGGTAAACGACTTTTTCTCTCCACGGAAACCACGCCAGGGGCCCAAGTTTCCAAACAGGCAAAACCAAAAAGGAGAACCGGGGACTGCTGACCACGTCCCGTTTAAGAGGTAACGAATTTGACAACACGCTCATCGACACGGTCTCTGACCACAACATCATTACTTTCAAGACACTAAAGGCAGCAGGATTTACAAAACAAGACGCTACCTATTCCCCGTCCGTGATTAAGAACTTGAGAGGAGAAACTTTGAACGCGCATGGCTACATCAACCTAGAGATCAAGATGGGAGACGCTATAACGCATAGCAAATTCCACATTGTCAAAGAACTAGATCATGACATGATATTGGGACGCTTATGGGTGCTCGACAACAAAGCGAAATTGGATGTGCACCCTCCGCCGACGTCCACGCCCGAAGGAATTTCCAACAAATCATCCCACTAGTTATCGCATCAACGAACTATTGAAGGAACCCGGACATCCGAGAGAGGACCCGTTGGCGTTAGCTCATGGTTTTCAAATGCAAGTAAGTCCGACCGAGCAACCTTTTTCCGCAACCGGTCTTTCCTTCCCCATTCCGTCATGGGGACTCGGCGCGATCATCGGCACGAACGCTGTCAAGAAATGTGAATGGGGAGCTGGACCATTTAAACACTTTGCAAGAATCTTGGAAACTTCTATTGAAACCAACGAAGCCAAGACTCAAACGGTTGACGACGTTCGAACCCGTTTTCAATCGGAGATGTAGTTGTCAAGGAAAGCTCGTTTCAAGTTGGGAGGATGATAGTAAAAATGGCTATTCAAACCGATTCGCCCGATGAAAGAGAAGAAGAGTCAGTATCGGGTTGTGGATACCCTTTTGGGAGGATATTGCAAGCTCATCAATGAGACACACCTGAAGGCGTGATAATTCACTCGCGATGGCTCAAGGTCTCCAATCCCTAAAACGCTGTACCTCCCAATCACTCCCCCCTTTAGTATTTCCTTTAACAATTCCTCTTAGTAGTTGTACTCTCCCAAGATGAATACACCGTTTGTATTTTTTCCCTGGATTCCCTTTTCCGTCAAAAAAAAAAAAAAAAAAAAAAAAAAAAAAAAAAAAAACATAAATACATTTCTTTCCAAGCAAATTCTCCAGATATCAGAGAAATACATCAGATAAACCCAGAAAACCATTGCAGAGCCATTATGCCACAACCTCTTTCAAAAAAAATATATGAGGCAAAATGTTGACTGATGAAGAAGAAGGTAAATATGAGTTTACGAAAAAAGAAAAAAAAAAGGGGGGGCATCAGGGGAACTAAAGCAGCTAACAGAAATAACAAAAGGGAAGAACTAGCCCTCGAAGGATGGAGCACAAGTCCCCTCGGGTAAGACTATCTTCAAGCACTTCCCCCAGCAATCCCTCGGGAAACAAAGGTTCCATTCAACGGTGTTAGCAGCAACAACCTCAACATCCCATCCCGAAGAAACCACAATGGGCAACAGTTGTGTCCTCCCGTCCAAAGATATGCCACCATGACCCCTCCGGTATCACCAACGACACCTTTGGCATCAACTTAAAAGGTGTTGATGGTGGATTTTAAACAAAGGGTAAAATTGTAAAACCCCGAATAACCTAATGTCACCGATGACACATTTATTAGAACATTTAATGCAGGCAGTCAGTAATTAATAGGGGGTATTTTTTTCAAATTAGGGTTACAACGAACAAAACCCTAATTCCCCTCCGTGCCAATGGCAAATCATGCCAGCCACACCTAGCCCAAGCTAGCCGCACCTCCGTGCCAATGGCAAATCATGCCAGCCACACCAAATGCGCCAAAGCATGCTAACCATGCTAGCCGCACCTCCGTGCCAATGGCAAATCATGCCAGCCACACCTAGCCCAATCTAGCCGCGCCATGCCAAACGCACTCTCGCCTTGGCCCTAGCTATGCTAGTCACACCAAATGCGCCAAAGCATGCCAACCATGCTAGCCGCACCTCCGTGCCAATAGCAAATCATGCCAGCCACACCTCCGTGCCAATGGCAAATCATGCCACCACACCTAGCCCATGTTATCCGCACATCCGTGCCAATGGAAAATCATGCCATCCACACCTAGCCCAAGCTATCGCGTCATGCCAAACGCACTCGCCTTGGCCCTAGCTATGCTAGTCACACCAAACGCGCCAAAGCATGCCAACCATGATAGCCGCACCTCCGTGCCAATGTCAAATCATGCCAGCCACACCTAGCCCAAGCTAGCCGCACCACCGTGCCAATGGCAAATCATGCCAGCCACACCAAACGCGCCAAAGCATGCCAACCATGCTAGCCGCACCTCCGTGCCAATGGCAGATCATGCCAGCCACACTTAGCCCGAGCTAGCCGTCACCGCGCCATGCCAAACACACTCTGTCTTGGCCCTAGCTACGCTCGTCACGCCACGCCAAGCCAAGCACCCTTACCTTGGCCCTAGCCACGCCATGCCAAAATGGCGCCCACGCCTAGGCTTGCAAATCATGCAACCTAGGCCAAATTGGCCACGCATGCCATAGGCACATGCCAACACGCTCGCTGGTAGCTTTTCCTACCAGGACGCGACCCAAATTGGCCACGCATGCCATTGGCACATGCCAACACGCTCGCTGGTAGATTTTCCTACCAGGGCGCGACCCAAATTGGCCACGGATGCCATTGGCACATGCCAACACGCTCGTTGGTAGCTTTTCCTACCGGGACGCGACTCAAATTGGCCACGCATGCCATTGGCACATGCCAACACGCTCGCTGGTAGCTTTTCCTACCAGGCCGTGACCCAAATTGGCCACGCACGCCAGTGGCACATGCCAACACGCTCGCTGGTAGCTTTTCTTACCAAACCGTGGCCCTAATGGCCGAGCATGCCATTGGCACATGCCAACACACCCGCTGGTAGCTTTTCTTACCAAACCGTGGCCCTAATGGCCTAGCATGCCATTGGCACATGCCAACACGCTCATTTGGTAGCTTTTCTTACCAAGTCGTGGCCCTAATGGCCGAGCGTGCCATTGGCACATGCCAACACGCTTGCTGGTAGCTTTTCTTACCAAACAGTGGCCCTAATGGCCGAGCATGCCATTGGCACATGCCAACACGCTCGCTGGTAGCTTTTCTTACCAGGCCGTGGCCCTAATGGCCTCGCATGCCATTGGCACATGCCAACACGCATCGCTGGTAGCTTTTCTTACCAGGCCGTGATCCAAATTGGCCACGCATGTCATTGGCACATGCCAAACACGCACGCTGGTAGCCCAACTTGCAAGCCGTGTAACCTAGGCCAACTTGGCCGTACGCGCCATTGGCACATGCCAAAACCCACGCTGGTAGCCTAACTTGCAAACCGTGCAACCTACCACCAAGGCATTCCACATATGCCATTGGCACATGCCACACACGCCACTAGCAGCTCTGGCATTGCCACTTGCGCTCGAGGTGCAACCCGCAACAAAGGCATTCCGCACATGCCATTGGCACATGCCACACGCGCCCTAGCAGCGCCACTTGCACTCAAGGTGCAAACAACACTCGAGACATCAACACAAACTGGGGATGCTTTCCAGGGTCTTGGTTTGGCGGTCACAGCATGCAGCGTACACTACGCTCACATTAAGAAAGCGTGAATAAGAATAAAGCGGTCAAATAAATGAGGAAATAATGGTGAAAACGTTTTCACCCATAAACACCTTGCGGTTACCACCTCCTATAATTATTTCACCCTTTACTCTATTCCTTCATGAGGCCTGGGTACATTTCAATCTTGACTTGTATAAATAGGTCTTACCTATTTCCACCGGACAACAAGTCTCGGTTAGGAGAAAAATACAACACTCTCAGAAAAGGCAACTTTGCAAGCTCTCCAAAAGCTTTCATCTCTTGCAAGCTTCCGAAGCTTTCACTTTCCGATACAAGTCGAGACACTACTCTCCCTGCATTATTCTCGGGTCTCAACACCTTTCTTTGCTTCCCTCCCCAAATCAACCCTTCTCCTCCACTTTGTGACCGAAGCAAGTCTGGAACGGCCATTTCTTGGTTTAGGCCGGACTTGTACAGATTGATCTCTCGAATCTAGAAAGTGCTCACCTACAACACATTTGTTTAGGGTTTAAACCAGTTTCTCACTCACCTACCGAATTTACCGAAATCGGCGGAAACGATTTTTACCCATAAACAATTGGCGACCACGGCGGGAGGATTGATCTATCGGCTACAATGTCAGACTGTCGATCTCGTTCTTCGACCCAGATATCAAGATGGTAGGGGAAGGTGACTCAATCCGAATCAACTGCCAGACAATCCGGTTACCAGTTGTAAAAACTACACCGAAAACTAGGGACTCTGAAGATGCTACCGGCGATTGGGGACTTCTTGGCGATGCCACCAAAGAAAGCCGCCTTTTACATGGAGAGGGGCGTGTTCGCAAAAACCTATGGAGTGAGTAAATTTATTTCGGCGATCTGTTTTTAGGTTCTTAATAAAATCGTCATACTATCGCATCTTGTGCCTATTGCTAGCACACACTTTCATAAAAGCAATATTCCTTTCACAAAACATAATCGAGTTATATTATCAAAACCATTCATCCCGAAATAATCCAATATCCTCAAAAGCTACCAAGCTGTCTATCAAAACCGGTCAAACTTTGAACCGGACATCCAGTATGTTTTTCAAAAAAAAAAAAAAAAGAAGAACCTAAATGAAAGTTTAACAGAGAAACATTCAAGGAAAATCATCCAACAAAGGTCTGCTTTTCTTGGAGAAAGTCAACTTTGCGTCTTCAAGAGCCGCTCTCTTCATAGTTAACATCTTGGAAAGCTTTTCGAGTTCTACCTCCGTCGTGCAATCTCCTCTGCAGAAAGGCTTTCGATTCCTTGCATCTTTCGACTTCCGGATCTCAAAGCAAGGCCTTCGACAAACCACGAAGCGTTGAACTCCTTTTCTACGCACACGTCGCGATGGTGCTCCCAGTCGGCAATAACGTCTTCAGAAACGGTGTGACCACTCACCTCACGCATATCCTCGATGGAAGATAAAGCCTCTTCCACACGCTTAACCAGCGCAAATCGACTAGTGACCTTCTTAGTTGTGGCCATATGTCCGTACTTCTCCCAGATTCTGGTGTACAACGCCTCATACTTAGCAAAGACGCTCGAAACCGCCAACCAAAGACATGACCTGGATAAGGAACCAAGTACAGGGGATCAAAAATGGCGCCTGCAACTGGCCTCACGACTCGCAAAGGGTCTTCTTCCATGTCTACGGCAGCAACCATCAGAGAACCATCCACCTTTTGAACCACATCTGTGCCCGGCAATTGGCTAACTCCCATCTCCAAGTCACCGGCGGTGGTCACCAAAGGCAAGTTTTCGTGTGGCTCCACCCCAGAATCGTCCTCCGAACCAGATTCCTCCTGCGAACTTGAGTTAGACATTTTTCAAAAAAAAAAGAAACGGAAGAAGAAAGAAAAGAAGCGCGAAACTCACCGAACCACTTCCCGAAAAAGAGCCAGTGCTGCCAGAGGAATCACTCTCACTTGTCGAACTTTCTTCTTTCTCGACTCATCACCGCTATGAGTAGGCTCGGTGCCGCGGAATTCTTCGAAGAAATTGTCGTCTCCGGCAACGTGCAAGGGCAGCGAAAGCATTAACACTACCGAAGCCCCGGGAAGAAACAAGACACATGTTTTCAACGAGAAATTCACGTGTTTTGAGACAAACCAACAAGGAGGCGACACATACCAGTTATTGGAAGAACTGAAAGACACGAGAGCTGCGGAAGGATCTTTTGAAACCGCCGGAACCCGCCAAAGACGATTCTTCGTTCTCTGTTCCTTTGCACTGGGACTTTCCGAGTTGCCGTGCAACTTTCGCTGGGATCTCTCAACATTGGATACTTCTTCAAAACTGGCTGGGAAGGTTTGCAACGAACATTCTCTACCACGTTATTTACAAAATCTTGGATCATAGTGAACTCATCGTACGTAACTCATTATAGCCAAAAATCGTCGAAGTTACTCTTCCCGTCGAAAGAAGGGAAGGCGGATACCCGGCTCAAGGGCACTGGCATTGAGGGCGGCATGCAATGAATCCTTAGGAACCACCAGTTGGTAAGCAAGAGGCACCCCTTGATCGAAACCCATATGACGATCAGCACGGTCAATATTGTAAGCAGCTATTCTGAAAGACCCCATGAAGAAAGACGGCATATAGCCGAACATGCAGCTTTGAATAAACAAGTTTTCACCAACACTCAAGTTGTCGTCAGAAGATAAAGATATGATCGGAGCAGAAGCAAAGGTGTCAATTTGAGTCACCGACCTATGGACCGCTCCCATGGGCGAAACTGATTTCATGCGACTTATCGAGAAAACTAACCAAGCTCATGCCAACTCTTGGACGCTTGTTCACCCATCGAAGAATTCGGAGCCGCCCCAACTCGCGGGAATCGAAGGCAACGGTTTCGTGAGCATACTTCTCAAAGTGCTCCCATAGCCAAAGCTTGCAGAAAAGCAACGTGCACATATGAATCCACTTTCATGAAACCATTCGAAACTCGCATGTTCGCAACTAGGTGATCCAGATGCACATACAGGGAACCAAGGAATAGCTTGCCAATGGGAAGAACTTCACCTTTTGCTAACTTCACAACAATCACTAGCAACTCCGGGTCTTATTTCCTTCTTGCCGTAACCGTCATCAAAAATGTCTCTAGACAACCGAGAGAGCCAAAATGCTTTGCCACATGAAGATGTTTGCTTTTCTGTTTAGGTTCCACTCGTCCGAAACCATTGAGATATCCACCAACTGTAAAAGCACTTTTCATCTTCTTTAGGATTTAATCCTTCGACTTCGCAGTGGAGTCTTTTCTAGTGTAATCTCCCAACTTAGCTGCAAGGTCATCCCGCATCTTCTCCTCACCTTCAGACAATCGGATATTAAGATTCTCGGTTACCAGAAGATTCAGCAAGAGAGCCACACTCTCCAAGGAGAAAGTTATTTCACCCTATCTACATATGATCGTATGGGTGTCCGAACACCATCCGGAGATGAAAGCAACCAAGCCCGGGATATCCTTCCTAACTGGAGATTTCTCAAGCTCGACAAAGATCAATAATCTGCGCTCGAGTCAAGTTGGTATTTATGTGCTCCTACTCACCATGAACTCAACCCATCTATCAAAAGAACGCAATGGGCTTTGACACATCCCGAAATCAATATTGGAAGAAGAATATACCCCTTTATGAAGACAGAACCGTATGGTGTTTCTCAGGCGAACCGAACGTGTCTTCTTTTCATCTTCACCACCGGTTAACAAAATTGGCACGAAACCTGGGTGATTCTTCCGAGCAGGGGCGAGGGGTCTAGCAAAGAACTCATCATCCGTGTTTGGTTTGGAACTATGAACATCCTTCGATGAGGCGAAATTTTGTTCAGGTAACATCTTGTTAGATTTATTCATAACAACTTAGTGACGAGATATCTGCACACGGAGAAAGACAAAATTATCTCCCTGACACATAACCGCACCCATCAAAAAAAAAAAAGAGAGGGTGTATTCTCTACGGGTTCAAAACTGCACACGCAGTATTTTCTTCAGGGTTCAAAATTATATACGCAATATTTTCTACGGGCTCGAATGTGTCTATGGTATCATTCTTCGGGTTCAAAATTATATATGGAGCATTTTCCTACGGGTTCAAAACTGCCCGCGCAGTATTTTCTTCAAGTCCAAAATTCATATATGCAATATTTCCTATGGGTTCGAAGTCCTATGAAGCACATATACAGTATTCTCTACGGGTTTGAAAATGCACACGAAGTATCTTCTTCATGGTTCAAAAAATTATATACATAGTATTTTATACGGGCTCAAGTGCGTCTGCAATATCCTTCTTCGGGTTCAAGACTATATACGCAGTATTTTCTACGGGCTCGAATGCGTCTATGGTATCCTTCTTCGGGTTCAAGACTATATGCGCAGTATTTTCTACGGGCTCGAATGCGTCTATGGTATCCTTCTTCGGGTTCAAAATTATATATGGAGCGTTTTTTCTACGGGTTCGAATCATATATACAGTATTTCCCTTGGGTGTATATATGCAATATTTTCTACAAGAAGCACGCCAAGAAATCATATGCGCAATATCATTGCAAGGATTATAAAAACGCCTACTTTTAGGGTTTGCACCTACATGAAAAGGGAAACAAGAGAAGTACTGGAAGACATACCTGGAAACCGGTTTTTCTTTATGACTCTGCCGCTAGTATGAAAAGATGGAAGAACAAAGATGAGAGAAAGGGATTATATATATATGGGCGTGGAGATTCTGAAATAGGGAAGGAATTCCCTATACCAAAAATCGTGCATATAAGGAACGGGCCCACAAGGGCACCCAACTTCCCAACGTTGCCCAAGTAGCACCGGTCCCACCAATTGCGCCCAACTTCCCAACGTCGTCCAAGTTGCACCGGTCCCACCAATTCCGCCCAACTTCCCAACGCCGCCCAAGTCCCGCCAGCTAGCGCGATTAGCTTCCCACTTTGCGCCGGTCCCGCCAGCTAGCACGCTCAGTTTCCCAACTCGTGTCAACTTCTCAATGCCGCCCAGCTTCCTATCTCTCAATGACGCTGACTTCCCAATTGTGCCAGCCTCCCGATTTGCGCAAAACTGCCAGAGGCAAGGATTCCAAATCCTATTTATAAAAAGGTCAGACAAGCCTCTTCAATTCTCTTTACGATTTGCTGTTGATAGTTTGTCACCATCTTATGCTTACCTCGCAACAAAGCTCCTGTTCCGAGCTAAGCAGGGGACTTAATGTTCATGGTGGATTTTAAACAAAGGGTAAAATTGTAAAACCCCAAATAACCTAATGTCACCGATGACACATTTATTAGAACATTTAATGCAAGTAGTCAGTAATTAATAGGGGGTATTTTTTCAAATTAGGGTACAACGAACAAAACCCTAATTCCCCTCCGTGCCAATGGCAAATCATGCAGCCACACCTAGCCCAAGATAGCCGCACCTCTGTGCCAATGGCAAATCATGCCA
This sequence comes from Papaver armeniacum, assembly GCA_023531295.1. Classification (NCBI taxonomy): domain Eukaryota; kingdom Viridiplantae; phylum Streptophyta; class Magnoliopsida; order Ranunculales; family Papaveraceae; genus Papaver; species Papaver armeniacum. The sequence goes on from JAJJWW010003060.1 coordinate 279,707, forward strand.
GCCACACCAAATGCGCCAAAGCATGCTAACCATGCTAGCCGCACCTCCGTGCCAATGGCAAATCAACCCGACCACACCTAGCCCAAGCTAGCGCGCCATGCCAAACGCACTCGCCTTGGCCCTAGCTATGCTAGTCACACCAAACGCGCCAAAGCATGCCAACCATGCTAGCCGCACCTCCGTGCCAATGGAAAATCATGCCAGCCACACCTAGCCCATGCTAGCCGCACCTCCGTGCCAATGGCAAATCATGCCATCCACACCTAGAGCATGCTAGACGCACCTCCGTGCCAATGGCAAATCATGCCAGCCACACCTAGCCCAAGCTAGCCGCGCCATGCCAAACGCACTCTGCCTTGGCCCTAGCTATGCTAGTCACACCAAACGCGCCAAAGCATGCCAACCATGCTAGCCGCACCTCCGTGCCAATGGCAAATCATGCCAGCCACACCTAGCCCAAGCTAGCCGCACCTCTGTGCCAATGGAAAATCATGCCAGCCACACCAAATGCGCCAAAGCATGCCAACCATGCTAGCCGCACCTCCATGCCAATGGCAGATCATGCCAGCCACACTTAGCCCGAGCTAGCCGCGCCATGCCAAACGCACTCTGCCTTGGCCCTAGCTACGCTAGTCACGCCACGCCAAGCCAAGCACCCTTACCTTGGCCTTAGCCACGCCATGCTAAAATGGCGCCCACGCCTAGGCTTGCAAATCATGCAACCTAGGCCAAATTGGCCACGCATGCCATTGGCACATGCCAACACACTCGCTGGTAGCTTTTCCTACCAGGGCGCGACCCAAATTGGCCACGCATGCCATTGGCACATGCCAACACGCTCAATGGTAGCTTTTCCTACCAGGGCGCGACCCAAATTGGCCACGCATGCCATTGGCACATGCCAACACGCTCGCTGGTAGCTTTTCCTACCAGGACGCGACTCAAATTGGCCACGCATGCCAACATGCTCGCTGGTAGCTTTTCCTACCAGGCCGTGACCCAAATTGGCCACGCACGCCAGTGGCACATGCCAACACGCTCGCTGGTAGCTTTTCTTACCAAACCGTGGCCCTAATGGCCGAGCACGCCATTGGCACATGCCAACACGCTCGCTGGTAGCTTTTATTACCAAGTCGTGGCCCTAATGGACGAGCGTGCCATTGGCACATGCCAACACGCTCGCTGGTAGCTTTTCTTACCAAACCGTGGCCCTAATGGCCGAGCATGCCATTGGCACACGCCAACACGCTCGCTGGTAGCTTTTCTTACCAGGCCGTGGCCCTAATGGCCGCGCATGCCATTGGCACATGCCAACACGCATCACTGGTAGCTTTTCTTACCAGGACGTGATCCAAATTGGCCACGCATGCCATTGGCACATGCCAAACACGCACGCTGGTAGCCCAACTTGCAAGCCGTGCAACCTAGGCCAACTAGGCCGTACGCGCCATTGGCACATGCCAAAACCCACGCTGGTAGCCTAACTCGCAAACCGTGCAACCTACCACCAAGGAATTCCACAAATGCCATTGTCACATGCCACACACGCCACTAACAGCTCTGGCATTGTCACTTGCGCTCGAGGTGCAACCCGCAACAAAGGAATTCCGCACATGCCACACGCGCCCCTAGCAGCGCCACTTGCACTCAAGGTGCAACCAACACTCGAGGCATCAACACAAACTGGGGGATGCTTTCTAGGGTCTTGGTTTGGCGGTCACAGCATGCAGCGTACACTACGCTCACATTAAGAAAGCGTGAATAAGAATAAAGCGGTCAAATAATGGTCACAGCATGAACCCTGAGCCCATAAACACATTGCGGTTACCACCTCCTCCCATTATTTCACCCTTTACTCTCTTCCTTCATGAGGCCAGGGTACGTTTCAATCTTGACTTGTATAAATAGGTCTTACCTATTTCCACCGGACAACAAGTCTCGGTTAGGAGAAAAATACAACACTCTCGAAAAGGAAACTTTGCAAGCTCTCCAAAAGCTTTCATTTCTTGTAAGCTTCCGAAGCTTTCACTTTCTGATACAAGTCGAGACACTACTCTCCCAGAATTATTCTGGTCTCAACACCTTTCTTGGCATCCCTCCCCAAATCAACACTTCTCCTCCACTTTGTGACCGAAGCAAGTCTGGAACGGCCATTTCTTGGTTTAGGCCGGACTTGTACAGATTGATCTCTCGAATCTAGAAAGTGCTCACGTGCAGCACATTTGTTTAGGGTTTAAACCAGTTTCTCACTCACCTACCGAATTTACCGAAATCGGCGGAAACGATTTTTACCCATAAATAAAAGGGTATTTCATTTCCGTCATATGCTCCTTCGAAGGTTTTCTCAGCAACACTTCGGAGAAAGTTTTTTGATTCATCCGCATCAGAGTCAAGAATCATGGCGCTCTCCTCCAAGACCCCCACACGTTCGCTTTTCCGTCGCTTCAACCTAGAAACAGTCCGATCCGCCCCATACCCGGATTGAGGAAAGGCTTTGCCACACTGAAACCTCTCAACATTCCAAGACTCTTCCTCGTTCTCTCGTCCCTCCTCCATGCTCTCTGAACCCAAGAAAGTCTGAACATGTATCTGTTCTTCATGGGGATAGATGGAAGGGAGGTCCTTAATGATTTCACTAGCTTCAAGGAACGGAGATTCAATCCCAACCAATGCCTCCTCAAGAGAAGAAGATCGATCTCCGTAAAGTCTGAAGTCCTTCTCCGAAGAGTTAAAGGCGCGACCATCTCTGGAGGGTCCCATCATACACTGCAAAAGATGGGGAAAATGATCAAGTTCCATCATATCTATACACATATAAAAACAGGATAACAAGAGCAGAGAAGAAGAAGAGAACATACCGGTATGATCTTCTTAGCCCGGATAACCCTAGTCGGGGTGCTTTTGCAAGAGTCGGACCTCGCGCCTTCACTTGGAGAATCTGGTTGTTTAGAGGATGATTCGTCTCTAGGCAAAGAAAGAAACTCAACAAGAAGAACCTTTTCTCAAACAAGGAAGGGGGTACAATTACGTTGGGTATGAATACGGAACCTTAAAAAAAAAGGAAAGGAAGCAATGAGGGACATAACGCTTCCAGATTTTTGTCATGGATGATGCCCTGATTGAAGCCGCGCGTGAAGGAAGGCAAAATAAGGAAACTTTGCTATCTGTAGAAACACCTACTCCCTCCTTGTTTACACCGGTCCCATCAAGCTCGCGCCAGTCTCCCCAAACTTCCCAACAATCGCCCAAGTCACGCCAGCTAGCACGCTCAGCTTACCCACCTTGCGCCGGTCCCGCCAGCTAGCACAATCAGCTTCCCACTTTGCGTCGGTCCCGCCAGCTAGCACGCTCAGTTTCCCAACTCGCGACAACTTCTCAATGGCGCCCAGCTTCCTGTCTCTCACGACGCTGACTTCCCAATTGTGCCGACCCTCCCGATTTGCGCAAAATCGCAAAGAGGCAATGATTCCAAATCCTATTTATAAAAAGGTCGACAAGCCTCCTCAATTCTCTTTACGATTTCTTTGTTGATAGTTTGTCACCATCTTATGCTTACCTCGCAACAAAGCTCCTGTTCCGAGCTAAGCAGGGGACTTAATGTTGATGGTGGTTTTTAAACAAAGGGTAAAATCGTATAAACACCCAAATAAACTAATGTTACCGGTGACACATTTATTAGAACGTTTAATGCATGTAGTCAGTAATTAATAGGGGGTATTTTTTCAAATTAGGGTTACAATAAACAAAACCTTAATTCCCCTCCATGCCAGCCACACCTAGCCCAAGCTAGCCGCGCGATGCCAAACGCACTCTGCCTTGGCCCTAGCTATGCTAGTCACACCAAATGCGCCAAAGCATGCCAACCATGCTAGCCGCACCTCCGTGCCAATGGCAAATCATGCCAGCCACACCTAGCCCAAGCTAGCCGCGCCATGCCAAACGCACTCTGCCTTGGCCCTACCTATGCTAGTCACACCAAAACGCGCCAAAGCATGCCAACCATGCTAGCCGCACCTCCGTGCCAAAGGCAAATCATGCCAGCCACACCTAGCCCAAGCTAGTCGCGCCATGCCAAAGACACTCGCCTTGGCCCTATCTACGCTGGTCACGCCAAGCCAAGCCAAACACCCTTACCTTGGCCCTAGCCGCGCCATGCCAAAGTAGCGCCCGCGCCTAGGCTTGCAAACCGGTGCAACCTAGGCCAGATTGGCCACGCATGCCGTTGGCACATGCCAACACGCTCGCCGGTAGCTTTTCTCACCAGGGCGTGGCCCTAATGGCCGAGCATGCCATTGGCACATGCCAACACGCTCGCTGGTAGCTTTTCTTACCAGGCCGTGGCCCTAATGGCCGAGCACGCCATTGGCACATGCCAACACGCTCGCAGGTAGCTTTTCTCACCAAGGCGTGGCCCTAATGGCCAAGCATGCCATCGGCACATGCCAACACGCTCGTTGGTAGCTTCTCTCACCAGGGCGTAGCCCTAATGGCCAAGCATGCCATTGGCACATGCCAACACGCTCGCTGGTAGCTTTTCTTACCAGGCCGTGGCCCTAATGGCCGAGCACGCCATTGGCACATGCCAACATGCTCTCTGGTAGCTTTTCTCACCAAGGCATGGCCCTAATGGCCGAGCATGCCATCGGCACATGCCAACACGCTCGCTGGTAGCTTTTCTCACCAGGGCATGGCCCTAATGGCCGAGCATGCCATTGGCACATGCCAACACGCTCGCTGGTAGCTTTTCTTACCAGGCCGTGGCCCTAACGGCCGAGCATGCCATTGGCACATGCCAACACGCTCGCTGGTAGCTTTTCTAACCAGGCCATGATCCAAATTGGCCACGCATGCCATTGGCACATGCCAAACACGTACGCTGGTAGCCCAACTTGCAAGCCGTGCAACCTAGGCCAACTTGGCCGTACGCGCCATTGGCACATGCCAAAACCCCCGCTGGTAGCCTAGCTTGCAAACCGTGCAACCTACCGCCAAGGCATTGGCACATGCCACACACGCCACACACGCCACTAGCAGCTCTATGCATTGCCACCTACACTCAACGTACAACCTACCACCAAGGCATTCCACACATGCCATTGGCACATGCCAACACGCTCGCTGGTAGCTTTTCCTACCAGGGCGCTACCCAAATTGGCCACGCATGCCATTGGCACATGCCAACACGCTCGCTGGTCGCTTTTCCTACCAGGGCGCGACCCAAATTGGCCACGCATGCCATTGGCACTTGCCAACACGCTCGCTGGTAGCTTTTCCTACCAGGACGCGACTCAAATTGGCCACGCATGCCATTGGCACATGCCAACATGCTCGCTGGTAGCTTTTCCTACCAGGCCGTGACCCAAATTGGCCACGCACGCCAGTGGCACATGCCAACACGCTCGCTGGTAGCTTTTCTTACCAAACCGTGGCCCTAATGGCCGAGCATGCCATTGGCACATGCCAACACGCTGTTGGTAGCTTTTATTATCAAGCCGTGGCCCCTAATGGACGAGCGTGCCATTGGCACATGCCAACACGCTCGCTGGTAGCTTTTCTTACCAAACCGTGGCCCTAATGGCCGAGCATGCCATTGGCACATGCCAACACGCTCGCTGGTAGCTTTTCTTACCAGGCCGTGGCCCTAATGGCCGCACATGCCATTGGCACATGCCAACACGCATCTGGTAGCTTTTCTTACCAGGCCGTGATCCAAATTGGCCACGCATGCCATTGGTACATGCCAAACACGCACGCTGGTAGCCTAACTTGCAAGCCGTGCAACCTAGGCCAACTAGGCCGTACGCGCCATTGGCACATGCCAAAACCCACGCTGGTAGCCTAACTCGCAAACCGTGCAACCTACCACCAAGGCATTCCACAAATGCCATTATCAGATGCCACACACGCCACTAGCAGCTCTGGCATTGCCACTTGCGCTCGAGGTGCAACCCGCAACAAAGGCATTCTGCACATGCCATTGGCACATGCCACACGCGCCCCTAGCAGCGCCACTTGCACTCAAAGTGCAACCAACATTCGACACATCAACACAACTGGGGATACTTTCCGGGGTCTTGGTTTGGCGGTCACAAAGATGCGGCGTACACTACGCTCACATTAAGAAAGCGTGAATAAGAATAAAGCGGTCAAATAATGGTCACAGCATGAACCCTGAACCCATAAACACCTTGCGGTTACCACCTCCTCCCATTATTTCACCCTTTACTCTCTTACTTCATGAGGCCGTGGTACGTTTCAATCTTGACTTGTATAAATAGGTCTTACCTATTTCCACCGGACAACAAGTCTCGGTTAGGAGAAAAATACAACACTCTCAGAAAAGGAAACTTTGCAAGCTCTCCAAAAAGCTTTCATCTCTTGCAAGCTTCCGAAGCTTTCACTTTATGATACAAGTCGAGACACTACTCTCCCCGAGTATTCTGGTCTCAACACCTTTCTTTGCATCCCTCCCCAAATCAACACTTCTCCTCCACTTTGTGACCGAAGCAAGTCCGGAACGGCCATTTCTTGGTTTAGGCCGGACTTGTACAGATTGATCTCTCGAATCTAGAAAGTGCTCACGTGCAAGACATTTGTTTAGGGTTTAAACCAGTTTCTCACTCACTCCGCCGAATTTACCGAAATCGGCGGAAACGATTTTTACCCATAAATAAAAGGGTATTTCATTTCCGTCATATGCTCCTTCGAAGGTTTTCTCAGCAACACTTCGGGGAAAGTTTTTTGATTCATCCGCATCAGAGTCAATAATCATGGCGCTCTCCTCCAAGACCCCCACACGTTCGCTTTTTCGTTGCTTCAACCTAGAAACAGTCCGATCCGCCCCATACCCGGATTGAGGAAAGGCTTTGCCACACTGAAACCTCTCAACATGCCAAGACTCTTCCTCGTTCTATCGTCCCTCCTCCATGCTCTCTGAACCCAAGAAAGTCCGAACATGTATCTGTTCTTCATGGGGATAGATGGAAGGGAGGTCCTTAATGATTTCACTAGCTTCATGGAACGGAGATTCAATCCCAAACAATGCCTCCTCAAGAGAAGAAGATCGATCTCCGTCAAGTCTGAAGTCCTTCTCCGAAGAGTTAAAGGCGCGACCATCTCTGGAGGGTCCTATCATACACTACAAAAGATGGGGAAAATGATCAAGTTCCATCATATCTATACACATATAAAAAGAGGATAACACGAGCAGAGAATAAGAAGAGAACATACCGGTATGATCTTCTTAGCCCGAATAACCCTAGTCGGGGTGCTTTTGCAAGAGTCGGACCTCGCGCCTTCACTTGGAGAATCTGGTTGTTTAGAGGATGATTCGTCTCTAGGCAAAGAAAGAAACTCAACAAGAAGAACCTTTTCTCAAACAAGGGAGGGGGTACAATTACGTTGGGTATGAATACGGAACCTTAAAAAAAAAAAGGAAAGGAAGCAATGAGGGACATAACGCTTCCAGATTTTTTGGCATGGATGATGCCCTGATTGAAGCCGCGCGTGAAGGAAGGCAAAATAAGGAAACTTTGCTATCTGTAGAAACACCTACTCCCTCCTTGTTTACACCGGTCCCATCAAGCTCGCGCCAGTCTCCCCAAACTTCCCAACAATCGCCCAAGTCACGCAAGCTAGCACGCTCAGCTTACCCACCTTGCGCCGGTCCCGCCAGCTAGCACAATCAGCTTCCCACTTTGCGCCGGTCCCGCCAGCTAGCACGCTCAGTTTCCCAACTCGCGACAACTTCTCAATGGCGCCCAGCTTCCTGTCTCTCACGACGCTGACTTCCCAATTGTGCCAGCCTCCCGATTTGCGCAAAACTGCCAGAGGAAAGGATTCCAAATCCTATTTATAAAAAGGTCAGACAAGCCTCCTCAATTCTCTTTACGATTTACTGCTGATAGTTTGTCACCATCTTATGCTTACCTCGCAACAAAGCTCCTGTTCCGAGCTAAGCATGGGACTTACTGTTGATGGTGGTTTTTAAACAAAGGGTAAAATCGTATAAACACCCAAATAACCTAATGTTACCGGTGACACATTTATTAGAACGTTTAATGCATGTAGTCAGTAATTAATAGGGGCTATTTTTTCAAATTAGGGTTACAACGAACAAAACCCTAATTCCCCTCCATGCCAATGGCAAATCATGCCAGCCACACCTAGCCCAAGCTAGCCGCGCGATGCCAAACGCACTCTGCCTTGGCCCTAGCTATGCTAGTCACACCAAATGCGCCAAAGCATGCCAACCATGCTAGCCGCACCTCCGTGCCAATGGCAAATCATGCCAGCCACACCTAGCCCAAGCTAGCCGCGCCATGCCAAACGCACTCTGCCTTGGCCCTAGCTATGCTAGTCACACCAAAACGCGCCAAAGCATGCCAACCATGCTAGCCGCACCTCCGTGCCAATGGAAAATCATGCCAGCCACACCTAGCCCAAGATAGCCGCACCTCTGTGCCAATGGAAAATCATGCCAGCCACACCAAACGCGCCAAAGCATGCCAACCATGCTAGCCGCACCTCCGTGCCAATGGAAAATCATGTCAGCCACACCTAGACCAAGCTAGTCGCGCCATGCCAAAGACACTCTGCCTTGGCCCTATCTACGCCGGGTCACGCCAAGCCAAGCCAAACACCCTTACCTTGGCCCTAGCCGCGCCATGCCAAAGTAGCGCCCGCGCCTAGGCTTGCAAACCGTGCAACCTAGGCCAAATTGGCCACGCATGTCGTTGGCGCATGCCAACACGCTCGCTGGTAGCTTTTCTCACCAGGGCGTGGCCCTAATGGCCGAGCATGCCATTGGCACATGCCAACACGCTCGCTGGTAGCTTTTCTTACTAGGCCGTGGCCCTAATGGCCGAGCACGCCATTGGCACATGCCAACACGCTCGCTGGTAGCTTTTTTCTCACCAAGGAGTGGCCCTAATGGCCAAGCATGCCATCGGACATGCCAACACGCCATTGGTAGCTTCTCTCACCAGGGCGTGGCCCTAATGGCCGAGCATGCCATTGGCACATGCCAACACGCTCGCTGGTAGCTTTTCTTACCTGGCCGTGGCCCTAATGGCCGAGCACGCCATTGGCACATGCCAACACGCTCGCTGGTAGCTTTTCTCACCAAGGCGTGGCCCTAATGGCCGAGCATGCCACGCTCGCTGGTAGATTTTCTCACCAGGGCATGGCCCTCATGGCCGAGCATGCCATTGGCACATGCCAACACGCTCGCTGGTAGCTTTTCTTACCAAGCCGTGGCCCTTACGGACAAGCATGCCATTGGCACATGCCAACACGCCATTGGTAGCTTTTTTACTGGCCATGATCCAAATTGGCCACGCATGCCATTGGCACATGCCAAAAACGTACGCTGGTAGCCCAACTTGCAAGCCGTGCAACCTAGGCCAACTTGGCCGTACGCGCCATTGGCACATGCCTAAACCCCCGCTGGTAGCCTAAACCGTGCAACCTACCGCCAAGGCATTGGCACATGCCACACACGCCACTAGCAGCTCTATGCATTGCCACCTATACTCAACGTACAACCTACCACCAAGGCATTCCACACATGCCATTGGCACATGCCACACACGCCACTAGCAGCTCTGGCATTGCCACTTGCGCTCGAGGTGCAACCCGCAACAAAGGCATTCCGCACATGCCACACGCGCTCCTAGCAGCGCCACTTGCACTCATGGTGCAACCAACACTCGAGACATCAACACAAACTGGGGGATGCTTTTCAGGGTCTTGGTTTGGCGGTCACAGCTTGCAGCGTACACTACGCTCACATTAAGAAAGCGTGAATAGGAATAAAGCGGTCAAATAAATGAGGAAATAATGGTGAAAACGTTTTCACTCATAAACACCTTGCGGTTACCACCTCCTCCCATTATTTCACCCTTTACTCTCTTCCTTCATGAGGCCAGGGTATGTTTCAATCTCGACTTGTATAAATAGGTCTTACCTATTTCCACCAGACAACAAGTCTCGGTCAGGAGAAAAATACAACACTCTCAGAAAAGGCAACTTTGCAAGCTCTCCAAAAAGCTTTCATCTCTTGCAAGCTTCCTAAGCTTTCACTTACTTTCGATACAAGTCGAGACACTACTCTCCTGCATTATTCGGGTCTCAACACCTTTCTTTGCTTCCCTCCCTAAATCAACCCTTCTCCTCCACTTTGTGACCCGAAGCAAGTCTGGAACGGCCATTTCTTGGTTTAGGCCGGACTTGTACAGATTGATCTCTCGAATCTAGAAAGTGCTCACGTGCAGCACATTTGTTTAGGGTTTAAACCAGTTTCTCACCCACCTACCGAATTTACCAAAATCGGCGGAAACGATTTTTACCCATAAACAGTTGCAAAGAAGGCTATTGTGTCTCTATATATATGAACTATCCTACACACGCTTACTTGTACTTTGCATAAACTCTAGCAGTACTATAGATTAATTTACTCGGTTGTAAATATGTTTTGGTAAGCAATGTAAGTAATTGATACTATTCAAATTTGTATTATTTGGTGATTTTCGGTTTGTATAAATAATTGTAATCGGCATGTGAACGATAAATCAAGTGAAAAGGTATACGAGACAATTTCATGCACATGAATATCAAACCACATATTAATTTTGTTGATAATACAGGTCGACCTCCAGTTACATTTAAAGGCGGATCTCGAGGTTTCGAGCTTTATACTTTAAAGCGACTATACTTTAAAAATGTCAAATCCGTTATTAATAATTGTGAATTGACAGTGTATGTATACGTGACTTGTCCTACAAAGATCAAGAAATTATTGAAGGAGTGGTTGAGTGATGGTGGTTTCTTTTGTAGCCATTTTTATCTTGTGTAGCTTTTTGTTTTATGTATCGTTTGGGGATTGTGTTTTGTTATTTTCATGCTTGGTAAGTCGAATCTGGAGACAATTTTTTTTTTCTTTCCCACAAACTCAAAATTTTGGTCCTAACTTGAATTTTGCTTATTTTGCCTTTAACTTAAAATTTAGTTATCTTTTTTTCTTCGTTTTCTTTTCAGTATGTTGCAGAGAGGGATATTGCGTGTAAACATATATATGAACTATCCTACAAATGTTTACTCGCAGTTTTACTCTATCCTTCAGGAAGAACTTTGAAAGGTTTTCCATAGCTCTATAAGTACTATAGATTAATTTGCGTTGTAATTTGTTAATGTATCTTGGTAAGTAATGTTAGTAATTGATATTATTAATATTTGTATTATTTATTGATTTTCGGGCCGTATAAATAATTTTAATCATGCATGTGAACAATAAGTCAAGTGAAAAAGCATACAAAACAATTTCATGCACAGGAGTATCAGACCACATATCTGATTTTGTTGATGATACAGGTTGACCTCCAATTACATTTAGAGGTGGATTCCGAGGTTTCAAAGTTTATACTCTAAAGCGACGTACTCTAAAAATGTCAAGACCGAAATTAACAATTGTGGTTTTTGCAGTATATTTACAATTATTGAAGGTGTGGTTGACCGATGGTTGAAGGCGTGGTTGAACGATGGTGGTGTAATACTAATTTATTTTATTTTCCAAATTTTGAATTACCTTTATTCCCCCTGGATTTTAATCTCCTCACATGAATACCAATGGAAAACGGTTTAACACCCATATTTGAAGATGATGGTGGCGATGAAGAAACAGCAAAAAAAATCAAAATATGTTACCCAACTATGATGGGTTATGTGATTAAGTTTTTGCGCCTAACAGAGCTAGGGGTGTTACGAAATCAATTTGATAGGGCATTTCTCAACTGAACCCACCAAGCCTTGGTATGTCAAGTTTGGTTGTCATATTTTAGTTCAATACTCGAAGCTACTTGATTTGATTATTATAGTCAACTCCGTTAGGTTGGACTAAGAACATACAAATGTTTAGACTCGCTCTTGTTACTCATGAAGAACCTGAAGAAGTACATGCATCAACGAACACATCAACCTTCAGTTCGAGGTTAGTAAAAACAGACTTAACTTGTTTCATTTTTATGTTTGTTCTTTTGGGTCAGTATTCATTGAAAACATACCATACGAAGTAAAGTTTGTTTACTTTACTCTAGTATCTATGACTTGGTCATTATATTATGATCAAAGTACCAAGGAATGACATCCTAGGTTTTTCTTACAACTTGAGTATGTAGAGAGTTACAAAGTATAGTTTATTTATGGACTTCTTGAATCGACATAACGTCAATTGGTAACTTATTATTATTTAGTATGTTGAACTTCCAGAACGAATTCAACCTTGGGATTATATGTGAAGGAATATCTAAGGAAGTAGACTTGCGAACCTCTGTTTCGTAGTAAAAATAGATTTCAGGATCGATCCCTGGACTGATCTCAAGTGCAGAACCGATCACCGACCCATCCCGTTTGAAGTTTAATCCAAGTTTATATTTTCGATATGTTTGGTGATCTTCGGGTTTGAACATGTGCTAAACTCTTATTACTATGTTCAAATATTTTCCTTGATACTCAAGATGAGACCCTGAAATCGAAATATTTTTTATATCTTTTAGGCATCGAATTTATATGCTTACCATATCCCATACGTTTACATATATCTAATTTATGTATTAGTAAAGTACATGTATGTATGCTAGTCAATTAGTTGTCAACTAAGAGTAATTTTGGTATGTTGGTTGGATTACATTTGGAATATGTCAAAACTGAAAATATATGTTTATTGCATATCTTATATCTTAAGAATTTTCAGATTTGGTAAATTTTTTTCTTCCAAAAAAATCCTTGGTCATTTTGCTATAAGTAGTGGAGTTTGTATTCTTATAAACTCATCTCTTGACATCGACACTGCCTAACCATTTTTGTGAAAAGTGTCGGTTGTCAGCTAAGCATAATTATTATACGTTCTTTCACTTTACAATTATAAATAATAGTATAACGATAAGAACATATTCGATCCACGGGGAAATATGGGTTGTCAATTTATTTTGATTACTTATGTAAACAGGAGGATTTTATTTGTGATTATAACTAAACTATACTAAAGCAAATTAATAAAATAATATCAATATCAGAGATAAAGAGTACTTGTTAGATAATTTATCTTCCATCTTCCATGTTATCAACTGAGTCAATCTCAACATTCATTTCCTCTCAATATCAATATCCCTAGAGCATCCTATCGCAGGGTTACTCCGGCAAAACTCCTACTATCATCAAAGGCACAAGATCCACTATTTGAATCCTTTTTACTAGATAACTTGTCCCAAGAGCCACTCAAGTTTAACCCAATGAAATCATTACTATTTATGATTTGATTTTATTCTAAGAAATATGGCACGAGGGCCGCACGGATTTAACCAAGGTTACACACTTCTACACATAATCGCATGGTAACGTCCCGTCATTAACAACTATACTATATGCTTATTATAACAAGGATTATTCGATAATTCCGGATCTCAAACCCTAATTTATCTATAGATATTGGATGCATGCTCACTTAATTTTCAACTTAAACAAACTAGCAATCAATCACATGCATTATAAATGGTATAACATAAACAATATTAAGCAATTATGATTATATGAGAAAGCATGTTTTCCAACATAGGACTACATCTCTACCTAATAATAAAATAGATGCTACGCGCACACACACTAGATAATGTTATCTATGTTGATGTTTAAAGGCTCATGGACATGTCTAAGGTGTAGATTTCTCAAAACTTATGAAAAATAATAAAGTACAAAAGTAAGGCAAACTCTAGAAATTGTAGAAGAATGTCCAACTCCAAAGATCCTTGTATTTTTTTATTGTGTAAAACTAATGATAAAATATAATCAAGTAGAAGTGAGACTATTTCTTAAATAGGGTTCCAAAGGTAAAAGTGCTCGTGCTCGAATCATGATCAATATAGGTTTCCAAAAGTATCCAAACTAGGTAAGTCCATCCAAAAACTGCCATACGCCTGCCAGATCCGTAAAATTGATAGTGAAATCCATTTTTTTAATTGTCTTGGCCTATCAGTTCATAGAACTGACAGTGTAAGTTTCAGTTCTTCCAACTGTCAGTTCTATGGAACTGACAATGCATTCTTTTCTCTTTTCAACGTGTAGGTATAAAACCAACCGTGAAAACTCCTGGAGACTTTTTATTCTTTTCTTTTTTTATTCTATTTAGTTTTACGACTGTGAAGACTCTTGTTGTTGTCGAATTTCTCTTGATCCTTTTCACCGAGGAGTTATTTTCTCCTTGGAATATTTCGACTCAAAAACTAAACAAGGAAATTATTATCCAATTTTTCTAAAACTCATACATCCATTCCCTATTTTTTTGAAACCCCAACTCCTATTAACTTCGATCACAACCAACTATCACATCAGCAATAACTGCTCATTCCCGCTAAGCATCAACACTGCAGTTGTATCAATGACCACAACTATCAACCAAGAGATACAACCATTTCACAACCACCACAGACTCGAATTAAATATCATTAGAGACTCATTCTTCTCATATTCGATAATGACAGCAACCATCAATCACCATCAAAATAATAACAATCACGGCCTCTAACTCACCTGCATCACAAACTCCATTACTACCATCAATGGCAGCAAAACCACTGTCTAGTGGAGAAATATTGAGAATAGAGAAAATGAAAATCTTTAATTAGAACAAAGAGAGTATAATGTCTTATAGTAGACATAAGATATTACAATAGCAGTCGGTCACTAGCCGACTGTAATAATCAAAACAGAACGGAAAAGTTGTTACATTTGAAATCAATTACAGTTGTAAACAACTGTTATAACAGACAATGATAAATGCATTCATATTATGACTAAAGGAACTTGAAATATACCAAATACATTTTATATTTTACTATCCTCCCTCAAACTAAGTAGTGGGTGATCAAGAACACTCAAGTTTTGCCTTAGAAAATCAAACCTTTAAGTAGCTAACTCGTATGTAAACACATCAACAACCCAAGCATTGGTGGAAATATAGACACTGAAAATTATTATTAATTACATCTTCAATTGAAACATGGGTTTCTTTTATTTGTTTGTTGTAACTTTAAATCTGCTGACATTCAGATGTTACATGCATTCTTGCAAAACTTTTTACATTGAAAATTATTAGGGGTAATTTGCGTTACCTCCCCTGACGAAGATTATAATTTGAGTTACCTCCCCTACAAAGATAAAATTAGTGAAACCTCCCCTCGTTATATTTTCCGTCCAAGGCTAGTTATCTGAGTCAGCAGATTTATACAGGTGGACCAATTTTTACACGTGAATATTTGACTTTCCTAAAATGTCTCCCCGGATTGTCTACCGCCGGACCCGACGATCGTGTACATGAATTCTGGTAATGAGTGACGTTGCAGACGAGATTCACCATCTCCTGAGGTTCAGGCCTTTTGTCGAACACTAGATGCGCCTGAAACTGGTAAAGCAGAGACACCCATTTTGTTGTTTTACTGAGTTCTCTTTAACCTGCAACTGTGATTTCTAAGACAACCCCGTCATTAATCCCACATATTTGGAAGAAGGAAATACTGAACATCTGTATTCAATCCTCAGCCTTGTCTCTTCTACAACACTCATATTCAATATCATTAGTTCCCTTCATCTTCATCTTCAACAAATTAAGATGTCAAACACCAAAACCAAAATCAAGCAAACTAAAATCACAAATCCGAATTAATTCAATCGGAAAATCAATGCATTCACCACAAACCATTACTTCAATCGTTACAGCCAAAAAAAAAAAAAAAAAGCCTTAAAAATCATTAACCGAAACATAATTATTCAAATTAAACACTCACTATAGTTTATATCATTCAATCTCAAACATTCCCCCAATAAAGAACCCTATTTTAGCGATTAAAAATCATAAT
The DNA here is from genome assembly GCA_023531295.1 of Papaver armeniacum. Taxonomy (NCBI): domain Eukaryota; kingdom Viridiplantae; phylum Streptophyta; class Magnoliopsida; order Ranunculales; family Papaveraceae; genus Papaver; species Papaver armeniacum. The sequence goes on from JAJJWW010003060.1 coordinate 295,612, forward strand.
ACATGAATTTCCCCAAATCAGTAAACCATAGTTTCCATTGAAACAAAACAAATCAAATTCCAACAGAAATTTTGGGAGTCCAACAGAAATTTTGGGAGAATAATCTAAATAAAAATGGGTTTCAATTGTTTCCTGTATTGATTCGTCTTTGAATAACTAATTAGAACATTTGTTGTTCTTCGAATTTTAGACGACGAAACTCTTCTATTTGTCTTCCTAGCACTTAATCAACAAGAAGTAAGCACAATACACTAACTTTCAATACTCACCACGAAAATTCTCCCGGGCCCTGCAATTATTTCTCAATTTCTGGTTTTTGGATGGGTCTTAATGGCGATATAATAGAGAAGATGAAGTTTGGTTTAATGACATCCTTAGCCGTACACATCACATGTTAATGTGGATGTAGTATGATGATGACACGTGTGCAATTAAACTCATGACTCATGATATATTTGCCATGTGTATAGTCTACGTGGAAGATAACAGAATCTTTGGATGGAATATATGACGAGGGGAGGTTTCACTAATTTTATTTCTGTAGGGGAGGTAACTCAAATTGTGATCTTCGCCAGGGGAGGTAACACAAATTACCCAAAATTATTATCAATATCTTGAATTAAGAAAACCCGGCGTCATTAGGGGCTACCCTGAAAGAATTAGGGGCGACACAAAAAGACAAAAAAGGTCACCCCAAAACTAAAATAAAGCCACCCCTTATCTCCGATTTTTCGAAATGGCAATTTTACCCTCCATAATCGGTAGATAAAACTACAATTGGTAGTTTAATTTGGTATGCCTCTTTCTTTTTTCTACGAACCCCATAATCGGTAGTTAATTCCATAATCGGTAGTGTTGGTGTAGCCCCAAATTCATATTTTTCAAAAACCAATGGAATTTTGAATTTCTCTACTTTCACAATCGGTAGTTTCGTGATGTTTTTTATCTACCGATTGTACAATCGGTAGTCTGGTGATGTTAATAATTTACCGATTGTGCTAATAGCCCCAAATTCAAAATTTTCAAAAACCAACGGAGTTTTGAGTGTCTCTACTTTCACAATCGGTAGTTTCGTGATGTTTATTTTCTACCGATTGTCCAATCGGTAGTCTGGCGATGTTGATTTATCTACCGATTGTGGTAGTTTCCCTAAATTCGAAATTTTCAAAAACCAGTGAAATTTTGAATTTCTCTATTTGCACAATCGGTAGTTTCGTGATGTTTTTATCTACCGATTGTCCAATCGGTAGTCTGGCGATGTTCATTTATCTACCGATTGTGGTAGTTGCCCTAAATTCGAAATTTTCAAAAACCAATGGAACTTTGAGTTTCTCTACTTTCACAATCGGTAGTTTCGTGATGTTTATTTTCTACCGATTGTACAATCGGTAGTGTGGCGATGTTCATTTATCTACCGATTGTGGTAGTAGCCCTAAATTCGAAATTTTCAAAAACCAATGAAATTTTGAATTTCTCTACTTTGACAATCGGTAGTTTCGTGATGTTTATTATCTACCGATTGTACAATCGGTAGCCTGGTGATGTTCATTTATCTACCGGTTGTGGTAGTTGTCCCAAATTCAAAATTTTCAAAAACCAATGGAATTATGAATTTCTCTAATTGCACAATCGGTAGTTTCGTGATGTTTATTATATCTATCGTGATATTATTTATCTACAGATTGTGGTAGTAGTCCCAAATTCAAAATTTTCAAAACCAATGGAATTTTGGATTTCTCAAAGAAGAGAAGAACATATTCACAATCGGTAGATAAAAAAAATACCAAACTACCGATTATGAAGGGACATATAAGTATTTTCAACCTATTTTGTCTTATTCAGTCGCCCCAAGTTCTTTCAGGGTCGCCCCTTAATGACGCCAGGTAAGAAAAGTGTGTGCCGCTTTTATTTGTTTTTTTGATTGTAACTTGAAAAATGTGGACGTCAAAAATAATTATCAATATCTTGCATTGATAAGTATGGGTTTTTATTTGTTTTAATAAGTTTTATGTTATTTTTCAAAACAATGTTTTCCCGTTACATTAGCTACCTCATATTTATCATCTACTTATTGAAGTTTATTTAGTAATTTTGATGGTGATTGCAATACCTAGTCTTTATCGATTATCTTGTGTATCACTTATTTTGTGAGATTTTTTCTTTGGTATCATATTTTTGGTGATTAGGCTATTCACGAATAATATAAATGGTGAATATCCCTTATCCAGGTATTTTCATAAATATCACCATTATTGATTTTAGGATGATTTGATAAGTTAGGTTGAGATTTTCATAATCACGTTGCTCGATTTGTAAATATTTAAGATCAATTTTTGCTTTATATTTTTTTTTTTTTCAAAAAACACAAAAAAAAAACCCCAATAACACAAAAAGAATAAGGCGGAAACATATGAACAATCAATATCCATAGAGTTCGATTAGTTTTTTTTTTTTTTTAGCCCCAGCCGAACATGTGGTTCAACTAGCATTTTTTTTTACCCAACTGAACACGAGGTTTGGTCATGTACGTTTTAACCAAATTGAACTTCTTTCTAACATAGTTAGATTTTGTTCCTTTACTTTGCCAAGTTTGTCTGGTTGTTTTGCTTTAGAAAGATTCAAAACGAACCGCAATAAAAACGATAAAAACCTAGAGAAGGATTTACTCTCAGATGTGGTGGGCAATGATGATATTTTTCAATGATGTTGTAGTAAGAAGGGTTATCGTTCACTCGGACTTGATGAGATTGATTTTAAGAATTAATAAAAGAAAATAAAAGAAAAATATAGACAAATATTGTCACAGGATGAAGAGATGTGCTGGGACTCAGGATTCAGCCAAACTCATAACAAAAGGTTCAAATATTAATTCTTTTAACAATTATCGCTCAACAAATAAAAACATGGACTCTTATTTTTGCCAAGATAGATTCTCAAAAGATTGGTTGTAAATCCTAAGCATGATGTACCAAAACATTTAAGCTAAGCATACCTCATCAAATTAAATGACAATCAATTAATTCAAATCATATTTCAATTAAAATTAATGCAAAAGTCTTAAAAAAAAAAGAATTAAATAATTTTACCCATGTATGAAATTCGTCTTCCTCCGTCGTCCCAGTAATGGGGTCTAGCTCATCATGTTGGAAACACGCTCAAAATATGATTTTATTGCTCAAAGGTGCTTACAAATGATGAAATGGAGAAAATGATGAAAATCGGGTGTTTGCAACGTTTATAATTGTTGCAAACATCATTACAGAGAACGATAAAAAATATGCGTCCATCGACTCGAATATTACGACCCTCAAAGCTCATCGTTGACACCGTTGAAGAACGACGGTTTTTTGTTGTCTTCGTGTTCTTCGTCTTCCACAGGAGCAGAAAAATATTCTCTGCAACTCTCGATTCTCACTCTGTTGTTGCTCTAAACTATCCCCAAGCTCTCCATCCTCCTTCTTTGAGTTCCGTAACACCCTTTTATACTCTCAGGACCCCCAAAATCCTTGTAATAACTCCTTAATATTCTCTTTTATTTTTTATGCATGCTACGGGAATAATTCCCATTTTTATCTATTTCTCGTGTTGAAATGATACGAACACGCTCCTGATATGTTGAATCACGTCTTCTGCATATTTTAGTTGGAGCCAAACTGCCTGAGGCCACAAGCAATCCACAGAAAATCCCGTGGATATCTCCATTTTAAACGTGACTTGCTCTGTTTTCTTCTAACTCGAGTTCTAGCCAATTTGGGTTCAATCAAACGACTATAACAGGCCTGTTAAGCTAAATGAAGTCTTCCCATGAAGTTTCAGCCATTAAGTCTCCTTAAATCTCCTCCAAAATCCGAACCCTAATCTGCCTGTGAGTTTGTATAAGTTCCCGCCAAAACTGATTTTTGAAATGGAGAAGAAGGTGTCCCCCTAACCAAACCGGGGGTGCGAATAGCAGGTGCCCAACTGAGGTGCCCCTTATCCAAAGTGAGGGTGCCTTTAGTACTTTTCTCCGGGGGGTCCAAATAGCACTTTTTGAGCAACTTTTTCCACACAAGTGTATTTCTCCAAAAACACCTACACAAACATAAAAACACCATAATAAGTACAAAATCGAGTGCCAACAATATATAGTATTGAGATCAAATTAGACACAAAAATGTGTCTATCAGGCAATGCCTCCCCTTGGTTAGTATAGAAGCCGGGTTTGGCTCCTACCATGTGAGAGGTGGTTTTCCTCTCGGTTTTATTGGGTTTGTAAAGCATTTTTATTTCTTTTAACATGGTCGAATCTGAATTTTTTTAAAAGGGGAAACTAATTGTATAATTTTGAGTCGTAAAGATTACGTAAATGTTACCATAACATCATCTGGATAGCCCCCAATCTAAGTTGGAGTAGTAAGAAAATAAGGGTTCAATTCAAATATCTATAACTGATTTTTTGCAGGGGGATTAGCTATAGCCCGAGCTAGCCGCTTCAAAGGCCATCACTGTGCTTGACAATAATAAGCCAATAACTCGTGTATAACTATATCTATTGACTATTGTCCAATATCCACGCATAAGTTATCTTTTTTCCTTTTCAGATTCAGCTTGGATCTTATATAAATTCATAATCTGAGGTGTCAAAGGAAAAACATCGCTTGTTAGCTTGAATCACAGCTTCAACATCGAAAACGCAAAATCATTATGGTCCAAAATAAAGAAAAGGCATACTGATTGTGAGTTTTTCAACCAAAACATATGTGTTTTGACCAGCCAACTTGGTCACGATGCATAACCATTTATGCTGTTTGGAGAAAAAATAAAACGTGATAATTATGCGTCAAACTATCCGCGCTCCAAATGTAGAAACTCTATCAGAGATAGACAAAAAAAATTGCATAGTGGATTGCAAACTAATAAAGACATGTGAATCTTTATAAGAGCTAGTCTTGCAGTTCGCATTGATCGATATTGGAAACTTTTGAAAAGCAAAAGAATCTGAAATTTTGAACACAACTATATATATATATATTCTTACGATTTCCTCTGTAAACCCTCATTTTGGAATTATTTTCTTGCTCTATCTTAAACAAGCGTATTTACTTCGATTATTACGACTTTGCAGAAGAATGTTAGACAACAATACATTTAGGATTTAACAAATATCAATTAGTCCTTCATGGCTATCTATTCATCCTTAATTTGCTCAATTTTGATATATCCCCATAAGGTAATTTTCTGCTTTTCCTGGTTTTAGCTTTCTTTTTCTTGCACCAAATTTTGTTATACTTCATTTTCGTGCTTACTTCATGTATTCGATCTATGCTTTCTAAGTTTGTGTCCCAATGAGATGTTGGTCGTGTAAAAGTAGCAAAAAGTATTTTGTCTTGTTCACCACTTGATCAGTTGAGCATGTGTTTGGCTTAGGAATTAAAACTACTTGCTACACACAGTTTCAAAAGTATTCTCCACTTCCTAGATTGAACTCAACGACAACATAACCAAAAAGTTTTTCAGAATCTAATCACCTTTCAAACCCTGTAACTACCAAACAACCCCTAACAACTAATAAACACGTGGGAAATTCTAGGTAAGAACTAAATTTCTGAAACGTATCCAATTCTCTCGCTCACTCTCTTTTTTCATCCCCAAGCTTAAAACCTATCCCATATTTCCTTCACTGTCCGCCGTATTCTCAAAGAACTTTGGAGATTTTACAATCAAATTCATTATTTTGAATCAATTCGTAGATTGAGAGTTAATCGATTCGGTTATTTGGCATTTCAAGATATTTTTTTTGAAGATGAGTTGTTTGAATAGTTTGATCAGTGGTTCTGTTTCTCCGATTGGATATCATTCCCGATTGTTTAATGTCGGAAAAAAAAGATATCTTATTCGATTTCAGAATTTTCATAAAGTTTGTGCATCTCTTAGTGTTGAACCATTAACCTCTACAAATGGGAGTAAGCTAGGGTTTGGGAATAGTAAAGATCTTATGGCGTCAGAAGCGAATCTTCTTGTTGGAACTTATAATAGAGTTGGAGTTGTGATTGCTAGTGGAAAGGGATGTACGTTATATGATGTTGAAAGGAAATAATATTTGGATATGGCCTCAGGTATTGCTGTTAATGCACTTGGGCATGGTGATGAAAATAAGGTGAATGCAGTCACTCAGCAGGCTAATATTCTTACTCATGTCAGTAATGCCTACTACTTAGTGCCTCAGGTAAAGATTCATTTGATGGCTAAAAATTTATTTTTTGTTCTGTGCCTTAGGGAGATAGACATTAAAAATTGTTATCAATTACATCTTTCATTGAAACATGTGTTGTTTTATTTGTTTTTTGTAACTTGAAATGTCTCGACATTCAAATGTTGAATGCATTATTGTAGATTTTTTTTTTAATAAGTTGAATAAAAAAATATACATTGAAAATTATTATCAATATCTTGCATCAAAAACAGGTATTGGTTGTATTTGTTTGTTTGTAACTTAAAAAATGTGGACAATGAAAATAGTTATTAACATCTTGCGTTGATAAGTGTGGGTTTTCATTTGTTTTAAAATAAGTTTTATGTTATTTTTCAAAAAAATAAATGACTTCTTTAATACCTTTCCAGGATATAAAAAACCATGATTTTTTTACTACCTTTTAAAAAAAACAATCGCATAGTTGAGTGTCGTTCTAACAAGGTAGTAAAGAAGTCATTGTTTTGAAATACATAGAATTTATTATAAAGAAAATAAAAACCCAAACTTATCAATGCAAAATATTGATAATTATTTTCAGTGTCAACACATATCAAGTTACGAACAAACAAATAAAAGCAACACATATTGTAATGCAAGGCGTTGATAATAATTTTCAATATATCTATTTTTTTTCAACTTATTACAAGAATTTCTGCAACAATTAATGCATGCAACATTTGGGTGTCCAAACATTTCAAGTTACAAAAACAGATAAAAGTAACACATCAATGGAAGTTATAATCGATAACAATTTTCAATGTGTACAGTTATAATCAATGTCTGTAAATACCTGTAACATTTATCCTCAGCTACAATTAGCATTTTCTTTAGTTTGTTTTTTCCATTCAAACTCACTGAAAACAAATACAATGCTTAGATACTTAATTACGAAGAAGTTTTCATTAAAGTAGCTAGATTAGTTACAAAAAATGTACATTGTGGCATTAAAAATGTGTATGATATAGTAATACAAAATAAATGTACGACCATCCCAAGTTAAAATGTGATGTAAACATAAGATGTAGGGGCGTCATTCATCCTTTCGTGGCATCACTCTCGTTGTTGGGATCTCCTCGGAGTATAAAAGATAGGTCACTCTTCTTTCCCATTCCCGTTTCATCGTATTGTAAGAAAAAACGTGCAAGGTATAATGTTTGGATTCCATCATTAAAACCAATTATATTTCTAGGGTTACGGTTTTCAAAACTTGTACAACTTTACCTTTCTTTTGAAATTTATAGTTACTCCTACTAGTACTCTATGCTTGTAAGTGTAAATTTTTATTTTTTAAACCATTCGATGTTGTTAAATGTGAATTTAAAACCATTGTTTCTGTAGGTTTTGGAAAAAAAAATTCTCAACTGCCTCTCTGGGTTTTAAAAAATTGTAATTATTCTCATCTCTGCATCTTTTCAAGCCACGTGAGATGACGGTATTCTACCCTTTTTAGAACCCCTATTTTTTTACTTTCATAATCTCTTAATAATTATCTCCTTTTATTATTTATTCCAATTGATCTTACCCGTGTTCATTTTTTTTATTTTTCAGTAGTTGTTCTGTTGTGATTGATGTCTTATATGGTGATACAAATCATGGGTTCATCGGTTGTAATTCAAAATTTTATTTTCTTTGCCTTCTTAATTTTTCTTAACTTAGTTTTGATTTCATTGTGTTGCAGGTAAAGATATTGTACATGTATATATGAACTATCCTACAATTGTTTACTTGTATTTTTACTCTATGCCTCAAAAAAAAAAAAAAAAAAAAAAACTCGAATTAAACAGGTTTTCCATAAGCTCTAGAAGTACTATAGACTAATTTTCTCGGAAATTTGTAAGTATGTATAGGTAACTAATGTTAATTAATAACTCTATCAAGGTAATTTATAGAACAAAAATTCGTGGGCACTGAATCCAGGTTAGTTGTGATCTAAGAAGAACTTGGGCATATAGTTATGTTGAGGACTACTCACCTAAAAATCATGAGTAGAATCTGTATTTAACTTTCTAGTAACACCTTGCAAGAATCTATTCTTATTGTTTTAAGGAGAAAAAGCTAGGTTTTGAAGAAGATTATTAACGTTTTCATGTTACTTCAAATTTATCATCTAGTTAAATTTTAGTTTGATGACAATTGCAATACCTAGTCATTATCGATTATCTAGCTTGTGTATCGATTATCGATTATTTTGTGAGATTTTTTCTTTGACATCATATTTATGGTGATTAGGCTATTAATGAATAACATAAATCGTGGATATCCCTTATTCAAATATTTTCATACATATCCAAATTACCCTTATATATTTCGGGATGATTTGTTAAGTTAGGTTGGGATTTTCATAATCATGTTGTTCGATTTGCAAATAGTTAGGATCAGTTTTTGCTTCATATTTTTTGCTTCATATTTTTTGCAAAGAACATAAAAAAACACGTCAAGAACAAGAAAAGAATAAGATGAAAAAACATACTCCCTTCGTCCCAAATTAGTTGAGCCATTTGTAGTTTGCACAATTATTAAGGCAAGGAAAGAAGGGGAGTATGTTTAAGTATTTTTTACAAGTATGTCCTTATACATAATAACTTGTAAAACTTCGAAATGGATTATCTCTTAAACTATACCAAGGTTTTTCGTAAACTTTATATCGTTGAAAAGCATTTTAAAACACCTACGTAACGAATATAAACATGACTATCAAATTATACATATTTATTATAGAAACAATAATCAATTAAAAGGATAGTTTTAGAAATATCCCCTTGATTTGTGAAATAGCTCATCTATTTATGAGACAAAATCTAAAACCAATAGCTCAACTAATGTGGGACGGAGGGAGTATATGAAAAGTTAACATCCGCAGAGTTGAATTAGTCTTTTTTTACCATGTTGAACATGAGGTTCAACTACGCGTGTTTTAATCAAATTGAACTGGCTATTTTCTTTTTAATCTGATCAGTTTTTCTTTTTCTTTTTTCTTTTACGAACTTTGACTGGTTGTTTTTCTTTACAAAGATCCTAAATGAATTGCAATAAAAACGAAAAAATAAAATAAAATGAAAGAAGGATTTACTCTCACAAGGGGTGGGCTCTACCTCCCTTTGGTTAGCATTGAGACTGGTTTTCACTCCTACCATGTGAGAGGCGATTTTTCTCTCTGTTTTTGTTGGGTTTGTAAGTCATTTTTATTTATTCGTCAACCTAGTCGAATTTGAAATTCCTTAAAAGATAAAAATAATTGTATAATTTTGAATTCAAAAGTACTTAGAATATTTGTTACCATATTCTACCGAACAACATCATCTGGGTAGCTCCCGACCTAATTTGGAGTAGTGCGAAAATAAGGGTTCGATCAAAATATCTATACCTAAATTTTTGTATGCTTAAGTTGGGGATTGTCTATAACCCGAGCTAGGCCATTCGTAGGCCATCCTTGTGCTTGACAATACTAATCTAGTAACTCGTGTCTAACTATATTCTTCGACTATTATCCAATATCCACGCATGATTCTTTTTTTCTTTTCCTTTTCCTATTTATACTAGCTTTTATGTAGATTCACTATCAGAGGCCGCGAAGGAAAAGCATTATCTATTAGCTTGAATCACAACTTCAACAATGAAAATGTATAATTATTATGCTCCAAAATAAAGAAAACACATAATGATTATGAGTTTTTCGTCCAAAATGTATATGCTTTGACCAGTCAACTTGGTCAAGACACATAACCATTATCCAGTTTGAAAAAATAAAACGTAATAATTCTGTGTCAAACTTTCCGCGCTCCCACGGGACGAGCTGACCACAACCATACAACAATTGTATCAAAGTTAGTATCATCCCATCAAGGACGGTCTAGTTCATATATCAAGGACCGGTAAGGTTTTGCGTGTTGTATCAATTTAAACCAAAATATAGAATCTCTATTAGAGCCAGACAAAAAAAAAAAAATGCATACGTGGATTGCAAATTGTGAAGACCTTGAGTCTCCATTAGATCTAGTCTTGATGTTTAGATTGATCGAAAGTGGAAATCCTAGAAAAGTAAAAAAATCGGAAATTTTGAACACAATTATACATTCCCTCGGTTTTTAAAAAGTGTAAACCAGGGGCGGACCTATCACTGGGCTAAAGGGGGCTTTAGCCCGGGTAGCCTTCCCAGTCCACAAGCCAAAAAAAAAAAAAAGAAGAAGAATTCTGCTCGACCAAGGCTTCTAGCCCGGGCCTTAAAAGAAAATTTATCCTTCCTGGATCAGTCCCTGCTGTAAACCATAATTTTGCAATTATTTTTTCTCACTATCCCACTTATCTTAAACAAGCATAAAGATTTGATTTCTTTGCGATTTTTACGACTTTGAATAAGAACGTTGTACAACAATATTTATTCAAGGTTTAACAAAGATCAATTAGTCCTTTGGCTATCTTTTCATCCTCAATGCTCAATTTTGATATGTGAAAAATGCTATAACCCCCCTTCTATATGGGTTTAACATATAGAAGCCCCACTAAATGGATCATTCATTGTTAACTCCATACTTTAGGAAATTGATATTACCAGGCCCAAAAAATCAAAATTTCTTCAGATCTGGCCCATAATTAATTATTATGAATTTTAATAATGACAATACTAACCTTTTGTATTTATATCAGAGGAATATCTGAAGATGTTTTCATTTCTCTATTCTCTTTCTCTCTCCAAACCTTTTCTCTCCCAAAATCTCGGCTGAAATCGATCTCAAAACCTGAACCATCTGCAATCGATTAACTCAAAGCTAATCGATTCTCCAAACAATCCAGAAGAAAACGAGTTGCGACTTTAAATTTTCACTAAATCTTCAACTGTAATGGGTCAATGAGCCTGCAACGAAGATTAATTGAATAAATACGCCATCAACAAAGAAATCAAGATTTCATCAACAAAAACAACATAAAAGATAAGTTTCCTTTCAACTTTTTTCATATTTGATTCGAAAATTGATATTAAGATTTTGAAACCCTAAAACTTCGATTTCACTTTGATTTTATTATCGATTCATAATTAGCCTTCAAATATACTTTTGTCTCCTATTTCTCTTCATTTTGAGTTACAAATTTCGCATCAATTTTAGTGTTCTTCGTGGAAAATCTATTAGATCTTTCAATAATTTTATCCTGATTGAAAATCAGATTCCAGATTTGTAATCCGCATGTGTAATTTTGTATTTTCCATTTGATATTTTCGAAAAAACAGTATGGTTTATTGACTAGATCAGAGTTTGTTGATTTTGTAGATTTTTTATGTGTGAGATTTGTGAAGACTAAGAGCAGAAAGGAGGAGGTGTTTCTAGGGAGTAAACAGATTGTCTGCTTAGTGTTACTAGGGAGTAAGCAGAAGACAATCTGTACAAACGCATTCATGGATGGTAAGTACTCAACACACACCTAAAATTATTTTCCTTGTTGCTTGAATTGAGTTTATGTGTGTGCTTCAAAAATATTAGGAGAGTGCGCAATTTTGATGTGTTAAATGTATGCGATATATTTATCAAAACTGGGTAAACTTTGGAATTGCTTTCATATGCTATATTATCTTGGTTGTTTATTGAATGTCTAGTTCTTATTTTATTTTCATACAACCTTGAAACTTGTTATTTGTCCTTTCATTGAAGCTTTAGTATAAAGACGGAAAATGTCTCTTCTTGATTCCATAGATAGCGGTATGACTTGTGTCGTTTTATGACATGTGTGAACACTTAACACAGTTGTATCGTTGGTGCTTGTTATATTGCAATTAATAAAATGGTAATTAAGTGTCACTATACATGGCTTGGAGTGTTTTAATTGGAAGTCTTTACGGCGATTTATGTACTTAGATTCAGATATTTTGTTTGAAAAGGAATTGGTCTTTTTAAAATGTTGGATGTGGATTTATTTAGAGTACGTGTTCATATGAAGCTGAACTAAATTCCACACAATATTAATTTAGATTATAATTTACCACCTTCTAAAATTATACGTGCTTTGAGATTCAGAGGCGGTTTTAATTGAGAATTGATGCATTTATAATGACATACGTGCTATGAGATTCAGAGGCGGTTTTAATGAAAGAAAACATGAGACACATCAATCTTAGGACCATTGTCAAAAAAAAAAAAAAAGCTTCATATAATGCAGAGAAGGATGTCTTGTAAAATGAATTAGGTTACTAAATTATGGCTTGTGCTTCAATTTTCAGTTCATATCTTGTGATGTTGAAAGTTGGAGCGGGTGGTGATCTTTGGTAGTGGTACTAAATCTAGAGAGTTGTTCATTGTGCTTCAATTTTCTCATTTTGATGATTATTCGCACATGTGTAACTTTCGTCTACACATCCAAAATGCATGTGTAACTTGCGTCTACACATCCAAAATGCATGTGTAACTCTCAGTTACACTATTCAGATGCATGTGTAACTCCCAGTTACACTATTCAGATGCATCTGTAACTCTCAGTTACACTATTCAAGATACTGCAGCAAAACTATGGGAGGTAAAAAATAACTCCAAGAACTTTGATTCTCTTCTCAATTCTCAACATTCTGTGAGCATTTGTAACTCTTAGTTACATTGAGAATATGCATGTGTAACTCTTAGTTACACTAGGAAAATGCATGTGTAACTAACAATTACACTAGGAAGATGTTGATGATTTTGCTAGATTCAATGTGAAATCTAATGAGAATGTGGTACAAAAAGGAAAGAAAAGTAGAGTTAGAACCAGAACTATGAGTAGTGGTTTTCACTTTGAAAATTTTAGGGATCTTGTATTGTCTGGTACTGACTACTGTGTTGCAATTTTCAGCGTGATGCATTGTTTCATAAGAAGCATGGGATTCATATTTCTGGGAATAGTGTGTCGTTGCCACCTCAGAGGTAAAAGCTCAACCCTGTTGACTTAATCATTTGTCCTTCATATGAGATAATAATTCTTGAAAACCACATTTTAGATCTCAATTACATGCCTCAGACGAGGTATAACAATGATGCATTATCTCCGGATTACTGAATGGTTGGACATGTAGTAGCTTTTTCTATGTCACCTTCATGTGAGCCTATTTGCTATTTTAATAGCAAACCACCATTCTGTAGAAATAATTTCTCTCTGAGTTGTTTCTCTGCTTGTGTTAATCCCCTCCCATGTATATCTTTGTAGTTCATCGCATGTATATTTGATTGTAAAAAGGTATGATAATACTGATTATTAGACTGATTAGATACATGTGTAACTCTTAATTACACAAGTGAGATGCATGTGTAACTATTGGTTACACATGCTAATTAGATGTGTAGCTACCAGTTACACATGCCAATTAGATGTGTAGTTTCTAGTTACACTTGCTAATTGATGGGATATAAAGGTTATGAATGTGTAACTCTTATCGTACCAGTCAGACGCATGTGTAACTCCCAGTTACACTAATGAGACCCATGTGTAACTCCAAGTTACACTAGTCATATGCATGTGTAACTCTTAATTACTCTTTTAGTTGTTCTATAATATTATTTCATTCTTTTTGTTCACCCAATCTAATTTCATGGATGTTTATTTTGTTACAGATATGGAAGCATTTTGTAATGAGGAAGACAAGAAGGGAAGGAACAATAGGGGATTTCGTGGCTCATTTCTAAGATTTCGTTTTACATATTTAGTGTTCTAACTCGTTTATTGTATTAAATAACAGCCAATTAATAGATAAAAACAAAAAAAATATTGTAAATGAATATTAAAGCAATGCATATCTTTTTTGTATATTTTTTTTTTCTTCTGATAATTGTTGGCTATACATGCCATGTGCATGTGTAACTTGTGGATACACATGTTATATGCATGTGTAACTTTTAATTACACATGCCATGTGTAATTCGGGGATACACATGCCATATGCATGTGTAACTTCTCGTTACACACTTTTGAATGCATGTGTAACTTAGGATACACTTGCAATATGCATGTGGGGAGGTGGTGGTGGTGGTCATCGGCGGCGGGGTGGTTGTCGGCGGCGGTTGGTGGTGGTCGGAGGCGGTGGTGGTCAGAGGTGGTTGGTGGCGGTGGTGGTCGGAGGCGGTGGTCGGTGGTGGTCAGAGGTGGTAGGAGGTGATTGGTGGTGGTCGGAGGCGGTGGTTGGCGGTGGCGGTCGGAGGTGGTGGTTGGCGGTGGCTGTGGTGGTCGGAGGTGGTGAGAATATCATCACATTATATTTTAATAATTTTGGGCCTAAATTTAAATTTTATTTAATTATGGGCTTGACAATATGCATAAGGGTATCAATGTCTTTTAATAACTCGGGGCCTAGATTTAAACTTCTTTTAACTAGGGGCCTCATATTATGGGTTATCCATGGGTTGGGCCTTAGCCTAATTTTCCCTTTTGATATCCCCATAAGGTAATTTTCAGTGATTCTTTTTGTTTTAGCTTTCTTTTTCTTGCACCAAACTTTGTTATACATAATAGTTTTCGTGCCTACTCAATTCTATTCGGTCTATACTTTGTAAGTTTGTGTCCGAACGAGATGCTGGTTGTAAAAGTAACAAAAGTGTTTTGTATTATTCACCACTTGGTCATTGAGCTTGTGTTTGGTTAAGGAATATAAAGTACTTGCTAAACAGTTTCAAAAGTATTCTTTACACTTCCTAGATTGAACTCAACGACAACAACATGTCCACATAAACCAAAAACTATCTCTAGAAACGGCAATTCTTAGAATCTAATTACCTTTCAAACACTGTAAACCAAACAACCCCTAACAACTAACACGTGGGAAATTCTAGGTAAGAATCTGACACGCATTGAATTCTCTCGCACTCTTATTTCATCCCAAAACCTATCCCATATTTCCATCTCCACTAGGATTTCTCAAAGAACTCAGATTTTTGTAGCAATCAAATCCATTATTTTCAATTCATTTGTAGATTAAGAGTTAATTGATTCGGTGATTTGGGATTTCAGGAGGATTTTTTTAAATATGAGTTGTTTGAATAGTTTGATCAGTGGCTATGTTTCTCCGATTGGAGATCATTCTTGCTTGGTTAATATTGGAAAAGGAAGATATCCTATTCGATTTCAAAATTTTCATAAAGTTTGTGCATCTCTTAGTGTTGAACCATTAACCTCTACAAATGGGAGTAAGCTAGGGTTTGGGGATAGTAAAGAGCTTATGGCGGCAGAAGCAAATCTTCTTGTTGGAACTTATAATAGAGCTGGAGTTGTGATTGCTAGTGGAAAGGGATGTACGTTGTATGATGTTGAAGGGAAAGAATACTTGGATATGGCCTCAGGTATTGCAGTCAATGCACTTGGGCATGGTGATGAAGATTGGGTGAATGCAGTCACTCAGCAGGCTAATATTCTTACTCATGTCAGCAATGTCTACTACTCAGTGCCTCAGGTAAAAAGAGAAATTAATTTTTTGATTTCTGCATAACATTTTACATTTGATTTTAACTGATATGGGTTTTAGCTTATAAAAGTTCTAGCAAGCTTGATTTTTATCTTCATATTCATTTTTATGTTCATCGTTTGCTCAAGTATAGTACTGTGTCGATGCAGTTGGAACTTGCAAAGCGTCTAGTAGATGGTTCTTTCGCTGATCGTGTTTTCTTTTCAAACTCTGGAACTGAAGCAAATGAAGCAGCTATTAAATTTGCGAGGAAATATCAACGTTTTTCACACCCTGATGAGAAACAGCCAGCTACAGAGTTTATTTCATTTACTAATTCTTTCCATGGGAGGACAATGGGTGCTCTTGCTCTGACTAGTAAAGAACAGTACAGGTTGCCATTTGAGCCTGTTATGCCTGGAGTTAGTTTCTTAGAGTATGGTAATATAGAGGCTGCAAAAGAAGCAATTGTACGGGGGAAAACAGCGGCAGTCTTTGTGGAACCTATCCAGGGAGAAGGAGGCATATACAGTGCAACAAAAGAATTTTTGCAGTCACTGCGTGATGCATGTGATGCTGCTGGAACCCTCCTGGTGTTCGATGAGGTACATCATTACCTGTTGCTGGCCTTTTCTTTCTTCTCCCACTAGATTCATCTATACATATAGCTGTTTATTGTCTTCTGTTTTATTCAAAAGTTAAAATCTAGGGTATGCTTGTTCACGCGGTCCTTCAAATTTTTTGCCCCAAATCTAATCTTGGTGCGATAGTCACTCAGCTCTTAGTTAAAGGTTCTAAGTAAGGAATGTTGTAATCAGATTGACATGGTTAGAGCAGATACGAGGAAAGATCTTAGATTCTCAGGGCAAGTCTTAGTTAAAGGTTGTAAGGGTTCTAAGCAAGAAATGTTGTAATCAGATTGACATGGTTAGAGGCTTAGAGCAGATAGGCAGTGGCCGAGCCAGCTGGGCTGGCTCACAAGCCTAATATTCCTTTAAATTTTATGAAAAATAAAATCCCATGGTCTACTCTTAAATTGTTTGCCTCGCCATAATAAAGTTTCTGCGTCTGACCCTGCAGATAGGAGGAAAGATCTTAGATTCTCAGGGCTAAATGCTCTGATTCTTGGTGCGATAGTCACTCAGGTCTTAGTTCAAGGTTCTAAGCAAGAAATGTTGTAATCAGATTGACATGGTTAGAGCAGATAGGAAGAAAGATCTTAGATTCTTAGGGCTAAATGGGAATTTGAGGTGGTGGTAGTATCTGTAGGTTTTTTCATCAGGTCAAGTGGCTCTGATTATTTCTTTTCTTACTCAACATGGCTCAAAACTACTATATCTGCTTAATGGCCTTAATTTAAACCTATCCAGTTATTAAAATAATTACCCCTCGTAACCCAAAATTTACAAAGACGGTCGCATAATCTCTTAGGTTATCTTTTTTTTTTCTCCTTCTCGTCGGTCGATCTCAGCAATTGTTGAAAAGATATCTTGCGAAAGTTTTTTTTTTTTTTTTTGCCTTCGTAGACTGGATCCTACAGCAACTATTTGTTTGATTGCGATTTCATGGCTGATAACCTAATACCTGTTTATGTTGGTTTAAGAAATGTACTCTGTTCTCAGTAACTAGTCTTGCTATCTTCCCTTACACACCAATCATGTGTACTTTTACTTCATACTCTCTTGTAGTAAGTATGTTTGTCTTCAGTTGTGAATGTAATTATATTTCTGGTTTCTTAGGTTCAATGTGGATTAGGTCGAACTGGGTATCTTTGGGCACATGAAATATATGGTGTTTTCCCAGACATAATGACACTGGCCAAGCCTCTCGCTGGAGGTCTTCCTATTGGTGCTGTCTTGATGACAAACAAAGTTGCTTCTGCCATCAATTATGGTGATCATGGAAGTACCTTTGCTGGATCCCCACTTGTCTGCAATGCAGCTGTGGCGGTGTTTGATAAAGTCACAAAACCTGGGTTCTTAGCCAGTGTCACCAAGAAAGGGGAATATTTAAAAGAATTGTTATCTCAGAAATTGGGAGGAAACAAGCATGTAAAAGAAATACGCGGGGCAGGACTTATTGTTGGGGTTGAGTTGGATGTGTCTGCCTCTCCTCTTGTTGATGCTTGCCGCAATTCTGGCCTTCTAATTCTAACTGCAGGGAAAGGAAATGTGGTAAGAATCGTCCCTCCTTTGGTTATATCTGAGCAAGAATTAGAACTTGGGGTCAACATTATGTCGAAGTGTATGTCTTCAATTGATGAAAGCTAGTGGATGTAACGTGCTTTATGCAAATCATTCAAATCATTTATACTAGTGGATTGTACTCTTGAAAATTTTCTCCAAAATTGTTATAGAGTTTGTAAGTTATCGTCTTGCTGAAATCATTTATGTACCAAGTGAACAAGGTTATATAACGAAAGATTAAAATTACTGGTTTTCTGTTGTGCAGCCTGTGCTTTATTTTGTGATATGGTAACTAACACTACTGCCTAACATTTGCTCTGCCATCATGGCCATGATTGATTTTTTTTTTTATAATTAAGGAAAATAGAGTTACTGACAGATAGTTGTGAGATCATTTGCCTAACATATTTGAGGACTTTGTCGTCTACCCCCAGCTTTAGCTAATTGCTGAAGATCCTGATAGTCACTGGACTTTATGTCCTTACAGGTTACTTTTTCAAAAGAGTTTAAACACAAAATAACCTGGCTTGATTGGGGTATACTCAAACTAATTGGGGTATACCCAATTTTATAGGGACTCTTTTTTAAGGGCAAAGGGGGAGGTCAATGGGTAAAGTTACAAAATTACCCTTTCCCATTATAACTTTTATTACTACCTAAATCAGTTTTCATTCTCTTCATTTCATCTTCTTCTCTTCTTCTTCTCCTCCACAACCTTACCGGCTCCATCACCCCCAGTCCCCCACCACCACCAAAACTCGTCGATCAATTCGTTAAAATCGTCGATTCGAAAACTCCGATTAGTCTTCATCAATGGATCCACCACGGAAGAAGGCAACTCGTATGAAAGAAACTAATCGAAAACCCAATGAATATAACCCTGGAATTGCAAATTTGGTTGCTAAGAAAGTGAAGAGAAAAACGGTTGAAGAAGAAGTAATTGAACCTGCTGAAACACGTGAAATGGTGCGCTTAAGAAAGTGAGGGCTTGTTTAAACTCACTCTAGTACTTCGATTTCATGTTTGCATGTCAAATTAGGTCAGAAAATTCGAATTTGTGAATTGGCGGTTGCGACGCGGCAAGGTATTTTGTTATCGACCTTGCCGGATTTTCATAGTTAGGGTTTGGCGGGGCAAGCTATAAGGTTGAAGAACTTGCCGGTTTGTATAGTTTCGTGAATCGCAACTAGCGGGGCCGGCGGGTTATTCAACTGTATACCTTGCGGCGTCGTTTTTTTTAATGAAGCCCGGCATCTTATTGTTTTTACCGCCACATTTGCTTCTTTTGAATGTTTCGATACCTAGAATTTTTGAATCCGGAAGGGTATTTATATAAAACCATGTCAAGGGTTTGTGTGAAGCAATGTATGTGTAATGGACCTTGCCGACCTTTGTATAGTGAAAATTTCTTGTTTCTCTTGTGTACATTTTTGTTGGGAGCTAGGAAGGCTATTTTAATGATACCCTGCCGGCTGTGGCTTAGCCGGCATGCATCTTTTAGTGGACCCTTCCGGCCATATTTCCGCCGGATAGGTTATATTTGTCGACCCTGCCGGCCTATAATGTTTTTTTTTTGAATTGCTCTTGTTCAGGGTGGAGAAGGCAAAGAAGAAAGCTCTGAAAGCTATTAGTCCTCCTTCAAGACCTCCTCGTGTTGGTGGAAAACTCTTGACTTCACAACATCGGGGGGTATTCGTTAAGCCGGGAACGACAAATATCCGTAAAATTCTGGCCCAAGATGGTCGGCGTGTTCTTCAACCGAGACAGTGCCGGCCGAAACCTGGTCGGCAGCTTATTCAAAGTGGACCCTGCCGGTTGAACATTGGCCGGCAGGTTATTCAAAGTGGACCTTGCCGGCCAGAGAACAGCCGGCACCTTATTCAAACCACGACCTTGCCGGCCTTGGGCATTTTCAAAACCAAATTTTTTTGATCGAAATCGAACTCATAAGACAGATGAAAGGTTTAATTTACTGAATTAATAATTTCAAAATTTTAATCTAAACTCAATTAATAACCTAATCAGAATTTTAGTGTTAATTAACCAAGGGCATATTAGCCATTTAGAAAATACAAGGTTAAGGGGTGGCTTGGCTTTACTTCATAATGACCTGATTTTGTCTTATTGGGTATACCCCAATTAATTTGAGTATACCCCAATCAAGCCAGGCAAAATAAGCTGATCTACTTTTGAGTTGGTCTTCCAACTGGTTCTTCTGTTTCCTCCTTGCATTGTTTTGTTGAGCTGATGATTTGGACCTTTCAGTTCAGTTGAGAAGCCCACTCTAAAGCATCTTGAGCAGCTTTGGAATCTCCTTCTTCTTTTCCATGGGACCTGACTCCCCTTGTTTTCCTTCCAATTGTTTCTCCTGTGGTACCTGTAATAGAGACACCAACTCCTGTTAGTCCCGTGCAATTATCAAAGTAAGAAATATAAGCAAAATATACATTCAAACCACATAGTTGATCATCATCCATTCCACTGGTTATCATATTTCTTCCTGTTCTTCTAGGAATCAGATTATTTGCAGTGGATAATTTGGTTTCCAGTGTATCTAGGACAAGGTTTAATGTGTTGGAAAACAGCGTCACATCTGGCCTTCCATATGAACCAGCATATGGTTGCACACAAGTTTTCCCATGGCCCAAAAGGGATTATAGGAATGGTATTATTGAACCAGCTAGAGCCTAGAGCACCAAATTTCTAAAGAATCAAAACCATGAGTGATATTTTCCAAATTTAAGGAGCAATGAGCCCAAACAGCTCTCGCAAAAGTGGCAAGTGATTGATTTACTTCATACACCTGCCAGCAGATTGAACTGCCCACATTACCCATGGTTCTAATTTTTTATCATCTAGAATCTGTTTTACTCTTACCTAATTGTACTGTATATTTGATGACACCCATCCCATACCACTGTAACTTGATAAGCATGGCCTATGCTAGTCTGACCATCATGAAAAAGGTTATGATTTTCCAATAGGATCCAGTAAAACATACCAATATACCAACATGGAGTTCGTGCTTGCAAAGGTTTCTTTAAAAGTTGAAGAGATAACTATGCTAATCTGTAAGCATTTCGTTTGAAAAAAAAACACCGCATTCATCAACACATTCTCTTGCTATATCATGAGCACTGTTCAACTCCAATGTTCTCCGTTCTTGACTCCTTGTTGTGTTCGGTAATATTTAGTTTTATAAATTGCCTTTCCAATTATTATTTTTACAGTTTAACTGGCTGGCAACTTACTTCTACAAATATTTACTTGCTTAATTAGTGGATTATATTCAAGTACAACCCGTAATCCAATGATTAATATATAAGAGATTGTAATTGATCCTTCTTAAAACAAGTGCATCACGTGATACACAGTCGGATCCATGCACCCATGTAATGTACATTTAACTTCTGAGCTACCACGAAGAAGCAAGTTGGTACTTATTTTTGATCGATACAAGCAAGTCGGTATTCATTCGAGACTAGTTAAACTTACTTAATACATGTTGGTGTACGATAATGATTAATTTATTTTTACTGGAAATGATTTTGCTAACAGTCTATGTGCTCCATTGCTGATTTTGCCGGAGTATATGGAGCCTTTCCCGAAATCCACCTCTCAAAACATAAACAATTACACTTATTGTGCTTTAGCCTAACGCAGCTATGTTGCTATAAATAGAGGATTGAATGAGCTATCAATCTTCACCCCAAGTTCAGTCATCATCACATATCTAGCGTTAGCAAAGCCTTAAATCATCCGCCTCAAGTTCATTCATCCATCATAATGGCCGCTGCTAAGACTTCATTGGTTTTCTTTATCTTTGCCTTGATCGCTATTTCTGCAAACTTGCGTACGTATATATGCCTTTCTTGATTTTATTTCCTGCGTACTAATCGATAGTTGCTCTAGTTTCCATTTCTTGTGTTTATCATAGTCGTTGTTTTCGCTATCCTGAAGTACTGTACTGCATCAAGTGATATTAATGTTTCTCTATATGCATGTATTCAGAGATGGCATCAGCAGTTGGGGTCCAATGCGCTACTGAATTGTCCTTGAACCTGAACATACTCAATGGATGCACTTCGGATGCACAGTGTGTTACTTACTGTAACGATGCTTGCCTAGCCAAGCTTCAGGTCACTGCCTCGGCTTCTGCTTGTGTTGCTGGGCTCCTGCAGCTCCTAGTTAAAAGTTGTTCTTGCTGTTGTGCCTCACTCTAGAGAACTAGTCTATATAAGTAGCTTGTAACCTGCACACATATATAGTCTAGCTGGCTAGTCTATGTGCTGTTAGCAAGGGCTGCAAATGCTACTGCAGCTGAAGGAGTGAAATTAAATAAAATAGCTATATACACACAAGCTACTAGTTAGGAGTAAGCTTTGTCATTGACCATGTATTCATGCATTTTCATCTTAGTTTCACTTGAGATGATCTATTTGTAATTTGATGGCTCGATTATAATGAAATGCCATGATTTTATAAGAAAAAAGTGTTGGGTGTAATAATCAAAAACAAGGAAAAATCAAATAAGCAAAAGTTATTGATACTTAGCTCCTTCATAATGGAAGTGATCGATTTGATGAAACGGACGAGCTCCACAGATCTCCGCAACAGCAACAAGGCAAAACGTTAGAAAAACAGAGTGAGTCACGTGTTCAACACGATATGATGAGAAGAGGGTGTCCCTTATCAGATTTAGTGTCAATACTTAGTATTAGGCTTATTAGTAGTATTTAGCTTATCAGTGGGTGTCTTTATAAATTGTAATGGTGTAGGTTGATGTAACCACCTGGAGGCTGTGTAGCCGTTGGATGCTAGGGTAGGGAGTGAGAGTTATAAAAGCTACTGAACCTGTAATGAAACTCTTAATCCAATTTTAATGAAAACAATCGTTTACTCGATTAAGCTATGTTCGTCACTGAACCAGTAGGCTTGATTCGTGAGAATCAAGATATTATCCTTCCAACCTTGTTACTGTACATCCAGGTACGTGACAATTAGTATCAGTTTCGTTTCGATCCATGGGGGATTTGTTGTATCGAGCTAGGGCGAAATGTGCAGCCTATTGCCAATTACTTGATTTGAAGAAAAATATCAAGATCAGCTTAACGAGGTACCTTCATTCAATCGAAATTATACTCTTTGGGAACTAGAGTCTCAAATCAACTTCACCTGCAGGCTTAGATGGGAATCAATTCACCTTCCACCATCATTTGTGAAGCAGTTAGAGTCAATCCGTGGGGTTATTGAAGCTCAACAGATTCAGGAAGAAATTCACTCTGCAGAACAAACAGTGGAAGAAGCTGGGGTTCCAGAAGAAACGCATACTGAAGAGATGTGTGTGACTGAAGAATTGATTGTTGATTCTCTCAATTCGGTTGATGAGTTGATTCCATCGTTTTTCTTTGATGAAAAAGAGGATCCAATCACTGATTTAGAAGAATATTTGATTCCTTCATTTTTCTTCGACGACGATAGAGAAGATTCAATAGTCAAATCAATTCCAACAAAGGCTGTGAACGCTGCCGTGAATGAGTTCGAGAAGAAGGATCAAATGTTGAGTTTTCCCAAACCACTAATTGGTGAGTGTTTTTCAACTATTCTGAATTCATCTCATAACATATTTGATCCAGGAAAGTATCTCAAACTCATTAAGAGGTTTTGTTATTTGGCTGGTGTTATTGAGTTGGTTTTGATACAATTACTTCATGTTCTTTTGCACTCTACGTTTGTTCTATTTTGCTGACCAATGTCAATGGAAATTTTGTTCATAAGCTGGTTAACAAACAGGGGTATCATTCAGATGGGTTTTTTAGTGAAACAGTTGCTTGTATTCTAGCTGAAGGTGGTGTTATTAGTACTGCTGAAGTATTATTTGATAAAATGTATGGGAGTAATGCTGCGAATTTGAGTGATACCGGATTCAAAATGGGTAGAGTTTTTGATCGCGGAAAAGAGAAATTGCAAATTGATTCTAAGTTGGGATACTTCCAAGATTTATTTTTTACTGCTTCCATTGCTGGAACACCAGCTAAGAGTGGGGTTATTCTTACTTCTAGGAGTTTGCAGGTTATTGTTTATCTCCATCTTTATCTTGGTGATATTCGCTCCTTATTTGATCGAGGTAAGTGTACTGTGATCTCACCACTTACTTATGCGAAATTACTTCCTCAATTGCTTCTTAGCCTGGGGCATGACTCAGAATTTCAGTTTATACATTCTTTTCCTCGTTTATGTGTTAATGATTTTGCAATTCGGGTTGCGAAGAAAATGTTTGTTCAAATACCTAAGAGAGGTAGATTTTTATTCTTCTTGCTGGCTAGAGTAATTACTTTTGAGCTGGCTTGTCAGTTGATGTTTCAAATGGTTGAGCTGTGGCGAGCAGTAAATTTTCTTTTGCTAATACTTCATAAAATTCAGTTCGCTTTACCTATCTTCTCTCGAAGTTTCTTCCAAGAGCATTGTCGTAATCGTGAAAAAAGATTCGAACTATTTAAGGGACCTTCTTATTCTGTGGTTGACTATGAATTTAGTTTTGGTCAATCTAATTCTTACTCAATTGTACCTGCTTGTATGATTTATACTGGTGGTGTTTGCTTTTACGTTTACTTTGTTTATACTGGTTCCCTATTTGATCGCGGGAAGAGGTTTGATAGTTCAATTTTACGAATATTTACAATGGAAAATTTAATTACATACTGGTTCTTAATCATGGGCATGGATTAGAATTGTTTTATGTGACTTTGACTGTGCCTGGAGTTATTAGTGATAGTGATACTTGTTATAACAGTAAGGTGTCTATCGAAATGTTACAAATGATTTGGATAACCAAGATTCCGTGTAAGGGAGTGGTTAAAACTATGCAGGATTATCAACTATTTCGTAAAATGTTTCAAGGGAGTACTGTATACTGTACTTCTGTGGTAACTCAAGTCATAAAGCAGTGTGCGGCTGATAAGACACAAGTATGGTTTGGTAAAACGCATGGTACTATTCTATGGAGTTGTTGTGTGGGTGCATATTTTTTACGTTTGCAGCTCACAGATAGTTTACCTACAGGCTTTAATCGCCTCCATGTTCAATCAATGAAGCTTCTTATTATCGCAAAAGAGAATTATGATGTCTTGAGGATTCTTGTGACGAGTTTAGCAGGTAACATTAGATTTCTTTCAATCAATACGGCAATAACAGTCTATCATGGTGTATGTAGAGTGCAAACTCGAGCTTCTCCTTCTCATGTGTTGCTGCCTTGGGATGCTTGTGGAAATTGTTTTGCTCGCCTTCTTATGAGATCTCATACTTCAGCTGCTACTGTGTCTACACACTGGTTTCATATCTTGAATTTAAATGATGACTTTGTGGATTTCCCTGTTCATTCTCTTGTGAAACCGGTGTGCGGCTCTGAATTCTCATGGGTGGTGTATCAACCAATGATGGTTTCTACCAAGTTGGAGTTCTTTGCAAAGATGAGTGGAATCAAGGTCTTGCTTGTGGTGTCTCAGTTTCTACATCTGTTGCTCCGGGTAATGTACCTGAGATGGAAATTTAGATTGGTTTCAGCTGATTTATGGAGTATAGGAACATGTAATGGTACTATAAGTTATAGAAGGTTATTGTCTGATAGAGGCAAACTGCAGGTCGCTGCTGCGGCAACTACTCTGTTTGTTCACCTGCTTGTTGTGCTGGCACAGGACAGTCACTGGACAATATTCATCTTGACTGCAGCACATTCTGATGCTTCATGCTATTGTGTGCCGATGGGTTTTCATGGGTGTGGTTGGGATTTAAAAGGGTCTACGCCAAATTCCCTTGTCACTGGAATTTCTGTTTTCACCTTCTTCACAGTATTCACAAATGCAGTGATGAAATTTAATGAGTTTCTCGAACTGTTGACGGTTACCGTATGGATTGCAACCAAGAATGGTGCTTCGAGTGGTGTTTTTATTAGTGCTTACCAAGCTGTGAACTCTAGAGATAGTGGGCATGAATACCTTTGGAAGACAAGCTTGTTACTTGATTATTCTTCTAATACCAGGGCATCAGGTCTACTGCTTGGTTTTACAGCAAACATTCTGACCAGCTGTGCACTCTCCAGCTCTAAATACAGATGGCCTGACGATTGTCGGGCTTGATATAATATTCCAGAACCTTACAGGAACATTAGTTAGCGTTGTGGCTATTGGTCCATTGCAGAACTACTACTTTCCGCGGCTTCAGCATTCTCAAAAAGAGTTTTCGATTGACATGGCGCTATACCATGTCCTCCATTATGTCTTTTGGAAATGCAACCACGTCTGGCTACCATGATGTACCCGATATGATGAGAAGAGGACTTGGCAGATCGGTTCTCATCCTTGAGGACAAGGATGTTTCCAAGGAGTGGGGAATGTCATGTACCCGATATGATGAGAAGAGGGTGTCCCTTATCAGATTTAGTGTCAATACTTAGTATTAGGCTTATTAGTAGTATTTAGCTTATCAGTGGGTGTCTTTATAAATTGTAATGGTGTGGGTTGATGTTACCACCTGGAGGCTGTGTAGCCGTTGGATGCTAGGGTAGGGAGTGAGAGTTATAAAAGCTATTGAACCTGTAATGAAACTCTTAATCCAATTTTAATGAAAACAATCGTTTACTCGATTAAGATGTGTTCATCACTGAACCAGTAGGCTTGATTCGTGAGAATCAAGAGATTATCCTTCCAACCTTGTTATTGTACATCCAGGTACGTGACAACCTACTACTAGCATATGTAGTAGATGCTCAACTTGAGCTTGGCAACTCCGAAAAAACATTAAGGAAAATCGTGAATGCTTGAGAAAACAATATAAAATATTTTTTCCCTTGGGGTCCCTCTAAAATATAGAGCAACCTCTTTCCCATTGATTTTACAAAAGTAGTGAATTTATTTATATAATGGAATAATACAACTTAAAAAATATGAACTCCTCGATGTGGGACTAAAAGTTTTATATAGTCTTTTAAAACTACTAAAAAATGGAAACTCCACAATGTGGGAGTAATAAGTTTCATTCACAAACAAAACAATAAATTAATTTTATTTAGTTAAACACCTTAAAATAATAATTAATAAATATTGTTACCAAAAAGGAAAAGGATTACACAGAACTTTTGGTTGGTAACCTAGGAAAAGGATTACACAGAATTTTTGGTTGTTACCAAAAAAAAAAAAAAAAAAATTGTAACAAAAGGTATTTTACGTAATCTGATGCTCGATCATGAATCCATGATGATGAATGTTCAACTGGGCCAATAACTGCAGTAGCAAAGGCTATGGCGCTGTGCACTAAAATGGGCTTAGTTCAGCTGCAATCTTTCGGACTTTTCCTTCCCGTATATGCGACGTTAGTTAGGTAGAGGCTGTAGAGCCTGTACGTAGGTTAATGGAGAGTATGTATAACAGGGACAGGATACTGCTACTGACTCAAAAGTGGTAGGTTCCATGAAGGGTAGTTAGAATTAGGTACGAGTATCATGGGGTGTTCCATGTTTCCTGTAGACTGTGTTATCCTTCTAGAACGAAAATGACTTTGATCCAATCACATGTAACTTTTAGAAACGGCCAATATTTACCAAATCCAGAATTCATATCCTTGCATCCCGTAAATTGGTCGAGACTGTTCTACCTAATTTACCAGTGATGCAACATATTAAAAAAAAAAAAAATCATTTAGCCCCATCATGCCTTTTTTTTTTTTTTTTTTTTTTTTTTTTTTTTTTTTGTGTGATTACATTATGGTTGAGTACAATAAGAAACCATTGAAGAACATGAAGAACATATTGTAAAACGTACATGGCCGAATATTCCGACAAGAGGAAGAGAAGGAATAACGGATCGACAAATTACAAGTATTGGAGAACCGATTAGATCGGTAGAGGATGGTCATCTAGTCTTAGACTGACCATTTGTTGATGTATTTTCCTTGGAAAGAGATGCTCCATTAAAACAGGAGATGTTTTGCTTCATTTTAAGCTAGAAAGCTTCATATCACGGTGACCAGAGTTTGAAGATGGAGCACTTCAACCACAAAATAACCAAAGTAGAATAGCTATAAAAGCTAGAAAAGAACGTTATGGAAAACGTATGAAGAAACACCATATAGGTGTAGACAAACTGCCGCAGGCAGGAGAAAACTTTGCCGGAAAAACGGCAAAATCAAAGAACTACTCAAACCCTAAGTTCAAATCTAAGAAAAACTATAAAGTAACACTAAATCTAAGCCCTAACTACTACTACTGCCCAGATCCACTCCAAAAGGAGTAAATCTGAGCAGAAAAACTATCGCCGGAAAGTTGTTTTTCTCGTCGGAAATCGCCCTGCTCTAGAGAAGAAAGAAGGAGAGAGAAAGTTGTTTTACTGTTGATGAGCGAAATTTCTAGCATGCCTGTTTTTCTCATAATATACTACCTACGTTTCTGAAAAAGTGGTATTTTCACTAAAATGAAAAAAATGAAAGTAACACTTTCCAAAAATGGAGGGAATACAAAATTTCAGTTTTTAATATTTTGATTATTGGCAAAGGAAAATTCTAGAAGAAAAAGTTGTATAAAGAAAAATATTTTATGTTTACCTTTCATAAGAATTTTAGATGTCTATTAATCTCTACTTTTCCTAAACCGATCGCATCAACTTTACAATGTGGGATAAAATTCCTCTGTTTTTAAGAAAATAGTCAAAAAGATAAAAGGAAATTACCTTCTAGAAATATGTTTTTCATTTTGGCTAGTAGGAAGGAAAATGAATGATTGCTTCACCAAGATCATAGTCTTCTAGAATCTTTGATTCTTTAAGTTCACGGTGTACATACATATTCTCAAATTTGGTCACAAGACTTTTTAGAAACTTTAGTCGTAGTCAGCTTATTTTCTGGTCTTGGTTAAGACGGCAATTTTTGCAGAATCTCAGTGAGATCTAGTCTTACACTGGACTGGACTAGCTACACCCGATTATTCACAGCAAGAATTTTTTTAAGGTCGCTCCAATGATAATACAAAACAAAGGCATGGTCATCTTATTTGCCGGCTGAGCGGCAATAGAAACTGAGAATCTAGTCAAGAGACTTGGTAGATAGAGAATAGGAGTCACTTTCAATTGGGATGGTGGGCGGTATTTGAAGTTTGAACATGACCGGACTTAAGTTGGACTAAAACATGACTTAGGGTCTTAATTCTTAATCGTCTAATGGGTACACTTATCCTCACCCGGAGCTTGGATACATATTCAGAAGTTGTTTTAGCTTTTGGATATTTTGCAATCAAAAATCAAAAAGTTAATTTGGGTTTAAATTTCAGAACGATCTCAGAGAACCAAAAAAGATAAATTTTTTGTGGAGCAAAATATTCAAGCTTGGTAAAAGGGCGGCAAGATATGGTAGAGGGGCAGCAAGTGTGATAGCAATGTCCCTCTTATTGGTTAGGGGTGTACTATAGGGGGTGTAGATTGACTAGATTACCCTTTTCACCTTAAATTAACCAAAATCAAATCAATTTTTTTTAAACCTAATGAATCAGAAAAAATCAAATCAGTTTTTTTTTTTTCATCTTCTTCTTCATCTTCTCTTCTCCTCCATCAACCCTAACCTCCATTAAAACCGAAGATTTCATCGTCTTCGATTAATCGACGATTTGAAAAATGTTTGGAAAAACCCAGTTAGGGTTTAGTTTATCGTGTTGGATTTAAGTTAATTTTGTATCAAAAATTAGGGTTTTGTATGAAAATTGAAATTGAAATTTCTGGGTTTATCCTAGTTACGGTTGGTAATAACTCAAATACGAACCGTAACTGTAGATTGGGTTGATGTTACGGTTGGTTTAAACTCAAATACCAACCGTAAGTTCTTAGTTTTGAGAATATGTTCGATTCACGGTTTTTATTTGCATCATATTTATCAACCGTAATTGAGTTACGGTTTGTTACTCAAACAACCATACCAACCGTAAATAATCTTGTGTCTTAAGAATTTATCAAATAATGATTTACGGTTCAAAAGTTAAGTTGACACACCAACCGTAGGGTAGTTACGGTTGGTTTCGATTCATTAGTTACCATCGTAATTTAGTTACGGTTGTTGTCCAAATTTAATTACCAACCAGAATCGGTTTTACGATTGGATCTTCCCAAAATTTAACCGATTCACGGTTGGTATTCGATAACTTACGAACCAGTAACTAAGAGTTACTGATTGGTCACGAGCAAAATTGCAACCGTAAGTTCTTGAAAATTCAAAAGTTTTGATTTTGTTATGTAATTTAGATAATTTTGAGCGAGAAAAAGCTAATTGGAACTAATTTAGAAGTATATCGGGTCACTGGAATCACTCATTTTGGTTGAGTGAATCAAAATCTAGGGTTTCACAAATATCACATAAGTTTTTTTTCTTCTCCTCTAAATTTTTTTTTTTTTATAACTCTAAAAATCTGATTTTAGAGTTATAATAAGTGAAAATTAATTATCAACACTAATCTTGATTATTAACAATAAGGGCTAATTAGTCATTTCCAGATTTTTCATTAATAAGGGTCACTTAAATTTCCTTGTAATGACCTTTTTTGTCTTATTAGGTTGCCGCCCCTCTACCATTTCTTGCCGCCCCTTTACCAAGCTTGAAAATATTTTCACTTCTGAAATATGTTTTTGGTATCCATATAGGCTATTAGAGCAACCACAGTCATCGACCAAAACTAAAAATTTGGTCGAAAACAGAGACACTATCGAGTGGAGTAAAGAGTAAATCGCAGATTAAAACTAAAAACCAAACCAAATTTGGTCTTTGGTTTGGTTATAGTCTGGCGAATTTGAGACTACGCCCGATCCAAGCGTAGATTTGTAATTTGCGTCGTTAATGAGACGTAACTTTAAGACTACGCCCGATTGAAACACAACTTTAGATTACGCCGGTGGGACGTAATTAACATTTGCGCCCGATACCAAGCGGCACCATAATATTGCGCCTCATTCAAGCGCTAATCCAAGTTACGTCCGACGGCGTGATTTTAAATCGCCCAACATCGGCGCAATCACAAGTACTTTGTTGAATGATGGACGCAACTATAAGTTACGCCTGTTGAATGCATGGGCGCAATTATAAGTTACGCTTGTTGAATCATGGGGCGCATTTATAAGTTGCGTTTGTTGAATCATGGGGCGCATTTACACTAATGTTATGCAAAACCAACATGTAATCTATTACGATTTACTGGTCCACGAATGAATGGCCCTATTCTAAGACTTTAACGCATAACATCACATTCTATCAGAACCTTCTGTTGGCTTAAGAGGGGCAATGCCGCCACCACCACCAACCTTCGTTTTACTTGTTTGCATGGTATCACAAGTTACGCCCCATCGCGCAGTCCCAAGTTACGCCCCATCGGGCGTAGTTTCAATTTGCGCCCATCGGGCGTAGTCCCAAGTTACGCCCATCGGGGCGTAGTTTCAATTTGCGCCCATCGGGCGTAGTTTCAATTTGCGTCCCATTCGGGCGTAGTTTCAATTTGCGTCCCATCGGGCGTAGTTCAAGATTACGTTCCACACCAAACGCAAATTTAAACACCGCCAACATCGCGCAACTTAAAGTTAAATCAACCCAAACGCACTTAACAGCCTACGCTCCATATCGACGAACCCTTCTAACTCCGCTCGACCAAATTTACTCCTGTAACGTAGTGTCTCACCACGGACTAAAACCATATCTTTTACTTTTTTTTGGTTTTTAGTCGATAGTTTTACTCGTCCCACTGCAGTTGCTCTTACAATGTCATCATTTACCCCATTTTGAGAAGTAAAAAATTAACTTTTTCTTGAAGTAAAATATTTTCACTTCTGGCTTCTACTTTTAATATCAAGATAAGCTATCAAATCCACGGACTATGGTTTAGGATAGAACGGTATAGAAACACAAGGAAGAAAAAAATAAAAAAATGGGAGGATATTAGGGAGGGAATTATCTACTGTGATCTACCAAACGTCATTTAAGCTACCAACCCACCAACTACTACACTGTTCCTTCCTCATGTTCACAGCCCAGCATGTCTGTCTTTTCACTCTCTTTCTGTCACTCATCATCTTTTCCAAGTTGGTAAGGTCATGGAGATATCTTTCTTTCTTTCTTCGCTCATCAAATTCTTGTGTACAAATATGGTTAAAAGATAAAGATGAGAAGATGATAGGTTGAGAACCTATGAAAAAGGGCTGTGGTCCCTCCATCTAGATGATGTTGATTTGATGAGGAAAAAATATAGAAACACGGAGTCCCTCTGTCAGTCAGTCAGATCAGTTTGGTAATTTGGTTGATACATGATGTTATTGTATTATTCCTAACGAAGTTTCTTTTATTAAGACAACTGATTAGGTAGCTCAGGTCAATGTGATTTTCCAACCAAGAAAAAAAGAATCATCATTTCCCAATTTAATTGGGTGTTTGTTATACAAAAATACCATTACAAACATCATGTGATAAGTCTATAATACACTGATGAAGTTATTGGGTGCCTAATGACCTGAATTCAAAACTCATTTGCAAAAATAAATTCATAAAACACAGCCGTTTATTGCGCCTTGGAATTTAAATTATGTTGCAACGGTAGAAGATACACCAAACCTAAGGTCAATAAATCATATTTATGAAAATATGTTTTCTATTATTTGTTGTTTTTTTAATTGTTGAAAAATTAGTGTAAAAGCAACAATTACGTGTACCATGTGGCGTAACCACTTGTGTATCTTATCATCAAATGCATAGTTCACGGACATGTAGGGGCACGAGAGATCGAGATAGTTGCTAAACAAAATCTATACATATGCAACAACATCACTTTGAGTTACATGGAACAATAAGCTTTTCACGTGGCCAGGAGGGGAAACTACAATAACTCTTCAGCATCCACACGGCCATACATTATTCACTCTCTACGTAAAATACATATATATATTTATGGGTTATTCATTTTCAAAGTCCTTGAAAATGATACTAATACACCACTCCTCCTTTACTCGTTGTTTTTAAGCTAGCTAATTGTTTGTCATAATTGTTATTGGATTTGGAACTTGTTAGCATTAAATTAGTTAACTGGGCTTGATTTTTGTGTCCACGCCTGGCTAAAGCCTATCTTTTAAGCATGATTTCCTACATAACCTTTAAAATTACGATAAAATTTAAGTTTATCTTGGCTTTGAGGCTGGCTTAATCCAGGAGAAGTCAGCGTGTAGTTCCAACCCTTTTTGCGGATATAAATTACTTATAACATGTATAATATTGAGATTATTGACCAAATTTCTCAAGGCTGGTTGCCCAATTTAAGGATTAATGGAGGAGGTGAGTATAGTTTGTTATTTTTCAAGAGGGCATAATGGAAAAGGTTGTACAACAGTACAAAAAAACAGTTAGTTATGGGTTTGGTAGTTAGGTAGGGATTGAGACAGAAAATTGGATAAGTGCTTTTTTAAACGTTGGCGCTAACTAATAAGGTGACGGTGGAGTGGGTCCTACAACTCTCTGTTCATTTATTAATTTGCTCCAGGAGCGTAAAAGACGCGAAAGAAAACAACCTGTACTCACGTGTGCGGTAAGCTAGCTTTGTTTCAAGTTGTTGGTGTTACTTTGTTTGGATCTTATTGTTGTTTAATTAACATGGATTTACTACTTATTTTAAGGGTAGACAGTTGTCTACTGTAATAAATAAGACGGTTGATATTAGGAGACCCATAATTAGTTAAGCGTAATCAATGGCAATTTGGTATAATACGCAAGGGAGAAGAAAACACTCTTATCAAAAAATAATATCTAGGCAGTGCTTTTCCACCACCTGTATGTTTAAATAATTGACGATTGTCACTAAATTTGTAACTCTATCATCTGAGAGGATGGATCCCCTCACACTGTTATTATCATATTATATCACATGTTGGACGTCATTTTTGCGAATAAAAACCAAACCATAACGGATTTGAAGCTAATATTTTGGGGATATGTTACTATTACATATCTCTACGATCCTACCGAAAATGAGCGTATTCCGAGACGTATAACACCACCATCTACTACTTTGAAAATGAGCCGTTGAAGATCAACGGATTTTTGGCCGTCGAAATTAAGACCGGTATATTATGAGGTTTTATATTTCGAAATGTGCTCATTTTTGGTAGGCATGTAGAACTTGGTAAGAGGAATATATCCTCAAAATATGAGCTTCTAATCCGTTACGGTTTGATTTTTGTTCATAAAAATGACGTCCAACGTGTGAGATAGTGTGATAATAAAAGTGTGAAGGGATCCTTCCTCATCATCTGATTACCAACATATTTAGTGATTTTATTATTGGTAAAGAATAATATTTAGGCTGTCCTTGTTTTGTGCAGTACCGAAAGATCATCGGAATAATGAATCTGGAAAGCAAGCCTGCTCTCCGACTCCGGCCCTATAGATAGGGTCTCGTGTTGAACTCAGTATCTAGTATAACGGAGATCCTTGTTAGTTATTCCTATTTTCTTTTAGTGAGTCATAATCCTTTCTTGGTGCATGCATACAGTGTGTGAAGTAGGGTTCAAGACATGCTAGTAGATGTAATTATCCACTTTAAGATCACAACCAAGCCATGGAACAAAATGAAAAGTCTCCTATCCATGTTTAGGTTCCTGATAACACCATCTTTAGTTAACACAAAATTGGTTAAAAAGACCAAAATCAATAATTCATGGGTGAAAAAGACATTTAGATTTTGATACTGTTTAAATGGATAAAAATATAAAAATAGCCAGGATGTAACCAGTTTCATCCTACACATTTTCAAATTTTTTTCTTATTTTTAATTTATATCAGGATGCATCCAGTTTCATCTTCGCTATTTTTTAAGTTTAAGCCAGGATGAATCCAGTTTCATCCTTGCTATTTTTTTTGTGTACATTTCACCCATAATAATTTTTACTCGTCCATTTGAACCATGTTTTAAAATTTTTTGGACAAAAGACCCATTTTCCGTTTAGTTAATCAATCTTTAATTGGAAATAAATTAGCTATATTTGGTTGTCCAAAAGGACGAAAACTACAAATTAAAACCTGACATTGTATTGCGGTTGGGAGAAAGAGGAAGGTTCACTCCATATGCTTCACTGCTTTCCTCATGCACATCAAACTGAAATTCGTTTCTTGTCTCTCTCTTGCCTAACTAACCAAACTTCCTTTAAACACCTTTACTTAATCTTGTTTAGAAGATTCGGTCACCTAACCTTTCACACCTCCTAATTGCTAGCTGTCGTCACTCACATGGCCTCTCTCGAGTCTTAAATCTCCTTGCATGGTTTC
Organism: Papaver armeniacum; assembly: GCA_023531295.1. Lineage (NCBI taxonomy): Eukaryota > Viridiplantae > Streptophyta > Magnoliopsida > Ranunculales > Papaveraceae > Papaver > Papaver armeniacum. The sequence goes on from JAJJWW010003060.1 coordinate 330,740, forward strand.
GTTTGGAAGTAATTGACTCATATATTCACTGGAAGTCCTAATTACCAAAATAAACCTCATTATTTGTAAGATTACAAAATTAACCTCATGATTTGTTTTGCTTCTTTGACAGATAAAGAATTTGATGCTGGCGAATTTTGAACTCAGATCATTGATATCATCATCCGATAATTTTATCACTGTAACATTAGTCGAGAGCCTTACATAAACTTTTTCTACAAATTCTGGAGCTTCTTATTTCTCTTGTGAAACCGTAAATGCAAACGATTTTTGTTTGTTGGATTAATTTGGGGAAGCAGATTTCACAATAATACGTTTGAAAAAATTTAGTATCATTATTGATCAGCTACTAAATTAATGTTTCGTTTGAAATTTTGCTCACCGACCAGATGATGCATTTAGTTTGTGGAGAATAGGATTGCGCTTGGTACAACTACTGATGAAAAATTAAGTAAGACGTACACATGATCAAAGTCTAGTATACACAAACATAAATATATGTATAAACAAAAAACCCACGATGTTACCTTACCCTACTCAACTGTTTTAATTCATTTCTTGGTTGCTTGGAAGGGGTTTAGTTTAATCAGGTCTTGATTCATACGCTAAACCTTATATGAGCATATATGTGTGAACAAAATTTTCTTAGATATATAATATAAGTTAATCAGTTTGGTTAAGTGCGGTTGATAAGTAGGAATGAAGATAACGTTTTTACATTCCAAAAGACACAACAATATGAATAACCGAGAAGACGAGATTAAACATTGTTTTTCTTTTGCTTATTTAGTTAAAAAAGAATGTTGTTATATCACCAACTATATAATTGATCTACATCGGGAAAATTTACTCCACATGAACACATCCACATATAGCATATAAATATTTGGGTTTTGGTGTGGCCGACACGAAATATTAGTTAATTTGTATGTTTGTGTTTCGTTCATCCGAGATAACTATATTCGACCTAAGTTTAGTTTAGTTTAGTTATATCATCAAATTGTTTTCTAAAATTTAATTAGTTAGCGATGTTCTTTTAACGTCGCAGCAGAGAATAAATGAAAATCCTTACGGGACATTTCTTTGAAAATGTCATTCCAACAAACATGTACAAACTCATTAAATGGATTAAGTGGGATATATGATGTGGGAGTCAATAAACCTTTCATAAAAAACTGCACAACGAAACAGATTAAATAACTTAAATGTTTTAGAATAATAAGGCAAATAATATGTTATTGAAAAATGCTTGTTCCCCCTGTATGTTTTCTCCAAAAGATTTCCTTCAAGACATGTCAATCACTCTTTGGTTGCACATAAAGGCCAATTTCTATAAAATACATGTAATCCCTAAATTTATCAAGCTATGGATTATTGAAATTATAAGTTAATGTTGCAAATGTGTCGTTTTTAATGTTTATTTGGTAGAAAAAATATATAATGATGTAATTGTTATTATGTAAAATCAAGCTTATGTTATCTTTTATATGAAAAATTGATTAGTTTTCCTAAATTCATTAAAACTATGATAAAATTTATTAAATTGACCGTGAGACAAATATACGGATAAAAACTAATTCCAAAAATCATGAAATAGTTATACCGATACAACATGACCATTTTCAAAGCACAACCGATCACGCATCCATACTTTTCTAGCATTATAACACATGCTCCAATAATCGTCTTGCAATGTTACGACGATATGATTTATAATCCCACAAAAGCTAATTTCACGGTTTCTTGCATCAGACAATTCTTTCAACCATCAGAAGAAATAGAAATATGATTTCTTTTATTTATTTATTTTTAGCATAAACACGAAAATGATATGCATGAGAAATTATTTTCAATCATGTAGTGAGATAAGATTTGAAAAATAGGTAATACACATTTTTACATACAATCATTAGTCGTGATCGCAGTTGTTTATTTAGCAAATTCCCACCAATTTGTAGACTTCTTATCTTTTTCAACACAATAGAGAAAAAAAATCAGTGGTTGGGACGTTATAACACCCAATTCTCGACTGCGGTCTGTCTCGCTAGGGACCGAGATATTGGGACAACGTCATCTCAGGAACTTTCTCGATGAAATCTCGAAGTGACTACTACTGAAACTTTGTTTTCGAATTCTATACCTTTAATTACTTTTAAAACATTTTTCATATATTGTTGTATATACATATAATGAAGTGCCACTAAAAAAAAACTTTTAAAAAGAGCAAGTCTTCATTCAAAATTGTAGAAAATCCAAAATTCATGCGAATTTCGAAAACTTCAACCAAGATTTCCGCTTAAATCTGCAACCAGAATTTCGACGAGATCTCGGTAATCTCGGCCGAGATTGACTACATGGTTATAACCAACCAATATAATAATCCCAATTACAACTACAGTGAACTTTGGATTGTGGTCTCATCTCAATAGGGACTGGTATACCTTGACAATGTTATTTCGGCAAAGTTTCGGAAATCCTTGTTTCTAAATTTTATAACACACTTAATCAAGTGCGCGTGTGATTTTAGGCTAATTTGATCTCGCCACTCGTGATATGTAATTCACAGTTTCACACAACAAAGAGAAAATCGAGTCTTTTGGGACTGCTTTTGATTTTTTATAATTTCCATAATGCTCTTTGACACGCTAACTCGTCTCGGTGAAATCCCAGCCATCTCATTGAACAAATCTTGTCTCGCTGAATTGAAAAATTCGCATCCTCTATGTACCGAAACCATGAATCTCAGCAAAATCTGTCTCCGTGAAATAAAATATTTTGTTAATTTGAATGCCAAAATCGGAATTTTCAGCGAGATCTCGGTCGAGATTGACTTCATTGGTTATACCCAACCAATATAAGCCTAATTACAACTATGGTGAACTTCGGATTGTGGTCTCATCTCGGTAGGGACTGCTATATATACCTTGATAGTTTTATTTCGACGAAGTTTCAGAATCCTTGTTTCTAAATTCTATAACACACTTAATCAAGTACGTAATTGATGAATTCATTGGGGATTTTAGACTAATTTGATCTCATCCCTCGTGATATATAAGATTCACAGTTTTACACAATAAATAGAAAATCGAGAATTTTAGGGCTGCTTTAGATTTTTTATAATTGAATTTGCAAAGTGCTATTTGACTCGTTAACTCGTTTCGGTGAAATCTCATCCATCTCATTGAATTTTTTCACAAATGTCATCTCGTTGAACTGAAAAATTTGTATCCTTCGTGTACCGAAACTATGAATATCAGCAAAATCTCGGTCATCTTACTGCGATGTTGTAAAATACTCATACTTATGCTTCAAAAAAATTTAAAAAAAATAAAAATAAATAAAACCTCATACTTTTTACCCCAAACCGTTGTGATAAACGGTCACAGTGATAACTCTTATGCGTGTCAAATTTCGTTTTCGAAATATTGATTGAAAGTTTGACACCGTAGACATTGAAATGACGATCAAATGGGGTACATGAAATGTCGAACCCACTTCAATAATTCTCAAAAGAGACACAAAATTTGTTTCAATTTCACCTATGAAACAATCAAATTTACCTCTCCTTTTAAAAATAATAATAATATATTTTAATTCTTTTCACAAAATGAGTACACGAATTACATGAGAGAGCGAAGAAGGTAGTTAATATTTCTAGCTAATTCCATAATTCAATTATATTCGAAACAACATACCTAAGAATCCAACGGTCTAATATACCAGTTGAATCCATTATTCGTCATAGTATTATTCATGATCATATTTTTGCAACCACAAGCTTCTCTTCTTTGAAACCCTAATTGATAACACAAACATACCGTTTGTGTCGCAATTGGTGTCACTGATGATTTATCAAAAACTTGATAGAATAACCCTTTTTTGTCTTCTTGATGATGATGATCTTGTTTTTTGGATTCACATTCTTGAACTGGAAGACTTATAGAGAGATCAAGATTCAAATCTGGAAAATTTAGTTCTTGCTTCCTTTCATTGTAGTTTTTCACAAGATGATCACGCTGCAATAATAATTCTTCAGTCGTCGTTCCAGTGCTAGTACTACTATTTGCTTCTTCTGCTTCAGCTTTTACTATCGGGGTAATAATGTTTGCATGATCGCGATCGTAAACACTATAATTCGAAGAAATATTCGTAGTAGTGCTGACGTTGTGGTTGTTGTTCTTGATGGGTTTGTGAGAATTAGGATCAATTCCTCTGTTTATAAGCTTCCTTTTAATATGAGTATTCCAGTAGTTTTTTATCTCATTATCTGTTCTTCCCGGTAATCTTCCCGCAATCAATGACCATCTGTAATAATCATCACAAATCAACCAAAGTTAAAAACTACTCCATATATCAAAAAACAATATCATTTTTCCTAAGTATATATGTATCTCGATCGTTTTCGAAATTGATCAGAATTTTGGTTAGAAGTACGTACTTGTTACCGAGTAAACTATGAAGTTTGATAATGATTTCATCTTCTTCTTCAGTGAAATTTCCTCTCTTAAGATCAGGCCTTAAATAATTTATCCAACGAAGCCTACAACTTTTTCCACACCTAAGTAACCCTGCACAATTTTTTGTTTTAATTAATTAATGAAGAAGATCTAAATGATCTTAAGCAAAATTGACTAGTTAATGAATGAGAGAATTTTCATTAATTATAATTACCAGCAGATTTGGGTAGAGATCTCCAACAGCCTTCACCATGGGATTTGATATAGTTAATAAGACGTTGATCTTCTTCTTTAGTCCAAGCTCCTTTGTTTGTATGAGCTTTTTCACAACATGGAGAACGACCCATGATTGCTGATGATTAAGTACTATTTGCAGACTGCTGCTATATCTAGAGACGAATAGCTATAGAGGCTGAGAGTTGAGAGAAGGAGAGAGATTTGCTGGGAGACGGAATAGATAGATTGACTACTGGATCTGTTTTTAAGGGGAGACATTTGAGGAAGGGAAGGCAGAAGAAGAGTACTATTATTATTAGAGTATTATGTTGATGACCTGACCGATTGAGTTGGTAAGAAAGAAGAGTAGTTGTTGTTAGTTGTTACACAAAATAATGTTAAAAGTTAGAGATGGATTTGGTTGGTAGCTGCAGCTCTACTTTTACGTGGAGTTTGGTTAGTTGTTTTTTTTTTTCTCTTTTTTAGAAGCTTCATTTATATTTTGTTTATTTTATTTTTTTTGGGTTTTGGGGTAAAGTGAGTTAGTGAACTGGTGAATGGTTATATTAACCTCGTTTGATTGGGGGCCATACATATTAATAGGGGCCTTGACATTTTATTTGCACCCCAAATTTTTCAGGGGCGTATTAAACCGATTATCAAAATATTATTTTATCCTTCACTAAAAATAAATCTTAAAAACCTATTAACCCTTAATCTTAAGTCCCAATTCATTTCTAGTTCTAAACAAAAAGATCACTCCCTCCCCTCTCACCCTCTCGACTCTTCTCTTCTCCTCCATTAACGACTCCAAGAAAAAAAAAAAATTCACCCGAAAAATTTCGATTCTGATAAAATGGTCGTCAATTCGACAAGCCTAAACCCTAACGATTTTTCATATGGATGTAGAGACCATAAAAATCGTTAGGGTATATGATGATCAAGATAACGACCGTATTTCGGTTTTCATATTTTTACCCTAGATTAGAGTCGTTAACATAATATAGAAACCTATGACGATCCTCTATGGACGACCCTTTTTTAAAGGTCAACGACCCCAGGTGAAAAACAAATAGCCTCTCTGTCCCAAAAATTTTCAGAGTCGTCTTGGTATAGACACACAAAATAACGACTCTTTGTGACCCAAGTTAAGAGTCGTCGGGGGGGGTATATCATATTACCCGACGATTTTTCATAACCTGGAAAAATTGCGAGTTTGAGTCGTCAGGGTATATCATATTACCCGACGATTTTTCATAGCCCTGAAAAAGTTGCAGTTTTGAGTCGTCATTTTTGGTGTCAATACATTGAAGACTTTATAGAGTCGTTGGGGTATACATCCCTCGACATTGACGACTCTTTCTCTGTGTTGTGAGATATATCCAATCCATGGGAGAATTTAAGATAATCTTACCATCAACACAATCATCTTTGTTACTTGAACCTTCTCCAACATCATTTCCCCTACTTGGATTACTCATTTCTAAAAACCCCAAATTTTCCTCTAAAACCTCCTCTTCTTTTTCTCAACTCAAAAAAAAAAAAAAAAAAAAAAAAAAAAAAAATTCTAAAATCTGATTTTAATCTAACATAATCTAACCACAATAATTAAATTAACTTTATTAAGTTTTAATACTAATCATTCAGGGGTATTTTAGGTATTTAGAAAAATTGCTAAGGGGTGACCCAAATTAGGTTTGGGTGACTTTTTTGTCCTCTAGTGGGAGGCCCCCAATTAATATCTTTGGCCCCCAATCAAATGAGGTATATTAAACCTGGCGTCTTTAGGGGCAACCCCGAAAGAATTAGGGGCGACACAAAAGACAAAATAGGTTGAAAATACTTGTATACCCCTTCATAATCGGTAGTTTAGGTTTTTTTAGCTACCGATTGCAAAATCTCATTTTTGGGGAAACTCTATATTCGGTAGTTATATAAACTATTTTGACTACCGAATATAGGCTCAACCAAATTAAAAAATAGAGGATTTTTGCAAAATCTCATTTTGGGGCAACTCTATATTCTAAGTCGGGATACCTTCATTTACTACCGATTATAGGCTCAACCAATGCGATTGAAAAAACTCGGTGCGGGCATGGACGTGGTATGAATACAATGCCGGTACGCTATACGGGGGTCTACGAGAAAATGAATTTCAGTAGGATTTTTTGCAAAATCTGATTTTGGGGCTACTCTATATTCGGTAGTTATATGAACTATCTTGACTACCGAATATGGTTGGATATTTGCAAAGAGAGTCACTGTATAATCGGAAGTCATGATAACTCTTCCTTTCTTACCGATTATAGGCTCAACCAAAATTCAAAAAAAGAGGATTTTTGCAAAATCTGATTTTGGGGCTACATTCGGTAGTTATATGAACTATTTAGACTACCGAATATGGTTGGATATTTGTAAAGAGAGCAAGGATAATCGGAAGTCAAGATAACTTCATTTACTACCGATTATAGGCTCAACCAAAATTTCAAAAAAAAAAAAGGATTTTTGCAAAATCGATTTTGGGGCTACTCATATTCGGTAGTTATATGAACTATTTTGACTACCGATTATGGTAGGATATTTGCAAAGAGAGCCACTGTATAATCGGAAGTCATGATAACTCTTCCTTTCTTACCGATTATAGGCTCAACCAAAATTCCAAAAAAAAGGATTTTCGCAAAATCTCATTTTGGGGCTACTCTATATTCGGGAGTTAAATAACCTAAATTCCCTACCGATTATGGTAGGATATTTGCCAAAGGTCTACTTTAATCGGGAGTCAAGATAACTTTATTTACTACCGATTATAGGATAGTCAAAATTCAAAAGATAGAGGATTTTATTTTGGGGATACTTTATATTCGGAAGTTATACAAACTAAATTTACTCCCGATTGTTGATTAACTACCGATTGTATAGTTATCTACCGATTGTAAAGGGTAGTTTGGGATTAAAAAAAAACGCCCCGAAAATAACCTACCGATTGTGAAATAACCTACCGATTATGACAGTTTTTGTCGTTTTGTGTCGCCCCTAATTCTTTCGGGGTTGCCCCTAAAGACCCCATGATATTAAAGGGTCCTTTCGTTCTCTTTGATTACTTAGAAATGGTCCTTTGTTTTGACTTTAAATTTCTAACGTACCTTGTAAGTTTAAAAATTATGTCAAGTTATGTCAAGCTCCTTGGACTTTGGTCAAGATTTTGGTTTGACTTTCCTTCTTCAACTGTTTTCTAACATTTCCCATCATTCATCAAGGTAGGATCCTTGAACAACCGAAGGAAGGTTTGAAAATCATTACACTATTGTATTATGATGAGGTTTATTTTAAGAAGGGATGCTGGTCTGGAAAAGCGCGGAAACACATCATCGTGGACGTTTTCACCAGCAAAACCAAGGAAATGTCGTGATCAAATATGCTTTCAGGGACCTGCCTGATGTTTGATAAAAGAAAAATAAGGTAACTGTTGGAAACAATGAAGAAATAATGAAATCGGATCTCAAACAGCTGAGTCGCGGACTAGGTCGCTATCTTTAAGGTATTTCGCGACTCTGCCTCTTGATTGTGCTAGCAATCAAAAAATTGTCGAACACCTATGGGATAAAAAAGTGATAACTCTCTTATTCGATTTCTCGCACTATGAGAAATCGAACCAACAACTACTCTTTCTTCACTTGCTCAGTACTCAAAAATAGATGAAAAACAACTGTCTTTCATCTTCTCCGTAAAACTGTTCTTTTATAACTCAAAAAGAAATCAATACGGTTTTAATGAATATAAATTCGTAATTAGTGCTCACCGAAAATCCTCCATAACAATCAGTAAAACGGTAACAATATAATTACCAAAAATTAATAGAGTTAATTAGAGAATATTAAGTACAAAAAACCGTTTTGGAAATCAAGAGTTAAAACCGCAAAAAATCGGTTTCGAATCACGAGACCTCCCAAGACCCCAAGGCCCCGCTCTAGGATTTTTAATAAATATTATAGATATATAAATATACCTATTCAAATGCATGGGGTGAGACTTGAACCCAAGTCTATAGTGTGGGAGCCCAAAATTATACCACCACACTATTTCTCTAAGTTTGATATAATATTACAAAACTATGTTTTTAAATATATATATCTCCCAACAGTAACTAGTCTTACGGAGTATTGTTTAAAGAGAAGGTCGCATACTCGTTTCAGTAACATCACTAAAGAGTCATCATAATTCAAGGGTCATTTACGAAGTTTCTAATATTTAAGCTAATGAGATCTTATCCACCACTGACTCTACACGATTATTCATAAAGCTCTTGATTATGTTAAGCACGTAGAGTTAATAGAGCTGGCTGGCCGGTGGGATTTATGTTTGAACGCAATGAACGGATCTATACAACAAGTTCATCTTCGACATGGGTTTTACAGCCGAAGGTGAGAGGACTACAACTGATCGTTTACTTTTATTGAGTTTTTCAGTTTTGGGCCTTCAACTTATTGAGGGATTTGTCCTAGGGATTTCTATTTACTTTTATGTTGGTGTCTTCTGTAAGGGTTGCATTCCAATCGTTTAATGTACGCAACATTTTCATATATATAAAATTATCTTTACTGATCAAAAAAAAAAGAGAGGACTACATATATTTAGACTCATCTTTTTCTTACAAAATCTGTTCGGCTGTGTAGTGGGTATTTACTCAATCGGCAACTTAACTACAAAGTTTATGAAATTTATGCTAACGAGAGAACAAGAATGCAATATCAAAGTTTATGCAGTTGGTAAGGTTTGGCTAGCGAGTGAATAATGCCCGTGTACTGGAGATAACTCTTGAATGGACCAGATAGGATGAGACCCCATGAGGCTATAATGCGATAAATTGCAAAGAAATGCGTATTATTCTCTGGTTATTTTTTTTTATGTAATCCTCCCAGGTCTTGAGGAGCAAGTGGTGGGTGTGGCTTCTTTGTTATAATATGAAGAATCAATTTACAAACTGAAACCACACATGTGTCTCATATTCTTTTGATCCGATCGACTACAAATAGTCAAATATACAATCTTGTGTATGGGCGTGTATGGTTCTTGTTTCAAAGATGCGAGGGATGGGTCCATGTATACATTGCATCAAATGCCATAGTGCAAAAGCAATATATATAATCATGAACATAAATACTATCCTTTTCCGTAAAGGAATTTCCATAGTTTGAAAAAAGTAGGAAAATGGGCAATGGCGGAACTAGAAAATGAATGATGGGTGACTTTAAAACAACTTGGCTTAATTTGACTGGCTTAAGCCTATTGTTTAAGGCTTGATCTTTGTTAACCAAACACAAATACACTATAAAAATGTAAATTTTTTTAGACTTTGGGCTGGCTTAAGCCAGCCCAAGTCACTACGTACACGGTTCCGCCCCTGGGCACTATTCCATAGATCACTAAAGTGTGGATCATAGAGGATATGAAAAGGTTTGGGTTGGGTTAAATGGCTACTAAAAGATTTATCCAAATATGTCTTTTTACCTTTTTTTTAAAAAAATTAGGAAAGATAATAAATTGAATGAATGGGAGTTACATATACTCCTGTTGGATTAATTGAGTAATCCAACCAGGAATAGCTGTCGACCAATCAAAATTATTGACTTGAGATCTAACGAATTTTGTAATAGAGTCACAATATGATTCACATCTCTATGAGTATGAGAGCAAAACCAAAAATCAAAATCTCTCCTAAAAGAACAAGAACATCATAAATCAAGATTATAGCTAGTCCATCTGACTGCTAAATGATTTCCATTTAGCGCATTTATTACATTAGCAGAATCTCCTTCTAAGTGAATGCTTCTTTTTTCCCGCTTCCTTTGCCCAAATTATTGTTTCCAACAATGCCATGGCTTCCGCTTGTTCCGGGACTATAGCTTTCGCTGACCTTCCTCGCAATCCATTGCAGTGTCCTGCAATACTTTTACATATTCGCCCAACACCAGTAAATTTAGTAGCCAAAACACAAGAATAATCAAAATTAATTTTGTTTATTTTATGTTCAAGGTAATTCCATGTGGGAATAACCCTATTAACAACATTAGGAGCATTTATATTTGTGACAACAATATTCTTTTGGTCACTTAAGTCTAATTTCACATTCCAGATAACATTTGCTTCATTGACCTGCACATTTTCAAAAAGCTTAGAACACCTTGATTTCCATATACGCCAGATGACACATCCAACTATTTCAATTAGATTTCTATTCACCTGCACTTGAGAATTATTGACACTGAAGACAGTACAAAGCCATTATGAAAATTATGATTTGCTATGGAGGCATAATCATGAGCATTCACCCCTAACCATATTATTCTAGCTACAACACAGTCTACAAATAAATAATGGAGGGATTTAGTTCCATTTCCATATAAAACACAACTTGTATCTTTATAAATAGTGAATCTAGCAATCCTTTCTCTAACAGGGATACAATTATGCAAGCATTTCCAGACAAAACGATGAATTCTAGGGGGTATTTTACATCTCCAGAAACCTTTCCAGTTTATAGAAAGATTATTCTTAGTTGGATGTCTGCATAAGTGATCATTTAAAGTTTTCTTATAAGCTGATTTAACTGAAAAGACTTCGTTGGCAGTTGTGCCCATCTCAGCTTATCAACACCATAGAGAGGAATTCTAATGTTAGTTATGTTGTTAACAATTGTGTTATCAAATAAAGCATTCAAAGTATCAATATTACAAGATTCATTGTTAAGGTCCACTAGCTGACTGACATGAGACATATTAGAGGAGACAAATGCAGATATAGGAGGTTCAGAAAGATTACGGACCCATTTATGCTTCCAAATGTGAGTACAATTTCCATCACCTATTTCCATATTATAATGTTTCCTGACAATTTCTAATCCTTGATAGATACTAGACCAGTTAGAGAACAAATCAATGAGTAGATCCAAAACTCTTTAAATAAAATTGTTAGCCTTAGGTTACAAAATTATAAATCCCCGACCGCAAACTTGAAAACAACAAAGGTGCTACTTTTCAACACTCTTCATGCATTTTTAACACATTGGCGTAGGTATTCAAACACATAGGTACTACATACCAAATTCAGGATCCTTGAGTTGTCAAATCATCAATCAAAGGATTTTTATTTTCAAAATACTTACACCTAAGAAGATTAGCCCATGGGGCATCAGGTTTCTCAATCATTCTCCAAGCTAGTTTTGCCAAAAGTGATTTGTTAAGAAATTCAGTTCTTCTAATGTTTAAATCTTTTAATTCTTTAGGTAAAGCCATATCATCCCAACCTTTCATGTATAAACCTTTACCATTTGGTAGTTTTCCCCACCAAAAAATCCCTTTGAATGTAATCTATATCAGAGATCATACTCCGTGGCATTTGGAAAACAACAAGATGATGATTTTCCATGGTCCCAAGAACCAATTGATTCTACCTCTAAAGTTATCCACAAGGTGATTGAAAGAATCAACCTTACTCTTTTGGAGGAGCAATGACACACCAAGTTACTTTTCCTGTAAAGCCATTTTTTTATTTTGCAAGATGTTAGCAATATCAGTTTTAATATTGTTAGGAACTTTAATACTAAAAGCCAATGGCATATTTATCAAAATTAATAGCTTATTCATAGTACTTACTGAATTGGACAACTATAGTAGCCAGATTTCTTGCATCTCTATTTGCAACTTTATAAAAATCAAACAATCATCAACAAAAAATAAATGAGAAATAAATGAACAAGATTTTAGTAGGTTTGAACCCATGAATGAGACCAGCATATTCATCTTGTAATAAAGATCTAGAAAAGCATTCCATTATAAGAATAAACATATAAGGGGACAGAGGGTTTTCCTGTCTCAAACCCCTTTGAGGCAAAAACACACTACCAAATCAACCATTGATAAGGATAGATGTGGAAACAGTAGAGACACACTGTTCTATCATCTTACACTAGGATTTAGGGAAGCCAAGTGTTTCCAAGTTCTTTATAAGAAAAGACCATTCTATCCTATCAAAAGCTTTAGACATATCTAATTTTATTCCTCTTCCACCATCTTTAGCTTTTTTTTTTTTCATAGAGTGCAAGACTTCATGAGCTATAACAATGTTATCCTGGATTTGTCTACCAGCTATAAAAGAAGCCTGAGCAGGAGATATTAATTTATGCAAAATAGTTTTGAGTCTAGAAGCTAACAGTCTAGATAGAATTTTATACTGACATTCACTTTTAGGACAATTATTCTTAGGAAAAAGAGCGATAAAGTTATGATTAATTTGTTTTAACAAGTGATGGGAATGAAAAAAGACTGCACCATTTTGACCACATCAGTTCCAACTGTTTTCCACATCATCTGGTATAAACTAGGTGGGAAACCTTTTGGACCTGGCATGGTTCATGGTTTCATACCAAACACCACCTCTTTAACATCATCAGCTGTAGGAATAATGAGTTAAAAACATGTTATCAAACATTCGAATAACATTCATATTATTCAAATAAAAAAATGGATATGGTGGTTTAGTGGTTCTACTCATATCCCAGAAATGCCTCTTAAGTTCCTTAGCAATCTCATCTCTATCAGTTAACCAAATACCTAAAATATTCTGAAGAGATTCAATTTGAGTTTTTATTCTCTTAAAGTTAGCCTTTTGGTGAAAATATGCAGTGTTTTTATCATCTAGTTTCCTAGATTCATCTTTTCCTCTCTGTCTCCAGAAATCTTCTTCAACATCATACCAATACTTCAGACTCCTAGTAAGTTCCTTTATTCTAGCTGAGTTACTGGCATTCCTATTCCTAGTTAAACAAGTTAACTGAGCTTTAATGTTTCTTATCTGAGTATTGATATTTCCAAAGTGGTTATAGTTCCAGTCTCGATGTGTTCAGTCTCAAGCAGATCTCTAGTGAGCCTGAAAGCATAAGAACTAAACATGCCACAGTTCCACCCATTCTTTATAATTTAAGTACAATTAGCATCCCTAAACAAAGCTATATTGACCCTGAAAGACTTTTTAGTAAAGTTTGAAGTTTTTGATGAGCCAAGAAAAACAGAGCAATGATCACTACCCATCACAATAAGATGGTATAGAGCATCCTCAGGGAAACTATCTAGCCAATCTAAAGTTATAATGGATATATCCAATCTTTCAAGAATCAGATCACTATTACTCTTATTATTTGTCCAAGTAAAAGGATTACCAATATAGGACATGCTATGCAGATTATTATTTTGAAGAATTGCATTATTTGCATCTAATTCAGAATGACTAAGCGGGATACCACCTTCTTTTTCATGATTAGATAATTGATAGGTGTAGAATACACCGTATTTACTATATAGAGTTTATGCTTTCTTTGCTATTTTTCATGTGAATTATGTATCTTATGTGTGAATTTGAGTTATTAGGTGCTTTGGAGTCGCACGGAGGAAAGAAGAAGAAATTATCCAAATTGAGCCAAAGGGTGAAATTGTCATCTCACAGGCGAGCTATATGTGGAGCAGGCTGAAACGCGGCGAGGGAGCGGACAAATGAATTGTTAGTTGTCTAAAACTGACAGTTGGATAGAGAATTAGGCTGTCGGTTACCTGGAACCGACAGGCCAAAGTAATTGGAGGTGGCCCTTATACATACTGGGTGCCAATATCAAGTTCACTTCCTACACAGCATAGAATTCAGATGAGAATTCATTTCTCAATCATTCGAATTCTAACACAGAAGTGTGGCTGCTAGGGTTTCTGTGTGATTGAACTTCAGAGACTGCTGTGCAGCCATGGATCGAGAGAAACTCTAATTGAGACGATGAAGAATTGAAATGAAGTTGAGAGAAAGAAACGCTGCGGCCAGAAATGAGGAGATCGATGGGGGAAATCAGTTAAAGAAGATCTGTTTCGATCTGTGAAGGAAGAAAAGCGGAGCAATGGCCATGAGATCGGAAGGTGGATGTTCGTTGTTGAATCAAGATAGAAATTGAACTCAGGGGTTTGTGTTTTTGGTTGAATCTAAAATGGGTGTTACTGGGTTTAATTTTGAAGCTAGATAATCAAGTTTTTATGAAGAGAATGGGTCTGAGAAATCGATGTTGCTGTTGCAAGAGAACTCAGTGAATAAAGGTCATTGTAATGGTTTCATATGAAGAACAGGAAGGGGTTTTGGTGATTTGGTTTAAGCACTGTTGCCTCAGAAAGGTCGATATTCAATTGAAGGAAGTAGTGGTCAGGTCTGCTGCGAGGTAAGGTGGTATGGCAGCTTGGGTGTGAGGCAAAGAGCTGTGCCATGGGTTGCAGGGTGTGAAGTAAGCTGTTGTCATAGCTATGTTGGGAATTCACAGAGTCTGAGGTGGATGAGCAAGGCTGCACTGGAGTTGCGGCCAAGGCTATGGTGGTGCTTTGCAGCAAGTTCGAGATGGGGAAGAGATCATGGTGCTTGAATCTGTGAATTGAGAGATGGATTTGCTGTTGCAGTTGGTGATTCGAGATTTCAAGATAGGGTTCTCTTGATGGTGTTGTGAGGTGGTTGAGGCAATGGGATGTGGAGTCGTAGATGATGCGGGAATTGGTACAGACAGGTTGTGTTATCTTTGTAATGGAGATGTGCTTGAGTCTCAGGAGTGTGAACTGGAGCTGTGGATATAGAGAAGAATGGTGTCTGAATCGAGCTAAAGGAGTTGTTGCGGTTGCAATCGGTAAAGGCGAGGACTACGAGGGCATGTAATCTTTGAAGTGAATGGAAATTGCAGGTTGTTGTGTTGCTGCCAGGTTTGGCTTAAGATGAAATTGATGTGAGTGTGAGCTTCTACGGTGGCATGGCTTGGATCTTACGGGATATAGTGAAGTGGTTGGTGGTTGTTGCCGAATGGGTCCTGCAATGATGAGACCTATATCTTGAGAAGATACTGGAGCGGAAACCGCAGTGAGTTGGAAGGATACAGGGCGGGCGAGTTATGCACCGAGATGTCGATGAGTGATCTTTGGTGCTTTGATGTTGAGCTGGTTGAGGTTCGATGAGGATGTATGGCTAACCAATGTGCTATGGTAGCTAGAATTGCAGTAAGGAAAGGCACAAGCAATGCTGGTGGTGGTGCTATCTATTGTCAGGAAGGAGCAACTACAGGTGAAGTCTTGAGCTATGACTTGGTAGAGCTGGTGAGGTTGAGTGCAGGCAGGTTGCAGGTATGAGTGCGCTGTGATGGGCATTATTGGCCTGAGCTGGTTGAGCTGCTGCTGCAATTTGCGAGCAATGGGGCAGCTGAGGATTTGGGGTTATAGTCATGAACTTGAGAAGCACCTGGTAGAAGTGCAGGTCAAGGTTTGTTGCTTTGGGTCAGCGTGATGGTGGCTGTGCTGTTGCAGGGAGCTAGATTTGGCAGTGTTGCAGTCTTGAGGTTAAGAAGAAGCTAATGGTGATGTTGCTTGCAAGGAGTCTGTGTTGTGCGGGACTGAAAAGAAGCTCAAACTAAGCTGGCAGGAGGAGCTGTTGTTGGCCACTGTGGTGTTGTGGAATGGCTGGCCAAGGAATGGTGACGCACAATGATTGTGTTGTACAAGAGCTGGCCTATGCAATAGCCTGGCTTGGCCAAACTAACACACTTGACTCACCCTGAGTCAGCCTGACTCACTTTGAATCAACCTGACTCGTTTGACCCGATCTGACTTAGCGTTGACCCGACCGATCCGACTCGTTGACCGGTGACCGGGCGGATTTTGCCGGTCACCGGAGATGTTTTCCGCGACTTTAGGCCTATTTCCGGCCACAATCCCAGACTTCCGGCGACCACTTTCGGGGCGTATTTTCTACACGGGTTTCTCCTTCTTGTGGGCTTGGTGGATTCTCACCTAATGGACTTTGAAGACTAGACCTAATTTTAGAAGTTGGAGAAAAGCTATAAAAGGGAGGTTTTCTACAACACATGATATATCTTATTCTTGGAACTTTGGAGAGCCGTTTTTTTTACGCTTCTAGGGTTTGGTTTTGTTCTTCTTCTTCTTTGTTTTATTATTGAATATTGATGATGATGAACTCCATAGCTATGAGTAGCTAAATTCTCTATTATTGGTTAAGGATGTAGTCCGATTTCTAAAACTTGTGTTTGCTTTATGTATTAGTTTTCTCTCTTGTTTATCGTTCAATTCTCTGCGGTTTTTATGATCACATGATTGAAGTATTGTGATAGGATTATGGTGTTTGATTAGTTAAGTGGCCAATTAATTGAACTTGCATCTTAGTCCATAGCTATTTTAGGGTTTTTCATCAAGCGATAACCTTGAATACAAGTAGCAATGGCCATGAGATCAGAAGGTGGATGTTCGTTGTTGAATCAAGATAGAAATTGAACTCAGGGGTTTGTGTTTTTGGTTGAATCTAAAATGGGTGTTACTGGGTTTAATTTTGAAGCTAGATAATCAAGTTTTTATGAAGAGAATGGGTCTGAGAAATCGATGTTGCTGTTGGAAGAGAACTCAGTGAATAAAGGTCGTTGTAATGGTTTCATATGAAGAACAGGAAGGGGTTTTTGGTGATTTGGTTTAAGCAATGTTGCCTCAGAAAGGTCGATATTCAATTGAAGGAAGTAGTGGCTGTGCTGCTGCAGGGTAAGGTGGTATGGCAGCTTGGGTGTGAGGCAAAGAGCTGTGCCATGGGTTGCAGGGTGTGAAGTAAGCTGTTGTCATAGCTATGTTGGGAATTGACAGAGTCTGAGGTGGATGAGCAAGCTGCAGCTGGAGTTGCAGCCAAGGCTATGGTGGTGCTGCAGGCAAGTTCAGATGGGGAAGAGATCATGGTGCTTGAATCTGTGAATTGAGAGATGGATTTGCTGTTGCAGTTGGTGATTCGAGATTTCAAGATATGGTTCTCTTGATGGTGTTGTGAGGTGGTTCAGGGCAATGGGATGTGGAGCTGTAGATGATGCAGGAATTGGTACAGCAGGTTGTGTTATGCTGTAATGGAGATGTGCTTGAGTCTGTGGAGCTGTGAACTGAGCTGTGGATATAGAGAAGAGTGGTGGCCTGAACTGAGCTAAAGGAGTTGTTGCAGTTGCAACTGGTAAAGGCGAGGACTCTGAGGGCATGTAATGCTGAAGTGAATGGAAATTGCAGGTTGTTGTGTTGCTGCCAGGTTTGGCTTAAGATGAAATTGATGTGAGCTGTGAGCTTCTACAGGGCATGGCTTGGATCTTACAGGATATAGTGAAGTGGTTGGTGGTTGTTGCTGAATGGGTGCAATGATGAGACCTATATCTCGAGAAGATAGCTGGAGCCGAAATCGCAGGTGAGTTGGAAGGATACAGGGCAGGGCAGGTTATGCACTGAGATGTCAGTGAGTGATGCTGGTGCTGATGTTGAGCTGGTTGAGGTTCTGATGAGGATGTATGGCTAACCAATGTGCTATGGTAGCTGGAATTGCAGGCAAGGAAAGGCACAGCAATGCTGGTGGTGGTGCTATCTATTGTCGGGGAAGGAGCAACTACGGGTTAAGTCTTGAGCTATGACTTGGTAGAGCTGGTGAGGTTGAGTGCGGGCGGGTTGCGGTATGAGTCTTGTTGTGATGGGCATTATTGGCCCTGAGTGGTTGAGTCTTTCTTGCAATTGCGGAGCAATGGGGCAGGTGAGGATTTGGGGTTATAGTCATGAACTTGAGAAGCACCTGGTAGAAGTGCAGGTCAAGGTTTGTTGCTTTGGGTCGACGTGATGGTGGGTCTTTGTTGCGAGGGAGCTAGATTTGGCAGTGTTGCAGTCTTGAGGTTAAGAAGAAGCTAATGGTGATGTTGCTTGCAAGGAGTCTGTGTTGTGCGGGACTGAAAAGAAGCTCAAACTAAGCTGGCAGGAGGAGCTGTTGTTGGCCACTGTGGTGTTGTGGAATGGCTGGCCAAGGAATGGTGACGCACAATGATTGTGCTGTACAAGAGCTGGCCTATGCAATAGCCTGGCTTGGCCAAACTAACCCACTTGACTCACCCTGAGTCAGCCTGACTCACTTTGAATCAACCTGACTCGTTTGACCCGATCTGACTTAGCGTTGACCCGACCGATCCGACTCGTTGACCGGTGACCGGGCGGATTTTGCGGTCCTTAGGAGATGTTTTCCGCGACTTTCCGAGCCTATTTCAGCCACAATCCCAGACTTCCGGCGACCACTTTCGGGGCGTATTTTCTACACGGGTTTCTCCTTCTTGTGGGATTGGTGGATTCTCACCTAATGGACTTTGAAGACTAGACCTAATTTTAGAAGTTGGAGAAAAGCTATAAAAGGGAGGTTTTCTACAACACATGATATATCTTATTCTTGGAACTTTGGAGAGCCGTTTTTTTTACGCTTCTAGGGTTTGGTTTTGTTCTTCTTCTTCTTTGTTTTATTATTGAATATTGATGATGATGAACTCCATAGCTATGAGTAGCTAAATTCTCTATTATTGGTTAAGGATGTAGTCCGATTTCTAAAACTTGTGTTTGCTTTATGTATTAGTTTTCTCTCTTGTTTATCGTTCAATTCTCTGTGGTTTTTATGATCACATGATTGAAGTATTGTGATAGGATTATGGTGTTTGATTAGTTAAGTGGCCAATTAATTGAACTTGCATCTTAGTCCATAGCTATTTTAGGTTTTTCATCAAGCGATAACCTTGAATACAAGTAGCATGATATGTTTACGGTTTGTAGTGATACACTCTCGTAATCATATGTAGAGTTTGACCATTGTCCGAATTGTTTTGCGCAACGCATGACAATTGCATTGATTAGCCTATTTCTGAAACTTAATGCTCCTAGGAATTGAACTTGATTAGCGCAAGGCGTTAGGTTATTCTTTAGGTAGAATTCACATACGCACCCTAATGTGTGTGTTGATGAACTTGAGAAATTAATAGATTATCTTGCTTTCTTGATTCTCTAGGCTTTTGATAACACAAGAGATTAAATCGTAATTCTATTCATATATGCAAGCACATGTCTAAGATTGAAGATGAATTCCTTGACCAATATCTCTCTCCATTGATTACTTTCTACAATTTACTTTGCTTTTAATTTGTTTTTATTGTTTAAATAGAAATAAGAAATCCCCCCAATTGGTTACTTTAAGAAATTGATTACGAAATAACTACAATCGCCTCTCTGTGGATACGAACTCTTTCTTATCACATACTTTAGGAAAGTGAAATTATTTTTGACGACATGCGACAATGATCAAATTTTTGGCGCCGTTCTTAGGGGAGGCACACGGCTAGTTATTAAGTTTTTAGTTTCTTTTTACAATTTCTGCTTTCATCTTTGCTTTTTGTTTCTTGTCTTGTTTCTCACTTGTTTGCGAGAATTGTTTGCAGGTACCTAATCTCTGGCTTCTAAGGATTGGAATTATCCAAGGTGCGGGATAGCTACTCGACGCGGCACAATACTCCAACCAAGTCAAGACACAACGGACGAGCACGAGGAGGAAGTAGGAGAAGGGATTTTCCGACAACAAGAAGAAGGAAAAGAGGTTCCAATCGTAGAGGAAACACACGTGGAAGAACAAGGAGCAATGGGTGATGCAAATCGTTCACTCAAGGACTTAGCTTCTCATAGGCTTGATATACAACAGGGGTGTATTCAAACGGACTCTACTTTTGAAATTAAACCGGGGTTGCTTAGAGAATTACCAAAGTTCCATGGCATGGTGAATGAAGATCCAAACAAACATCTTATGGACTTCCACACCATTGTCACGGCTATGCTTCCAGCGGATGTTGCGGCGGATGGTGCAATGTTGAAAGTTTTCCGTTTCTCTTTAATGGATAGTGCTAAGGATTGGTTGTTCTATTTACCTCCCGGAAGTGTCACAACATGGAATGGGTTGAAGAAACTCTTTTTAGAGAGATATTTTCCTGCATCAAAGGCTACTCAAATTCGTAAGGAGATTTGTGGGATGAAGCAAAATGTGGGAGAATCTCTATATGAATGTTGGGAACGATATAAGAGATTGGTGGCAAGCTGCCCTCACCACCAATTCAGTGACGCTATGATTATCCAATATTTCTATGAAGGACTCCAATCAAGTGATAGGAATCTCCTCGACGCTGCGGGTGGTGGTGCACTAGTTAACAAGACGGTGGCACAAGCTAGAGAGTTGATTGAAAACATGGCAGCGAACTCACAACAATTCTTGAGTCGTGGTTCGGATGTGCTTCTAAGAAGGGTGAGTGAAGTGAGCGAGGTTGAGGAGCTTCGTCAACAAATGGGTAACATGAACGCAATGCTTCAACAAGTTGCAGCCGCGGTGATACCAAGTTCCTCTCAATCTTATGAAGACGAGCAAGCTAATGCGATCTTTCCGAATCAACAAAGACGGTATGATCCCTACTCCAACACTTACAATCCGGGATGGAGAGATCACCCCAACTTTAGCTATGCAAATAAGCAAGGAGCGGTTCAACAATCTAGTTTCAACAACCCGAGTGGATTTCAACCTCAACAACAACAATTCCAACCGAGACAACAATTTCAACAACAACAACAACCTCAAATGGGGTCCAATATGGAGGAGTTGCTGAAATCTTTTATGCAAAGAACGGAGAGTTCGGTTAAGGAGTTGCAAACTCAAGTTGGTTTTATGGCTATGGAATTGAATCAATTGAAGGCACAAAATGGTGGGAAACTCCCTTCTCAACCTATCAACCCAAAAGAGGGTGTTAATGCAATTACATTGAGAAGTGGTACACAACTTGTGCAACCCGAAGTTGCTGATTAGGCACGGTGGAAACACCAAAGGAACCTGTTTTGGAGGAGAAAACCGAGGATTCTCCCCAAACTTCTGAGGTACCTATTTCTAACTCTAAAACTCCGGTTTCAAGTTCCAAAGTATGCAAAGGTGTTGAAGGACTTGTGTACCAATAAGCAAAGGCTCAAAGGTAATGAAGTGCTTAGTGTGGGGGAGAATGCCTCGGCAATCTTACAACACAAACTCCCACTTAAGTGCAAGGAACCGGGTAGCTTCGACATTCCCGTCACAATTGGTAACACCAAATTTAACAAAGCTATGTTGGACTTAGGTGCTTCTTAGTTAATGTCATGCCCGCGTCTATGTATAATTCACTTGATCTTGGTCCTCTTAAAAGGCTGGAATTGTGTTGCAATTAGCCGATCGTTCTAATGTCTACCCAATGGGTATTGTTGAGGATGTTCTTGTGCGGGTTAATCAACTTGTATTTCCAGCGGACTTTTGCGTGTTAGAGATGGATGAAGGTTCACCGGACTCGTCTCTTCCATTGCTACTTGGGCGTCCCTTCATGAAAACGGCGAAGACCATAATTGATGTGGACAAGGGAACGCTAACTATGGAGTTTGATGGAGAAATAATACGTTTCAACATTTTCGAGACGATGAGATATCCTAGCGATGTCCACTCTTGTTTCTCCATTGATATGATGGACACATTGGCGCAACAAATGTTTGAGTTGAATGGTGGTGATATTTTGGAAACCGTGCTCACTACTCCTATTGACAATGGTTATGCGTATAGTGATGAGATGAAAGAAACCATTGGTTCTCTTAACTCATTACCGGAAAAATCAGAACTAAGAATGTTTCATATGCATCTTTACCTTGCAATAATGAAAAACTTGTGCCATCTATTGTTAAACCTCCAAGTTTAGAATTGAAACCTCTTCCAAGTCACTTAAAGTACTTGTACTTGGGTGACAATGAAGATTTACCCGTGATTGTTTCTAACGAGCTTAATGAATTACAGGAGCAAAAACTTCTAAGGGTGCTAAGGAAGTACAAGACGGCCATAGGATGGACAATCGCCGATATCAAGGGTATTAGCCCTGCCGTTTGTATGCATAAGATCCGTGTGGAGGATGATTCAAAGCCTACAAGGAAGCGCAGCGCCGTTTGAATCCTCCCATGATGGAAGTTGTGAAAAAGGAGATACTCAAGCTTTTGGACGTGGGTGTTATCTACCCCATCTCCGATAGCAAGTGGGTAAGCCCGCAGACAAGTGGTACCAAAGAAATCGGGAGTAACGGTGGTGGAGAATGATAAGAATGAACTTGTCCCAACTCGTGTGCAAACCGGTTGGAGGGTTTGTATTGATTATAGAAAATTGAATGCTACCACTAGAAAAGATCACTTTCCTTTACCTTTTATTGATCAAATGCTTGAACGTTTATTTGACACTCTTACTATTGCTTTCTTGATGGCTATTCGGGTTATAATCAGATTGTGATAGCAGGAGGACCAAGAGAAAACTACTTTCACTTGTCCTTTCGGTACTTTTGCTTATAGGAGGATGCCTTTTGGCTTATGCAATGCTCCGGCTACTTTTCAAAGGTGTATGGTAAGTATCTTTTCGGAATATGTTGAAAACATAATCAAAGTGTTCATGGATGACTTTAGTGTCTTTGGTGATTCATTTGACCTTTGCTTGAACAACTTGGCTCTAATCCTTGAACGATGTGTTGAAACAAACCTTGTGCTAAATTGGGAGAAGTGCCATTTCATGGTAACTCATGGCATAGTTTTAGGCCATATAATATCTTCTAAAGGCTTGGAAGTCGATAAATCTAAGATAGACCTTATTCGTGCTCTAACCCCTCCCACTACGGTGAGGGAGATACGCTCTTTTCTTGGTCATGCAGGTTTTATCGTAGGTTCATCAAGGACTTTTCCAAGATAGCATCACCACTTTGTACCCTATTGCAAAAAGATGTGGTTTTTAACTTTGATGAGAAGTGTGTGGCGGCATTCAATCGTTTGAAAGAACTTTTGATTTCAGCCCTATCATTAAACCACCGGATTGGAGTAAGCCGTTTGAGCTCATGTGTGATGCAAGTGACTATGCGGTTGGTGCGGTGCTTGGGCAACGTGTGGGGAAGCTTCCTCATGCCATTTATTATGCTTCTAGAACGTTAAATGAGGCCCAACAAAACTACACAACCACTGAAAAGGAGTTATTAGCCATTGTTTTTGCTTTAGAAAAGTTTCGCTCTTATCTAATTGGTACAAAAGTTGTTGTTTTTTCTTATCATGCAGCACTTAGATACTTGCTTACAAAGAAAGAGGCGAAACCGAGGCTCATACGATGGATTTTACTCTTGCAAGAGTTTGATCTCGAAATCAAAGACAAGAAGGGAATTGAGAACACCGTTGCGGATCATTTGAGCCGACTTGCTGTGGACAAGGAGACTATCCCGTTGCGTGAAAGTTTCCCGGACGAGCAACTATTCTCCATTGCCTTTGGAGAACCATGGTACGCTGATATTGTTAATTACTTAGTGTCTAAACAAATCCCAAAGAACTTGTCTCGTCTTTGAGAGGGACAAACTTAAGAAGTTAGGTAACCAATACATATGGGATGATCCATACTTGTGGAAGCATTGTAGTGACCAAGTAATACGTAGGTGTGTTCCGAAATTGAATTTAACTCTATCTTGTCTTTTTGCCACTCATATGCTTGTGGAGGACATTTTGGGAGTAAGAGAACCGCTCTCAAGGTATTAGAATGTGGTTTCTTTTGGCCAACTTTGTTTAAGGATGCACATGCATTTTGTATCACATGTGATAGGTGCCAAAGAACCGGCAATCTAGGTGCTCGAAATCAAATGCCGCAAACTATTATTCAATTTGTGGAGGTTTTTGATGTATGGGGAATTGATTTTATGGGCCCTTTTGTCAATTCGAATGGGAATTATTATATTTTGCTTGCTGTGGATTATGTCTCGAAATGGGTGGAAGCTAAGGCCACCCCAACTAATGATTCTAAAGTTGTTTCAGATTTCGTGCAAGCTAATATATTTGCAAGGTTTGGAATTCCAAGGGCTATAATTAGCGATGGAGGTTCACACTTCAAAAACAGGTTCTTACAAAGCTTGTTAAGGAAGTACAATGTGTCGCATAGGATTGCAACACCCTACCATCCGCAAACAAATGGACAAGCCGAAGTTTCCAACCGAGAGGTGAAATCAATTCTTGAAAAGACGGTGAATCCCACAAGGAAAGATTGGAGCTCGCGACTTAATGATGCTTTGTGGGCGTATAGAACCGCATATAAAACACCTATTGGGATGTCTCCTTTTAGGCTTGTTTATGGTAAACCTTGTCACTTACCCGTGGAAATTGAGCATAAGGCGTTTTGGGCTATTAAACAATGCAACATGGAGTTGGATGGGGCTGGAAAGCAAAGAAAGTTACAACTTCAAGAGTTGGAGGAGATTCGTAATGATGCATTTGAAAGCTCACGGATTTACAAGGAAAAAACGAAAGCTTTTCATGATAATATGATTTCTAAGAAACAATTTTGCATAGGGCAGAAAGTGCTTTTGTTTAATTCTCGTTTGCAATTATTTAGGGTAAATTAAGGTCACGTTGGATTGGACCTTTTATTGTGACTAATGTGTTTTCTCATGGTGCGGTGGAAATTCGTAGTTTAGCTACGGGTAATGAACTTAAAGTGAATGGGCATAGGTTGAAACCATATTATGAGAACTTCTCTTCGGATGTCGTGGAAGGAGTTAATCTTGTGGAAGTACTCCCTCTGGAGGAGTCATAGAAAGCAAGGAGATAGTCGGGCTGACGACTTTAAACCAAGCGCTAATTGGGAGGCAACCCAAAGGATGAGTATTTCTTGTCTTGTATTTATTTCTTTTCTTGTCTTTAGTTTTTCTTGTTTTGTTTTCTTTGTTTTTGCTGATTTCTTATTAGGATTTCCCACCTTGACTTACTTTGATTTATTCAATTTACATTGAGGACAATGTAAAGTTTAAGTGTGGGGGAGTGGTTTATGTTGTAAATTTTTGCAATTTCTCAACTTTTTGTGAACTAGTGAATAAGAAAACTCCAACTTGTAGTTATTTAGAGTCACATAGTATACATGTCGCTAAGATTACATCGAGAATCTCACAATAGTGACTGAACTTAGAGATGACAGAGAACATGATCGGGTTTCTTAATTGTATGAGAGTTAAAGTTGGATTTAACCATGCCGGTGGCAAATAAGGTGCAGGCGAATTCGGTATTAGAACAGGTGATCCCCTATAGTGGAGACTACCCATGTTACATAATGTGAGGCACCAACCTTCAATTCTTTGTACTGTCTAAATTTGTGCTTTTGAGTGTGTGTCACCGTACGTAAAATCGGGCAGAATGGTGAGCTGTCCAATTTCCCACCATAGAAGCACTATTTTGATCTCTTGAGTGCTATTTTTATCAATCATGTTGGTGACATCGAATTGCTAACTTACATACCACTTGTGATCTTGTTCGCAGTTAGCACCATCCACCTTATCTCTCTACACCAACAGGTCCATAGAAACACCATCATCATCAACAAGAGGAGCATCACAAATTCGAAGGAAAGTTGAACACGTTCGAGGTTTACAAGCAACGGTACAGAAATGGGCAGATTTCAGATTTGAGTAAAGCAACAAAACAGGGGCAGAATTTTTATAAGTTGAAGACTATAGTACAAGAGCGGAAATTATTAAGGATGAAAGTTCGAGAAGTTTATGATATCAAGACATATAAGTTGTGAAGATTCAAGCGGTAAAGTACTTATACCATGGCATTGTATTTACATTTTTATTTTATTTGTATTTTGTTTTCTCTTGTCTCAAAAAAAAAAAAAAAAAAAAAAAAACGAAAAAAAAAAAAACGAAAATTTAAAAAAAAAAGAGACAAGAGGAAAATGTTTTTATTTTGTTTTATTTTTATTTGTTATTTAAAATAAAAAAAAAAAAAGAAAAAAAAAAAAAAACGAAAATTAAAAGAAAAAAAAAACAGAAAAAGAAAAAGAAAAAAAAAAAAAGAGAAATTTTTTTTTGGATTGTATAGTTTATTTTTGTATTCTTTCAATAAAGCCTATGGAAAGAAGGAATATCTATAATGAAGTTTCAAGCGACAAGAAATTTGAGGAAAGAGTCATATTGTCAAGATTCTACGACGTTCGAGAGTTATCATCAAGAGTTGAAGACCGAAGACGAAGATGAAGACACCGATAGAAGACCGAAGACGTTTCTATGGATGCTGTGAGAGTGGTGCTAGCTGCACGTTGAATGGATAACGAGGTAAGTAAGCATATTCCCACCTTCGTTAAATGGTTGATTTCCTTTCGAAGAGATCGTCAGAAAAATGGGTTTTCAAAAATATATAAAAGATGTGGGTTTTCCAAACTTTCGGAGGGTTAAGCCTTCCCACCATTCAACGTGTCTCAGGATTCTCTCTTCATTCCAACCTGGACACATGTGTGACCCATAAAGAGCTATTTATTATTGAGAGCAATATCATAAAACCCTTTCTTGTGAGGCGAGTCGAGACTTTTGATCACTTGAACCCGAATTTTAGTCGAGAAGGGATGGTTACTTCTCTCTCAACTTTTAAGAATGAGATTGTGTTCATTTATGTGTCTAACTTCTTATGACTAGTGTGCAGAATCTCTATGTCTTCTTAGCGCGTTGGATACTATCATTACGGAGAACTAGTAAGTTGGATATTTAGGTTTTGTGGGTATATCTCTAGTAAACCCTCACGAGACTATAACTCGTCCACTAGGGACACCTAGAGGTTTAAAGGCTTGTTATTTATGCTAAAAGTGACCGTAGCCTCGACGACACGGAGTTGTTGTATTTTATTGTTTTGTTTGATTTGCTCGAGGACTAGCAAAGTCTAAGTGTGGGGGAATCTGATAGGTGTAGAATACACCGTATTTACTATATAGAGTTTATGCTTTCTTTGCTATTTTTCATGTGAATTATGTATCTTATGTGTGAATTTGAGTTATTAGGTGCTTTGGAGTCGCACGGAGGAAAAGAAGAAGAAATTATCCAAATTGAGCCAAAGGGTGAAATTGTCATCTCACAGGCGAGCTATATGTGGAGCAGGCTGAAACGCGGCGAGGGAGCGGACAAATGAATTGTTAGTTGTCTAAAACTGACAGTTGGATAGAGAATTAGGCTGTCGGTTACCTGGAACCGACAGGCCAAAGTAATTGGAGGTGGCCCTTATACATACTGGGTGCCAATATCAAGTTCACTTCCTACACAGCATAGAATTCAGATGAGAATTCATTTCTCAATCATTCGAATTCTAACACAGAAGTGTGGCTGCTAGGGTTTCTGTGTGATTGAACTTCAGAGACTGCTGTGCAGCCATGGATCGAGAGAAACTCTAATTGAGACGATGAAGAATTGAAATGAAGTTGAGAGAAAGAAACGCTGCGGCCAGAAATGAGGAGATCGATGGGGGAAATCAGTTAAAGAAGATCTGTTTCGATCTGTGAAGGAAGAAAAGCGGAGCAATGGCCATGAGATCAGAAGGTGGATGTTCGTTGTTGAATCAAGATAGAAATTGAACTCAGGGGTTTGTGTTTTTGGTTGAATCTAAAATGGGTGTTACTGGGTTTAACTTTGAAGCTAGATAATCAAGTTTTTATGAAGAGAATGGGTATGAGAAATCGATGTTGCTATTGGAAGAGAACTCAGTGAATAAAGGTCGTTGTAATGGTTTCATATGAAGAACAGGAAGGGGTTTTGGTGATTTGGTTTAAGCACTGTTGCCTCAGAAAGGTCGATATTCAATTGAAGGAAGTAGTGGCTGTGCTGCTGCAGGGTAAGGTGGTATGGCAGCTTGGGTGTGAGGCAAAGAGCTGTGCCATGGGTTGCAGGGTGTGAAGTAAGCTGTTGTCATAGCTATGTTGGGAATTCACAGAGTCTGAGGTGGATGAGCAAGCTGCAACTGGAGTTGCAGCCAAGGCTATGGTGGTGCTGCAGCAAGTTCGAGATGGGGAAGAGATCATGGTGCTTGAATGTGAATTGAGAGATGGATTTGCTGTTGCAGTTGGTGATTCGAGATTTCAAGATAGGGTTCTCTTGATGGTGTTGTGAGGTGGTTCGGTGGCAATGGGATGTGGAGTTGTAGATGATGCAGAATTGGTACAAAGAGTTGTGTTATCTTGTAATGGAGATGTGCTTGAGTCTGTGGAGTCGTGAATCGATTTGTGGATATAGAGAAGAGTGGTGGCCTGAATCGAGCTAAAGGAGTTGTTGCAGATTCAATCGGTAAAGGCGAGGACTCGAGGGCATGTAATGTCAAGTGAATGGAAATTGCAAAGTTGTTGTGTTGCCGCCAGGTTTGGCTTAAGATGAAATTGATGTGAGTGTGAGCTTCTACAGGGCATGGCTTGGTTCTTACAGGATATAGTGAAGTGGTTGGTGGTTGTTGCCTGAATGGGTCTGCAATGATGAGACCTATATGCTGAGAAGATAGCTGGAGCTGGAAACCGCAGTGAGTTGGAAGGATACAGGGCAGGGCAGGTTATGCACTGAGATGTCAGTGAGTGATGCTGGTGCTGATGTTGAGCTGGTTGAGGTTCTGATGAGGATGTATGGCTAACCAATGTGCTATGGTAGCTGGAATTGCAGGCAAGGAAAGGCACAGCAATGCTGGTGGTGGTGTTATCTATTGTCAGGAAGGAGCAACTACAGGTGAAGTCTTGAGCTATGACTTGGTAGAGCTGGTGAGGTTGAGTGCAGGCAGGTTGCAGGTATGAGTGCGCTGTGATGGGCATTATTGGCCTGAGCTGGTTGAGCTGCTGCTGCAATTGCAGAGCAATGGGGCAGCTGAGGATTTGGGGTTATAGTCATGAACTTGAGAAGCACCTGGTAGAAGTGCAGGTCAAGGTTTGTTGCTTTGGGTCAGCGTGATGGTGGCTGTGCTGTTGCAGGGAGCTAGATTTGGCAGTGTTGCAGTCTTGAGGTTAAGAAGAAGCTAATGGTGATGTTGCTTGCAAGGAGTCTGTGTTGTGCGGGACTGAAAAGAAGCTCAAACTAAGTCGCGGGAGGAGCCATTGTTGGCCTTTGTGGCGTCGTGGAATGGTGCCAAGGAATGGTGACGCACAATGATTGTCTTTGCACAAGAGCCTGGCTATGCACAGCCTGGCTTTGGCCAAACTAACCCACTTGACTCACCCCGAGTCGCCGACTCACTTTGAATCAACCTGACTCGTTTGACCCGATCTGACTTAGCGTTGACCCGACCGATCCGACTCGTTGACCGGTGACCGGGCGGATTTTGCCGGTCACCGGAGATGTTTTCCGGCGACTTTCCGGCCTATTTCCGGCCACAATCCCAGACTTCCGGCGACCACTTTCGGGGCGTATTTTCTACACGGGTTTCTCCTTCTTGTGGGCTTGGTGGATTCTCACCTAATGGACTTTGAAGACTAGACCTAATTTTAGAAGTTGGAGAAAAGCTATAAAAGGGAGGTTTTCTACAACACATGATATATCTTATTCTTGGAACTTTGGAGAGCCGTTTTTTACGCTTCTAGGGTTTGGTTTTGTTCTTCTTCTTCTTTGTTTTATTATTGAATATTGATGATGATGAACTCCATAGCTATGAGTAGCTAAATTCTCTATTATTGGTTAAGGATGTAGTCCGATTTCTAAAACTTGTGTTTGCTTTATGTATTAGTTTTCTCTCTTGTTTATCGTTCAATTCTCTGCGGTTTTTATGATCACATGATTGAAGTATTGTGATAGGATTATGGTGTTTGATTAGTTAAGTGGCCAATTAATTGAACTTGCATCTTAGTCCATAGCTATTTTAGGGTTTTTCATCAAGCGATAACCTTGAATACAAGTAGCATGATATGTTTACGATTTGTAGTGATACACTCTCGTAATCATATGTAGAGTTTGACCATTGTCCGAATTGTTTTGCGCAACGCATGACAATTGCATTGATTAGCCTATTTCAAACTTAATGCTCCTAGGAATTGAACTTGATTAGCGCAAGGCGTTAGGTTATTCTTTAGGTAGAATTCACATACGCAGCCCTAATGTGTGTGTTGATGAACTTGAGAAATTAATAGATTATCTTGCTTTCTTGATTCTCTAGGCTTTTGATAACACAAGAGATTAAATCGTAATTCTATTCATATATGCAAGCACATGTCTAAGATTGAAGATGAATTCCTTGACCAATATCTCTCTCCATTGATTACTTTCTACAATTTACTTTGCTTTTAATTTGTTTTTATTGTTTAAATAGAAATAAGAAATCCCCCCAATTGGTTACTTTAAGAAATTGATTACGAAATAACTACAATCGCCTCTCTGTGGATACGAACTCTTTCTTATCACATACTTTAGGAAAGTGAAATTATTTTTGACGCATACGACAGCGATCAATAATATGAAATCTAAATCTCCTAGAATAACCCAAGTATTCTGATGCTAGTTTCTACCATCTCTTAGATAGTCCCATTGAGATTTCCTATCATTATCATTAATGGCTCTATAAATACAGGTTAGGAGGGACTCATTATTCCTACTATCAAATTTAACAAGGAAATTGATAATATTTAACAGGGCATCGAAGATTTTGAACTCAAACCCATCTTTCCAAAGGATACAAAGACTCCCTAGACAAACTAACATGATCAAAGAAGAAAGCATTGGGATACTTGTATCTAGAAATCAAATATTGCATTCTTTTAGATCTATTCCTAGTTTCAGAGAGAAATATTATATTAGGGTTATGAGACTTGACCAACATTTGCAAATGATTCCTAGTGGTCTTATTACCAAAGCCACAAATGTTCCAATCACATTATTTGTATAAAAACCAGCAAGCAATTAGTTTGAAAAATATAAATATTGCAAATTTTTGAAAGTCAAGTTCGGACTATAAGTAAAAAGATAAAAATTATGTTTATGAATGTGCAAAATAGTTACTTTATTCCTTCCAGTAGTGCTACAAAATTGTGGCCCCTTTGATATGGGTCTGTGAGTTGTTTTTATTTCCAGAGTGACATTCAAACAATTGGACTGATTGGTATGCTCTTTGTCTACATTCGATTTTGAATCAGCATTGTTTCTCTGTCTCTTTCCAAGTCTCCTTACCTCTTATCAATTATGTACCTTATTCTCAACTATTAGATTATTCATATCGGTCCACAATAACACCATCCTTTGGAGGGACAAATGAAACATAGTTAGTTAAGGTTCTCGAGGATTGTCTAACAGGTTGTGGAATGTTTCAAACCATTATCTTCTGAGTTGTCTATCTAATGCTAATCTTCCCAAAAATGTGTGGCTTTTTATGAGCGGCTTCAAGATATTTTTCAGCTTCCTTGCAAGACTCCTTCAAATGATTTATGATATAACAATGAGGACAAATCTTGTGTGGTTGTTTTTCATAGAAGTACCTGATTAACCTTGTTATCCCGGAAGACGTAATTGTCATGACCCTCTCCTTAATGGATTGTTAAATTGATTTAACACAAACTTTAACCGAGACTCCAGCTTCTGGGATAACATTAGGAGGATAAATTGCTTGAACTTCTCTCATGAGATTTCCCATCTCTTCAACAACTTTGATATTCATATGTTCCAAAAGCAGATTTGAAAACACTAGGGTTACCAAAATACACCACCAACTTTTTCGAAGGCAATCTGTATGGACAAACTCAACACAACTCCGAGAGTTAAAAGTCAATCATGGAAAGTGTCTAGAGTTATATCTCAATATATCTTGTGATTAGAACGTTTACAGAGTTGAATCCGTGAACCTAATCTCAAAGACAGTTCTTAGACGGTACCAACGACCAATATCCAAGGATCAATCAAGTTGTATCCAACAAAACTAGGTCGGACGTATCTAGTTTGATTAATTAACGCACAACCTGTGATATTTCAATTATAAAGATAAAAATATAATGTGGAAAAAAAAATAACACAGACGCCAGAAATTTTGTTAACGAGGAAACCACAAATGCAGAAAAACCCTGGGACCTTGTCCAGATTGAATACCAAACGGTATTAAGACGCTACAGACACTATCCTACTACCAATTAACTTTGGTATGGAATGTAGTTGAGCCCGAACTCAGTCTCCCACTGATTCAGGTATAGTCGCGCTCCTTATGCCTCTTGAATCTCAGAGGACTCCGCGCAATTGATTCCCTTAGATGACGTCACACCAACTAAGAGTTGCTTCAAATCAATTGAAGACTTTAAACCAAATCTTCCTCCCACAGATTAAGCCTATATAATTGATTTCCTAATTTACGATCGAAAATGATGATTAGATCAAACGTAAGATCCAGGTGATGGCAATCGATAGCAACTTGACAAAAGTCCTGGATATCCTCAAAACTGGACTTATACAACTGAGAAGTGCAGCTTAGATTATTGTTCACCTCACAAGTATTCTATCTATCTTGTTCAAGTGATAAATCAACAATCAAACAAGATCAGGATACTCAAGTTATCAGGATAAAAGATAATTGGACCTAGCTTCACGAATCCCAATGAAGTCTTTGATAGTCACTAAACCCTAAAAGGTTTTCCGGAGAGGAAAACTCCAGATATATCTAAGACACACCAAAAAGTAGTGTTAGGATTCAAAGATCCCGGTTGCCAAGAGTTCCCCTTATATAGACTTCAAAGCCTAGGTTGCTTTAGGTTTAAGCGAAGATAGCTTTGGAACCAAGAAAACAATGTTCACCGTTAGATGAAAGCTTTGAATCTTATTCACATAAAGAAGATATACACTTTGGTCAGGTAAATCGTAACGGAACCGTGTACAAAGACTATGTCCAACATGGTTAGCCGAAACTAGCCGGTTTGAAGGTAAAAGCTTAACACTCATTTCCATGAACACAAATACATTGATCTTGAGTCACAATCATGTGATCAAATTAGTCTAGTGTTAATTAGAGAATTGATTAAATGCAAATTATCTCAGAGAAATAATTTAATCGCAATCGAATCATAATCGACATAGTTGGTAAATGCACAAAGTACAAATACTTGAGTAGTTCGTGAATCGGCTGAGTTAAGGTACGCGAACCGGTTTGCAAAGTTTACAAGCAAAACTGAGTTCCGAAGTTGACATAACTTTTTCTGGTTCACGTACCGGTTTGGAAACTTAGGTGCAACACTAAGTTCCGGAGTTGACAGAACTTTTTCAGTTCATGTATCGGTTTGCAAACTTACGACCTTTACTGGTTCTGGAGTTCACAGAACCTTTTCAGTTCGCATATAGGTTTGGGTACTAAACTGGTTCTAGAACATAGAACTGTATTGGCTCGCATATCGATTTGAATACTTTAACCATGTTCCCTTACCACAGTTCTAAAATGGTTTGTATACGAAAATACATGCCTATCCGGATCACGAAACAAACAGATTTTCCCATGATGTGCATACAAGTATGTGTATCACACAAATCTGAAAGTCGATATATAACTACTCCGCTACGTGTACGAGTACATGAAAAACGACTTCAGACATATAACAGTTTTCCTAGTTTGTAAGACTGATAACACTGTCTTGTATTCCGAATTTAGTAGTTCTATATTTCTCTAAATCAATTCGTAACATTCCTGAACAACATCAATGACAAATATCATTGTTCCAGGCTATTTTCGAATGATAAACTTGAATCAAGAAATGGTTTCGAATAATAAAATGTTCTCCACCGAATTTGATCAAGTATGAACAAATGTTCATTAAGATTAGTCATTATAGTTCGAGAAATTCGTAAACTAAATAATTAGTTCTCGACTCGAAATTCTTGTCTATGCAAGCTAGTTTAATTAGTTATGTGAAAAACGTCTCAAGGATAGAAAGGTGAATATAACTTGAGAAATAGGTGGTTCGGTCTTCACTTACCTTTTATTGATGAAATTCTCCAAAAGCTTCAGTTGATCTTCGCCTTCAAACGGTAGAACGCAAATGATGACTGGTTCGTTTCTCTACTACCTATATCCTAGACCGAGACTTAACTAATTGTAGACTAGAAATCAAGATACAATTTTGACAACTAAATTTGACAACAAGCTTTTTATATCAACACTTTTGAGTTCGACCTAACAATGCTCTAACAAGATTCAGTTGTATCCAAAACCAAGGAGTACTGATGGTAATATGATGATTTTGCATGTTTATAATCTTTTACTTTAACTTTATTCTTTTGTCTCTCTTATTAACTTTTTCTCTATCTAATTTAAAATAACCACATGAAAAGTTATAACTTCTGAAATATAAGTCGGATTTTAATAAAATTCATATTTTGAAACGGGGTCGAAAAGACCAAAAATTTCGATAATAAAAAATATAAGTCGGATTTTTATAAAATTAACCACATGAAAAGTCATAACTTCGACAACAAAAATTTCAATTATATTCATTCAAGATACTCTTGCAATGTCTTTATTCAGTGTTCCGAGAATCTGGGGGATTTTAGGATATTGATGATGAATGCCATCATAAATGTTGATGGAATATGTGTCAATTTGATTGAACTTGAGGATGGGTGAAGTGTGTTGATGAATGTGTTGAATACTATGTGTCTGTTACGGATAAGGGCATCTCTTCGAGGATGATTTTACTTGTCCTACCATTACCTTAATATTCTTATCAACCCCCACGAGCAACAATAGATAATATTTCTGAATAAGAGTTTTGATCATGGTGCACATGAATTTTTGGCAGCATTTTTTTTTGGTTTTCTCCAATGACTTTCTTGTCAGCATCACATTCCTTTTGACATCTTCCTTTTCCTTATCCTTGTTTGGTTTCTGTTGAGTATTGATACTCAAAACACCAAACAAGGTACTAATTCCACAGACTGTTATTTTGATTTTGTGTGGCTGTATTTTGTATGGATAATTCTATTTTATAACTTCATGTAGTTCGAAAACCTTCATATGATATTTATCCGGATATATTATAAGTTCGGTATTCTATTTCAATAACTTGCCGAATTATGTTGTCCGTGTACAAGTGTTCAAAACAGAATTTGAAACTCTTCATAATTTTAAATTGTTATCTTAATCTCTTCTGCCGTTACCTTAATATTCTTGACATGGTTCGGCCATGAAAAGGTCTATTGAGAACGAACAACTGTATTGAAAATTTTAAAACTGTCGGACCTGACATTTGTCCACTCAAACGAAAATTCACAGGTTTCCCGTGTTCTTCATTAATGTTCCAACCATGTATTTTTTTCTCTGGTGTTAGTCGTGTTCTTCAGCTTCTCTATGTGTTCTTTTGGGAAAATAAGATGATCAAACTTATTTATATGACTCACCCGATAATGTTGTTTTATTAGATGATAGTTGAAACTTATTGAGCTACTAATAACAGATAAGAAGTAAAATGATTGTAATCTCTTCTTACCCATGTTGGTTTGTGAGCTCTAGAACTTGACAAAAATATTGGGTGATTTCACTTAAACGGTGAATGGACGAAATTTGGTCTTCAGAATATCGGATATATGTTATATATATCAGAACCTAGCTCAGCTGGTCATCCCCGTTCCCCAAAGTTTCATGCGTTCCAGGAGGTCTCAGGTTCGAGCCCCCAATGGCGTAATATCACAGAAATTAACATGGAAGGTAGAGTTAGTTTGCCCCCCTTGTGACACAATCTCAGCCCCCATCCGCTTCGTCTCCCTTGGCTAGGTTACTCATGAGGCTCGCTGGTAGGCTAGCACAACAACCTGTTCAATTAATGTAGTACAGTATGTTGTTGGAGTTTAGCTTGTTAGGCTTCCAACTAGTTAATGTAATACTCTTTATCCTATGAGAACTATTAGAGTTTTTTATTAAGAGTTTTTTATCCTAGCATTTTTAGGGGCCACTCAAAAGAATTAGGGGCCACTTTTTTATTCCCATCCATTGAAGGGGGTTAAGGGGTGTCTTAAAAGTAGAAATAGTCTATATTGTCCTTCACATTTATACTAAATCTAAACCTATATCCTTTATTTTCATATTCATATCATTCCTCTTCTTATTCTCTTTTCAACCATTGAATTTTTTTTCATCGCTTTAATTTTTATTGAAACCAAAGATCGTCGATCAAACAAATTTTGTGATTGATTGTTTAACATTAAAACCCAAAATTCATTGACATTAAAGTTGAAACTTAGAACATAAAAAAAAAAATTAGTTAAACAAACAAAACGGATAGATGATAGTATAATTGTGATCCAAAATTAGGATTTTATTGCTTGAAATCAAAAATTTGATCAGAATTTTTGATAGGATTTACAGTAGCAGAAACATAATCGGTAGATAATAATCTATTTTACCCACCGATTATGGTTGATATTCTTCATTTCCAAAGAACATCAACCATAATCGGTAGGTAAATTGATTGTTATCTACCGATTATGTTCCTGATACTGCTTCAAATTTTCTGTACTAAAAATTAAACACAATCAGTAGATAATGAACATAATTTACTACCGATTATAGTAGTACCAAAATTCGAAAATCGAATATATTCGGAAGTTAACGTAATACAATTTACTACCGATTATGACTAGTACAAAACTCGAAAATTTGAGTTTTTTTCCAAAATCGATTTTGGGCCACTCTATATTCGGAGGTTCGAGTAACAATATAAACCTCCGAATATAGTAGTGCCAAGGATCTATATCTTTGAGGCTCATGGTGGTTCCAAATCCCTATATGCCAAGGCTCATGGTGGTTCTCATTTGGGAGCCAACACATATTCGGAAGTCAAATGAATTACTTGGTCTTCCGATTATGACTAGTACAAAATTCGAAAAATTTCATTCTTTTCCAAAATCTGATTTTTGAGCCACTCTATATTCGAAAATCTGGTTAACTACTACTGCTTCCGATTATGTCAAGTCCAAAATTCGAAAAAATACATTTTTTTTCTTTCCAAAATATGATTTTTGAGCCACTATATATTCGGAGGTTCGAGTAACAATATAAACCTCCGAATATAGTAGTGCCAAGGCTCTATATG
The DNA here is from genome assembly GCA_023531295.1 of Papaver armeniacum. NCBI lineage: Eukaryota > Viridiplantae > Streptophyta > Magnoliopsida > Ranunculales > Papaveraceae > Papaver > Papaver armeniacum. Next base: position 368,179 of record JAJJWW010003060.1, read on the forward strand.
TCGAGGCTCATGGTGGTTCCAAAGTGCTATATGCCAAGGCTCATGGTGGTTCTCATTTGGGAGCCAACACATATTCGGAAGTCAAATGAATTACTTGGTCTTCCGATTATGACTAGTACAAAACTCGAAAATTTGAGTTTTTTTTTCCCAAAATCTGATTTTTGGGCCACTGTATATTCGGAGGTTCGAGTAACAATATAAACCTCCGAATATAGTAGTGCCAAGGCTCTATATGCCGAGGCTCATGGTGGTTCCAAAGCTCTATATGCCGAGGCTCATGGTGGTTCTCATTTGGGAGCCAACACATATTCAGAAGTCAAATGAATTACTTGGTCTTCCGATTATGACTAGTACAAAATTCGAAAAATTTCATTTTTTCCAAAATTTGATTTTTGAGCCACTCTATATTCGGAAATCTGGTTAACTACTATTGCTTCTGATTATGTTCAGTCCAAAATTCGAAAAATTTCATTTTTTTTCCAAAATCTGATTTTTGAGGCACTTTATACTCGGAGGTCTGGTTAACTATTATTTCTTCCGATTATGTCAAGTCCAAAATTCGTAAAATTTCACTTTTTTCCAAAATCTGATTTTTGAGCCACTCTATATTCGGAAGTCTGGTTAACTACTAAAACTTCTGAGTATTTCAATTCCTCCGATTGTAAGTTTATCTCCCGAATGCTACTCAAACTTCTTCCTAAAAGTTTCTTCTTTACGAATTCTACTCAAACTTCCGATTGTCTCCTTATCTTCCGAATGCTACTCAAACTTCTTCCTGAAAATTTCATCTTTACAAAAGGAGGTGAAACGTCCGATTGTGCAATTATCTCCCGATTATATAAGGGCAATTTTGCCATTAAGAAATATGCGAGATAAGGGGTGAACTGGTGACCCTATTTTGTTTTATTCTCGGCCCCTAATTCTTTTTGAGTGGCCCCTAAAAATGCAACGTTTTTTTATTAAGAGACGCATTCGAGGATTAGGGCAACATATTTTTTTTTTCCCTTCTTCTTGCCTAGAGACTTTGCGCTACACCTGATTTTGTAGCGCAAACCAATTGTCTAGTTTTTTTTTTTTTGATTTTTAAAAGAAGATTGTATTAAGCAGAAGAAGAAATTACATGATAGTCTTGATCAACCCATGATTGGATTTCCTGAGGAAGAACATTTGAGTATTCAAAGTTGCCTTTGAGAATTCTAGCTCTCTTGGACAACTTATCTGCCACACTATTAACCTCTCTTTTAACTGAAATACATCTCCAAGAACTTATCTTGCTTAACAAAAACTGAATGTCTAGAACTAAAGACTGATTCCTCCAATGAACATGATGTGATAGTTAATTGATGGATTTTATAAAACTTCACTATCTGATTCAAAAACAACTCTATTGAAATTCTTTGCAACAGCCCAAGATACAGCTTCCTTCATGGCCTTGCATTCCAGTTCCTCAACTTCAAGTCCTGCAATCATTCCTCCATCAAAGTATTTCCCTTAAGCACCAATGCATTTGCCTGCAAAATTTCTTACAATTAGTCCAATACCACCCTGTAAATTTTCTTGCAGAAAAGATGCATCCAAATTTATTTTAATGAAACCAGAATCTGGAGGTTTCCATCCCAACACCTGCAAAGAGTTGCTATTGACATTAATATTATTAATGACAGGAGCAGTAAGCCTAATGTTTTCTAAAGACAACATTCTGTTGGGATTGATATTCTGAAACACTTTAGAACACCTATCTTTCCAGATTGTCCAAATAGAAACCATAAGTAACTTATTTATTTCTTGCCTATTGATTCCTGCTCCAAAAATAAGGTTATTCCCTGCAGAAAACCAAGAAATGACCCAGTTCTTAAGGGAACCATGCTGCATCATAATTCTTTATATAAAAACAGAGTTTTTTCGAGCGTTGTGGTTAATCGGAGCTTCTGGTTGATTCAGGCCCCACCATAATATTTTTTTTGGTAATTATAATATTTTTAGTTCACAATATATTTTCGACCAATCACAACAAACAAACAAATTACCTAAAATAACTAAATATAATAAAATCTACACATTGCCAAAAATGTTTAAAAAATCTAATACATTTAATCCTAACAATTAAATTCACAAACAAATTAAACAAAAAAAGATTGTACAAACAAAATTAAAATAAATTAACATTTAAAAAATATTTTCTATATAAAAATAGAGTTTTTTCGAGCGACGTGGTTAATCGGAGTTTCTGGTTGATTCTGGCCCCACCATCTTTATTTTTTAGGTAAGATTATGAATTTTTGAGCTCTAAATTTGGGAAAAATATTTTTATACCCCACAATATTTTTTTCGGCCAATCACATGCAAGAATAAATAAATATTACCTAAAATAATTAAGTTTTATAAAATTCTAACATTACAAAAATACATAAAAAAATTTCCCAATATATATTCTGCAAAATCAAAATTCACATAATAAATCATATCCTAATATGCAACGTTAATCATGATTTCATCAAAAAAACCATCGATCATAAAACTAAAAAAGAATGTCCAATGCCCCATTACAATTTCAATAATGAATTAATCATAACCATAATACCAAACAACTAATAATTATACTAACCCTAATTTCAATTTACAATTGCAAATTTAATGAGACTAAAAAAGTTAAGATCGGCAAGTTTCATGAAACTTATAATCGAAAATACATAAATGGTTTCTTACGCGTAGATCAAATCGTGTTTCCTCTTCCACCAAAAAGTCGATTGTTAATCCTGTCAAATAATTGAAATATAAAATGGTTAATAAAAAATTATCATGAACAACACATTATAACAAGCAAAAAATTTAGAACTAAAGAACACATACGTTAGTAGAAAAGGGCTTGACAAAAATGGATGAATTTCATTACCAAATATTGTTATTCCAAAGAAAAAAAGAAAAAAAAATTCCATTCCCACACGGGAAGTTGCTCAAAATATTTTTGACAAAAACTGGCGACGAATAGATATGGCAATCCAAAAATATGGCCTAATATTTTTTATTTATAAACATTGTGATTTTATTGCTATGTTTCTCGATATTGTTCAAATACATCTTTAAGTAAATAGGGTAAAAAATAATTCAATTAGGTGGTCACGTAATTTTGTGGATTGAGTTTGACAAAAATAACACAAAAAAAAAAGAATTTTTAGATATTTTTAGATATTAGTTAATATTATTTCCAAAAAAATTATTTATTACGTCTATTTAAAGGTTCAGCGTCTCTATATATAAAGCATTCCACCTAACGCCAAACTGGCCATTATTTCGATGCAATTTTCTTCTAATATTTGTTTGTTTGTTTTGCAGGGGTAAGTCGATTGGTGATTGACACAATAAATGTTCTTTCAATGTAATGGTAATCTTCTGGTTCTTCTTTATCTTTTTTAATTCTTTTTTTTTATCGGTACTATCGTTTTTAATTCCTAACTAGAGGAAATATTGTTAGGGTCTTATGTTGATTTTTTTAATGAGAATTTTCCAAAGAATTATCTTCGGCGTGTATATCTATCCCTGTGATCGATTCCGTCCTTGCAACAACAAGTAGTAAAATGATCCCACCGATCCCATTACAAGTCAGGTATTCAAAATTTTAGATTTCTTTTTGTTTCAGTGAAGTGACATGGATATTCAAGTTCTTTTGATTTATAAGAATTCCTTTCTATTTTTACGAATTTCCTAACGACATTAAAACATTTGAGTTTTAACGGATTGTAGTTCATGATGGAATTACTTAACTGATGTGCATGGTGTTTTTTTTTGTGTTTGGAACTTTCTTTATTTTATTTTTATTTTTGCTTGTTGTTCACCTGTTTCAGATATGAGATCACTTACTGTTGATGGCTATAGTTACTTATGATATCCCAATATTGTAATATGGAGCTTCAGAAGAACCAACACCAGGTGGTTATAGTGTTTAAATATTTATGTATCTTTATGTGTTGTTGCTTTAGCTGCTTGGTGTGCTTTTTTTTTTTCTTTTTTTCGGATTCGATCACTTACTTTTGATGGCTATGGTGATGATTTTTTATAACTAAAGTCATAGATACCATTGCCGTAACATGAAGTTACCGCGTAGGCTTTTGATAGATCGAAGGTGGTGATATGGTGATATTTTTCCCATTCCATTCCCATGTAAATATTACAGTATATCCAGTTATATATTTATTCCCATTGGGATTGTAGTTTTCATTTATGGCGTGGCTTAGGTGATGTGCATGGTAAATGATTCTTTGCAGACAAAATAATGTTTAAATACGTGATTCTTTGGTTTATAGTTTTTTTCATAAAATTTTCTACTCTTTGGTTATAATGTTTAAGTTCTTATGTCCCTATGTAGTTGTGCTTTAGCAACTTGCTATTCTTTTTTGTTTCACATATTATACCACTGTCGGTTGATGTTTATCCCTTATCTATTTATGGCTATTGCTTATGCAAGGCTGAGAAACGATACGAGAAGCATATATTTAAGATCAGATTGATACATGCAAAATAATCCTATGTTGAGTTCAGAATCGGGTGACGCGCATGGATCCAACTATACTATAGTGATTTTTCATGTGTAATGATTGTAATATTAGATATTGAAATTCGAAATTGGTTTTATGCCTATGATTTTTTAGTTCTCATCTAAAATTCAATGAAGATGATGTTTTTGTGTGTTATCGCCTCTGTATAATGGTTGAACTTACCGGAAAATTATAGTGAACCATGTTTTGTGGTCAATAGTAATGCATGGTACTGTTTAGTAAACTATTCTAAAATTAGGGCTTCCGGGAGTTAACGTAAAATTCTCTCCGAATTTGGGAAAAACAATTTAGAAAGAATACCTAATAGCTAGCAAGAGCAGTGAGAAGATACTTATTATGGGCACATGACAACTATTGATGACTAAGAGAGGTTGTTGGAATATGCGGGGAATTAATATGATGGAGAGAGTAGAAGTCCGGTAGGTATTGGTGGTGATACTACATCTTTGCCATTTTTTTGCTATTTTCTTCATACAACTTTCAGTTTTTACGAAAAATGGGTCATTTGTCCAAATATTTTTAAAACATGGTTCAAATGGACGCGTAAAAATTAGTATGGGTGAAATGGACACTAAAAAAATAGCAAGGATGAAACTGGATTCATCCCGGCTTAAACTTAAAAAATAGTAAGGAAAACTGGATGCATCGTGATGTAAATTAAAAATAATAAAAAGTATTTGAAAATGGGCAGGATGAAACTGTTTACATCCTGGCTATTTTTACATTTTTGTCCATTTAAACAGTATCAAAATCTAAATGTCCTTTTCACCCAAGAATTTTTGATTTTGGTCTTTTTAACCAATTTTGTGCAGTTTTTATTGTGTTGAATTTAAATAGTTAGCTTTCTTATTTCGGCGGAGGGATATTGTTATACATCGGTTGATCTTTCATCTAACAACAAGGTAATGTATTGTGCACAGTTATGCAGGCACAAGTAGTTGGATAACTAAGCCAAGAAAATTATAATGATGTCAAATAAGTGCATAAAAATCTCATGGTTGGGCTATTTTCATGTTTCAATAGAATGCAGAGGAGCTAGGGGCTATTTTCGTGTTTCGTTACAATGTTATGATACCAACGTCAGCGTACATGGTACATAGAGTATTTGAAACTAGGGGCTATTTTCGTGTTTTTATGATACCAACGTCAGCGTACATGGTACATAGAGTAGGGGTGGGACTTTGGTTGGTTGGTATGGTTAGACGGCTGGGCCGAGGCAGACCCGAGCTAAGAATCCTTTGCCCAGATTGCCCGTCAATCCCGTGGAACCCGTGGAGGTACTTCCCAAGTACGCCCAAGTTGTGTTCCTCGGGTTCCATGGGTTCCTCGGGTTTGTCCAAGTTTCGCAAGACATACGAGTTTGTTTTAAGATAATGAAATTTAATTGCTCCATTTATTTTAAATTTCCAAATAATTAAAGATTATTTACAGTAAAATGAACTTTTTTCATACTGAGATAGATATAAATTATATTTTCATTATTAGATGGGAAGATGATATCTAAAATTACTTTAAATAGATAATTCCAATTATAAAAATAAATTTATGTAACTACATCATAGTTCTTCGGGTTGGCCGAGTTGGATGGGTTAGAAATATTTGTGTACATGCTTGCCCAAATTTAACTCGGGTTTATAAAATTTGTGCCAAAACTTGCCCAAAATTTCGATGTACTTTGCCCATGGGTTGGGTGGGTTAACCCAACCCAAGTCCCACCCCTAACATAGAGTATAATGTAGTTTTTCTTCTTTTTTTTTTTTTTTTTTTTTTTTTGAAGCAGGAGTATAATGGAGTTGGTTAATGCCTTCCTCTTGATATCTTTTTCTTACTTTATTACTTGTGCAATTTATGTATGCAAATAGATATAAATAATGGCGTGGATATGACAAACTTTATGAACTTGGGCAATATTTATTCTAAAAAAGCCTGAGATAATAGATTGTGTTTTGGTTCCAAATTCCTCATATTCTTTTCGTGTGCATTTTTATATATGTAAATGGACAAAAATAAGAATGTGGAGAGGAGACATGGAAAGCTTATAGATTTAAACGATAATTCAGTTAACAAATCTACATTAAAAAATTCTTAAGAGAAGAGAAATCTTTTTTTTTAAAGAGTTACTTGGTATATAATAATTTTATTAACATCATCGAGTGTTATTTTGATAATGCAAGGAAGAGCAAAATTGAGCGTGGAATACTTCTTCCCAAAAGTGCAAGTATACAAATCTTCCTAAATTTTTGATTCTTCAATATCGTACTCCAAATCTATTGTATATTATCTGAATTACTTAGATCCTCCAATCAGATTTGGATTTAATAAGTAAATATTTCTACTAATAATTATACTTAATCCCTATATATCTCTCCCGAGATTATACACTACAAAAGCAAAGGAGATAGAAGCGGAAGCGTGTTAAAGCTCATGCACTCCCGAATGTCCCCATCTCTGAAGTTCACAGCTTTCATCTTTAATAAGATTCATGCATCTGTTGGCAAGGGAGCAAAAATCGAGATGTTTAAGTCAGAAAATAATTGTTATTAAATAGAAAAAACCTATCGAATTTTTAGGTTTTCCTTATTTCATTACGACTCTCATGGTATTCTCAAACCCATCAAAGATTTTTTATAGCCATATATATATATATATAGGCATTTCAGACGATTGTTACAATTGTTTCAACTACATCAAGGACGATTTATTCCGGCATGACGTTACTCTACATTCGCATGAAGATTAATGGCTACCAAATCTAATTGTGAGAATGGTCTTTTGTGCGTATTACACCCTTATGGGAGAATTTCATCTTAATATAGAAGATAATGATGAAGAAGACAAATTCTTCAAATACAAATAGCCGAATTTTAGTCCAAGTATCATCCCTCAAGTATCATCAATTTTAATTTACTTATTATCGTGATACAAAAAATCTATATTTTGTTATGTTTTTCGATGATGTATCTTAAAATGATGTATACAGTCTTTTTATACCAATGAAATTGAGAGGATCACCTCTTTCCTTCAAAAAAAGAAAAAGAAATGCAAGATACTAAGTATGCACTTTTTATTATTTCATGTGCATCAACTGAATTTTGTGTGATATATGCTTTGTTATGAAAATCACATATAAAATCTTAGGAAGCATAATATAATCAAGTCATGACAACCAATGAAGATATAAGTATCTCTATGGAAATTTAAGATTACACTTTACCGATAACATAACGTGACTGTGGTTGCCAAAGACGATGAAAATATTCCAGCACATAAACTTAATTTTGAAAAAATAGAAAAACATTTAATTGTCTTGCTACATTTTTATTTCAAACAAACTAACTAACATCCGATTTGAAGAAAGTCACTTCTTGAGAATCCATTTTACCTAAATAAAATACCAATATCATCGGGATGGGAAAACTTTTAGATGGAAATTTTTTTAGAAAATCAAATAGTTATACAATTTGTATATCATTTTTGAAATTATGATGTATCATGATTTCGGTGATACTTCTATAGGTGAAGTGAAGGAACACAATGATTTGACACCATAAGAGATATAAACAAATACATCAGCTCCAAAATTTTAGGGTATATCAATTGTTCTTCGTCCTCATTTTCCTATAAAAGTAATTTCACCACATGCCCATGCCACTTTAAATTGTTCTTTCTTTTCCTTATTGCATTGGTTTTTACTAATAACTAGTCTTCTTTTTTCCCCATTTTTCTTCGTCTTCTGCTTCACTTTTCCTTCCAAGGATTCAACCATGTATGGGGCGATAATCGACAACCTTCTTATGAGTACTCCAATCATCAATAAACTTTTGAAGATTTGCATAGTAACTGTCCGAATGACAAATGGTCCAAATCTTTGCGAAATCCTCCATAGATCACCATCTTGATATTTTTCCTTTCTTTCATTTTCTTCCTCGGCTTTCTCCTTTCAGGCTTGATCTTGATCCGATTCTGCAATTAGAAAAATATTCATTTGGATTGGAAATAATAGACAAGTTTGTCTTATCTTAAAGCTCTTATTGCATTTAGGATGAAACCTTTTCCATTTGATGTGGTTTCAAGATTTCCGTTTGTAGATTGCCTTGTAGTTCTTCCCTTTGTGAAATATCTCCATTTGCTTATATAATCAAAACAACTAGAATCTTCTCTTTTGTCTTGGAAATAATCCATTCCTTGACATCACTTTGTCTCCAAATCAAAACCAATGTCACGTTCATGCAACACTAATTAAACAAATTTCATAAAGCGATTCAAACATTTCAAATCGGTCATATCTGGGAGGTATTATTAGAGATTTTTAACCAATACATAGAAAAGAAAAACATATCATTCAGAATCGTTAATCAGATCGTCATTTATTTAAGCGATCAACATTATTTTTGCGTAATTAAGACAAAACACCCTCTTTATGCTTACATTCCCAAAATAATTTTCACCTTGGGTCGTTCTTGTTTATATATATGAGATTTAACTAGTGGAGAGAATTTGAAATAAACACAAAAGCATTAATGGGTTAAGAAGAGGGCCTTACTGGGGCATGCAATGCTTGGTGAAACGGGTGTTTAAGGTATTCAAAATGCCGGGAAATCGTTAATGGAGGACGCTCCAAATAAGGGAAAAAGGTAGCATATTTATACAATGAATGCGCATCGCTAAGAAACGAATTGAAAGCTCGTATGACGCTATTAAATAATCAATAGGCCTTTCATGATCTATTTTAAAATTGTTTTAATTAAATTTTTATTAGTTTTTAATTGAAATCATCAGGAAACATTGTCATGAAAATAATCTTGTAAAGATAAATGAGTCGTCAAGAACAAAAACAAAACACATGGACGACTCTTTTGATCATTAGTGAGTTAGGTTAAAAATTCAAAAACATGGGTCCTTAATGACCCTTACCTCACACATTCTTCACCTAAACCATAATTCTAAACCTTCACATTCATTCTCATACATTTATTATAATGACTAGTACTTACACTTCGGAAGAGAATTGTGCTATTGTGAGAGCTTGGAAAACGATCCAAACCACTTGAAGATCTAGAAAAGACATTGATCAAACAAGGATAATCCTAAATTGCAACTCAAGGTCTTTGAAACTCGTCGAGGCAATTCGCCGAGGAGATATTTTCATTAGGGTGCTATGAGGTGTATTTAAACAAGAGGCAAAGACTACAGTGCAGTTCTAGCTTGGGAAAAAGTGTGAGTTGGTTTATACTTAGAAAGATTAGGTGTATAAGTGACCAATGTCCTCTCCTATGCCTTTGTAATCAAAAGAAGACTCTACTTAAAAAAGAAAGAATTGAAAACATATATGGCATCAAGTTTTTTTTTATTTTGAGAGTTACGGGTTTAGAGTCGTTTGGAACTAAAGAGCCCATAACTTAACGGGAAACAAGTCCATAAGTCAAGTTAAAGGATCCAACACGATCCCTAATCGACTTCCCAAGAGTATATGAGGTTTACCCGATTGTTTTGAGGTGCGGGTTCTTCATTTAACCCCATTTCGAGGGAGTAGGTTGCTTCCTCCATTAACATCTCCTCATCAAACATCCAATCCATATGATTAGTTTCTTCTTAAACCCTAGATCACTCATTTCAAAAACCCTAATTTTTCCACTCAAAAACTTCTCCTCTTCTTCTCAACACATAAAACCCAAAAAATAAAATGCTCCACAATTTTTATCCTAAAAGAGAAATACTAATCACTAGCATTTTCATTTAAAAAAAATTTTTCCCCATTTTCTTCGTCTTCTGTCTTTTTCCCCATTTTTCTTCGTCTTCTGCTTCAAGGTTTGGCTTCTCTGCGTCCCATAATCTCAGGTTAGCTCTTTCTTCAATCGCCGTTTCTCTTGTAAACCCTAATTTCATAGCCTCCGCATATCATTATTTATAACTTTATAGCTTCAGTTTACAAAGATTTAGTTGATTGGCAACTGAAAGTGGTATCCCTGTTCTTTTAAAATTTATTTCTGCAGAAAATGGGTGCTGAAAAAGTAGACGCAGTAGTGGTAGATGCTTCAAGAAGAAAGAAAAAGGAGAAAAAGAAGAAGCGACCAGCATCTGATTTAGATGCTCCTACAAACACAGAAGAAACCTGTAAGGCCAATTTAATCCATTTTTCTGAACTTTTTTTTATAGGTTTATTGATTGATTTTGAGTTGCTCAATATTGTGATTAATTGTAATCTATGGTGTTTAAAATTATGTGTAGTTCTGTATTAATGATGGAAATTATATTCCAGTTTTCCAAAACCATATACTGTTATTTTTCCCTTCTTTTACTCTCGGATTTCCTCTGATAGTCTAGCTCCGTATTGCTATCTGCTATAGTATAACTCCTCTTTGGAGGAGAGAGCTCATAGTGGTTACAGTGATCATTATGACAGAAACACCAATTACTCTCGGGTTTTATCATAGGGCTAGCTGACACCACGACAACGTGGTTTCCTTTACTTCAGACAGAAAATACATTGTGGAGCGATTGACAAGGTTTTCCCGTGTCAACTACTCAGAATCTTTTGAGCTGTATGATATTTCTTAGGTTGTGATACTGATTTGTTAGGTTGTGTTAGTTTTTACATACTCAGGAGTCAGGACTAACCCCGTTTTGGACTTGTCTAGGTCATGACGATGTGAAAGGACCGGCAATAGAAGATAAACTAGTTGCGGTAGTGGTAGATGCTTCAAGAAGAAAGAAAAAGGAGAAAAAGAAACGACCAGCATGTGTTTTAGATGCTCCTACAAACATAGAAGAAGCCTGTAAGGCCATTTTAATTCATTTTTCTGAACTTTTATAAGTTTATTGATCTTGAATTACTCAATATTGTGATTAGTTTGTAATCCATGTTGCTTAAAATCACGTGTAGTTGAGTATTAATGGAAATTAGATTCCAGTTTTCCAACCCTTACTACTGTGTTCTTTCAATACATGCCGTTATTTTTTTTTCCAAAAATTCGATTAATCTCATTGGATATTACTTACAGTGTTTCCCCTGGTTCCTAAGTATTGTACGAATATTACTACCAATGATCTTTAGACAGTAAAACTGACAATATAGTAAAGATGCTCTTTGGGGGAGAGAGCTCATAGTGGTTACAGTGATCATTATGACGGAAACACCAATTACTATTGGGTTTTAAGGGCTAGCTGACACCACGACTATGTGGTTTCCTTTACTTTAGATAGCAAGTAAATTGTGGAGCCACTGACAAGGTTTATCCATGTCAACTAGTCAGAATCTTTCGAGTTGTATGATATTTCTTAGGTTGTGATACTGATTTGTTAGGTTATGTTAGTTTTTACACAATCAGGAGTCAGGACTAACCCCGTTTTCGACTTGTTTAGGTCATGACGATGAGAAAGGACCGACAATAGAAGAGAAACTTGCGAGTATAAACTTAACTAATGACAATAAAAGCAGCATCACTGAAGACGAGGAGCCTTCTACAATCACAACAGTCCCAAGTGCAGATTCGGTTCATGTGTTGCTCAAGCAAGCATTACATGCTGATGATCGTGTGTTATTGTTAGACTGCTTGTACACGCAAGATGAAAAGGTATGCCTAGTTATTTGATAGCATAATTGGATAGAGATGTATTTAACACAGTGTTTACTGCTTACAACCTTGGGGTTCATGAGAAAATGATCCAATGGCTGAGTTTGTGTCAGTTTCTGGATGGTTCACATAGCAAGCAGATCATCCTACAAAACCTTGCCTCGGACCATATTAATTCGTGACTGCAGGTGGTCTAACTATGGTCTTAGAGTAAGTAGAATAAATATATAACCCATACTATTGGGTTGACTTGTCGTAGCCTACTTTTGGGATTCTCAACCCAATGAGATTGATGTTTTGAATCATAGTCTTACTAATGGAATGACACTTGGTTCCAGGTTATTGCAAATTCGATCTCCCTATTGCATCTAACAGATGCTCTTAAACTCTTGGATGCCTTGTTAGTGCTTACACAGTCAAGGTAAGCTCCTTTTCTTGAGTTTTAAGAGTCAAATTTGTGAGCTAAATTCTGACTGATTGGTTTTGAACTCTTGGTTTTAGGAAGAGTTAGTTCAAAATATACATGGTTCAGTTGATTTTACAAGTTTTCCGGTAAAGACCTTGACAAGGCTGAATGTGATTTTTCTTATCAGGGGTGCAGTGCTAGCTTGTGCTCTTCCTTGGCTAAAAAATTTACTTCTGCAACATTCAAGTAGCATAACATCAAAAGAATCTTCCCTAAGGTCACTCAACTCTCTATATCAGGTCATTTTCTTCTCTCACAATTCTATTTAATTCTTTTGATTTGTATGCCAAGCTTCTTCTCTCATGTCCTATTTGCTCCATTTGCAAGCCATAAGCACATGCATCTTGATACGGTGCTTGTGTTCCCGTATATTGTGATAGGAAACATTCGTCTTAATATTAGTAGGTTACTCAAGACATCAACTATTATAATACTGCACCATAACAATATTACGGTAATTGCAAATGCATCATATGCTAAAAGTGTATGTATAGACAGAATGATCTTATTTTTGGTAATCGCACATATGGGTGATGGGAAATACAAAAGTTACATGGAATGATTTTCAGTAGTGTATTTGAAGGATAACAAGTATAGAGTATCCCATGTTTCCTCAAATATTATATGAAGCTCTCTTGTCTGTTATCTTACCTTTCTTAGCAGTTGAACTGTCAATTACATTATGGCTGAAATGATTATCGTTTTACCCTTATATGCAGCTTATTGAATCTCGAGTTTCAACATTTCGACCAGCTCTTCAGTTATCAAGTTGTTTGGATTACCTTTTCACAGAAGTGAGTTCAACGAAAGTTTTACTTTGAATTGGATTTTTACTTATATTTTAAGGCTTATCACTTGCTATTGTTGGTTTTTTCTTAAACAGATATCAGATGATGCTGATGATGAGACAATCAAGATTGCCCCCATTATTTATGAAGATTTTGGTGACAGTGAGTTAGACGAATCTGAAGATGATGCCATGGACAGCAATCCAGAGACTGAAGAACAACATGAACAACATGAGGAAGTTGTACTCAGTGATTATGATGAAAGCGACGAGATGAGCGAAGATTGACACTGGTTGGAAATGAATAGTCCATCTAGCTAAAAGTAATTGTTGTATTCAATTGCACCAGTATTCTGTGCTTGAAGTCTTTAAATTTTGGTATCTCAGTCATAACAGTTATAAGCTTTTCCGTAAAATTTGATCTTATGTAAGAGGAAAATTATCTTTACTGCCTTTTAATCACTACCTAAAAATTTACAATTGTAAAATGTTTGAATTTCTGAAGGTTCTCAGTCAGGAAAAATACTATCAGACTTCCGAACCTCTTGATCATAATTAGCGCTCAGCAGTGTGCACATTTTCAACCTGGCATTTTTAGGGGCGACCCCAAACGAATTAGGGGCGACACTAAAAGACAAAAAGGTCACCCAAATGTAAATCTAAGCTACCCCTTATCTTCGATTTTTCGAAATGGCCAATATGTCCTTATATAATCGGTAGCCAACACCATAATCGGTAGGTTAAAGGTGAATCGGTAGGTTAAATTGAAACTATACCTACCGATTATTGTGTAGATACTTCGGCTAATAATCCCTTTCATAATCGGTAGCTTATCCAACTTGTAAGACTACCGATTATAAGGAGCCCCATATTCATCCTTGGCCAAATTCCATAGGTTTTGAGGGGTGCAGAGCCAACCATAAGCACTTGGCGTGAGCTGTGGATGTAGCCATAATCGGAAGCCTAATAGGTTACATAAACGACCGATTATAAGTTGCCCCAAAATGAGTTTTTTCTAAAATCCTTCACGTAATGAATTTTGAAATCTACCATAATCGGTAGGGTATATAATTATATAACCCACCGATTATAACGAGCCCCAAATCCAACCTTTGCCATATTTCATAGGTTTTGAGGGTACACGATGACCATAACCACTTGGTTCGTGTTTTGGATGCAGCGTTAATCGGTAGTTAAATATATTACCAAACCATCCGATTATGGGTTGCCCCAAAATGTGTTTTTTCTAAAATCCTTCATGTAAGGGAATTTGAAATATACCATAATCGGTAGAGTTAACAACTTAACAACCTACCGATTATAAGGAGCCCCAGATCGAACCCTTGCCAAATTCCATAGGTTTTGAGTGTACAGAGCCAGGCATAGCCATGTGGTTCGTGATTTGGATGTAGCCATAATCGTAAGCCAAATAGGTTCCACAACCTACCTATTATACAGTTGCCCCAAATTTAGTTTTTTCTAAAATCCTTCATGTGATGAATTTTGAAATCTACCATAATCGGTAGAGTTTATTACTTATTACCGTCCGATTATACGAAGCTCCAAATCCAACATGTGCCAAAATCCATAGGTTTAGAGGGTACAAAGCCAGGCATAACCATGTGGTCCGTGATTTGGATGTAGCAATAATCGGACGTCAAATTGGTTCCAAAACCTACCGATTATTGGTTGCCCCAAAATGAGTTTTTTCTAAAATCCTTCATGTGATGAATTTTGAAATCTACCATAATCGGTAGAGTTTATTACTTCTTACCGTCCGATTATAGGTTGCCCCAAAATGAGTTTTTGCTAAAATCCTTTTTTGCGAAATTTTGAAATCTGCCATAATCGGTAGATGATAAAACTTATAACCCTACCGATTATAAGTGGCCCCGGATTCAACCTTTGCCAAAAACTAGAATATTCGGTAGCCAAAACAATAATCGGTAGTTTCACAAAATAATTGGAAGCAAACTCTTGTAATCGGTAATCTGGGGTCTATATATTAGTGTTTGGAAAAAAAATTTTGGGTCATTGTGAGATATCTTCCGATTGAGTGAGAGAAGAAGAGGAAAAAAAGAAGAAGAAGGGGGGTATATGTCGCCAACTCCCGATTGTTGCCAACTTCAATAAACATGGATGGGTACGAAGAAGGACGTGAAGTTGTTGAAGTTCAAGGTTCACTACCGTTTAGAGATGACGATTTGGGGTATATGTTGAATGATCCAAACTTTGATGGAGATGAAACCCTAGACGACGCTTTCATGGAAGAAAATGGAGAATCACCCGAGATCGAAGCTAACGATGCATCAAACATACAGGTATGTTGTTAACAAACTCTAATGCCCATGTTATCCATGTTATGTGCGTTTGTGTGTGTTTTTGAACGTGAAAATTCGATTTCTGCATGCATTTAATGACATGAACGACATATATTCGGTAGTTAATTTCGTCTCGGATAGAATTGAACATAGCGCCTACATAAAGATAAATCTTCTTCAATCGTGAACTCCGTAGGATTAATGAATGGTTGGGCCATTATGTTGAAGATGATGTTGGAGAGAGTTTAAAGGTATCTGTGTTCCATAGAGAGTAAGAGGATACAATCCTTATATAGAGTTTAGAGTTCCAACGGCTCTATTTTGTTGGGGCAACTGTATAATCGGTAGTCAAATGAAGTATTTTCACTTCCGATTATACAGATTGCCCCAAATTTTGTTTTTGCAGAAATCTCAATTTTTCGAATTTGAGAACTATATTAATCGGTAGTTAATAAGACTTCCGATTATATAGTTGCCCCAAATTTTGTTTTTGCAGAATTGTTATTTTTTTCGAATTTGGGAACTAGAATAATCGGTAGTTAATATGACTTCCGATTATAAAGTTGCCCCAAATTTCTTCCTTGACGAAATCACCAATTTTGGGAATTTAGGAGCTTTAACAATCGGTAGTCTCGTGAGGTTGTTTTTCCTACCGATTATTATAGAAGCAAGATACGCGTTAGGTAGGGCTGTTCATGGTCGGTTTCGGCTCGGTTTTCAGCCAAACCAAAACCGAAACCAATACTATCGGTTTCTAAAAATCTAAACCAAACCAATCCATTAACCATCGGTTCGGTTTCTTAATGGTTTTAGCCGGTTTTGGTTTGTTCCACTGGGTTAATGGAAAACCGACTGTATGTCAGTTTCATGAAACTGACAGTTTATAAAAAAAAAGAAAACAAAAAAAGTAGTGAAAGGGTAAAACATTAACATTAACATGGACATTCTAAAGAAACAACAATCCGGTCTCTGAAGGATAAAAACATAAATATTTGAAACTAAATCATATCCAGTACGTGTAGAAGCTTATTTAACGCGACACCGACTACACTCCTTTACATGGGCATACAAGTAAGAGGTTCCACACTTCTTCACATCAGCTCTAAATTTCTTATGACATTGTTTACACTCTGCCATTGTTGAAGGTGGGGTCTCTTTTATGAAGTAATCCCACAGGGAAGAAGTAGCTTTGCGCTTCTTGATCGAATTTTAAATAGTGGTAAGAAGGTTGTCGTTCACTCGGACTTTGTTGGATTGATTTTAAGTTTTAATAAAAGAAAATAAAGAAAATAAAGAATATATATATATATATATATATATATATATACAAAATATTGTCATGGGATGAAGAGTCACTAGGACGCAGGATTTCACTACTTTTCATATTCTTGTGGTTCAGTCATTAACTCTAGATAATATAGCTCAAACAAAAGAAGTTGTGACTCTAATTCCTTGCCAAAAATAGATTTCATATAACATTATATGTAAGTCGTAAGCATGACGCATCAAAAGTAATTTAAAATAAGCATGCGACATCAGACAAAATAACAAATAATTAATAGAAATCATAAAACAATTAAATCTATGCAAAAATTCATATAAAGAATTAATTCATTTACCACAATCATGAAAAGTTGCTTCCTCCGTTGTCCGTTGATGGGTTCTAGCTCCGCATATTGGAAACACACTCAGAATAAATTTTCATTGCTCAAAAGTGTTTACAAGAGGTGGAAATGGAATAAATATTGAAAACCGGGTTTGTAACAATTATATTTGTTACAAACCAAACTGTTACAGAGAACGATATATATAATGTGTCGCTGGCACTTTTCCAAAACGACTGTCTTTTACGGTCAAATGTTCTTCGTGTTCTTGAGGTGCAGCAGCAGAAACGACTCGCAACCCTGGATTCTTCTCTGCAGCTTACCAATCACCTCTGTTTTCACCCCTAACTCTCCATAACCCTTCTATGATACTCTAACACCCTTTATAAAGCAAACATGATCAAGAAATTTCGCAGTAAAGTCTCCATCTTCTCATTACTCAGAGATAATATCTCTTCATATTTACGGGATTATTTCCTTCTTTATCTCTTTCTTGCGTTGCATACAGGCTAACACACTCCAAACAGACCAGAAACGATGTAGACTGATTAATACTCACTGCAACCACACGAAATCCCGTGTATTTATCCTCTCGTAACCGTGCGGCTCTGGTTTTCTTCATTCTGATGATTCAACCACTTCTACTCGAAACCGTTGGTCACACAATCCCTGTTTAGCTCTACCAAGTCCAGCCCATCAAATTCAGCCCTTTAGTCTTCTCAAAACCGGTCTAAAATGCCAACCCTAATTTCTGCCACTTAAGAACTCCATTTCCCGCCAAAACTGAAGTTTGAATGATGAAGATGGGTGCGATGGATAAATGAGCTATATATAGCCGTGGGTGCCCCTTAGCAAAAGTGAGGGTCCGTATAGCAATTGTCCTCCGGGGGTCCAAAAAGAACTTTTCGAGCAGCTTTTTCCGCATAAGTGTAATTCTCCAATAATTTCTAAACAAACATAAAAACACCAAAATTAGTACAAAAATCGAGACTAACAATAGAGACACTGAGGACAAATCAGACACAAAAATGTGTCTATCACTTCTTAACAACTTGTATAGTGATGGTTGAAGAAGGAGAAGCCTGCATATATACAAATCAGATGACATGTATACAATCATTAAGTCACATACAAAACATTAGTTCAAGCTATATAGATTCAAATAGAAAAATCATATGAACATAGAAAACGTATTCATAAACAGGCATATATTCCCTTCCATTTCATGCCCTTCAATTTCAGCAATACACAAATACAAACATGTACAACAATACCATTCATGCTATTCAACTTCAATTCATAACCAAAAAAGTTTACTAGAAAACATGTTTATATACAAAAGGGAATGAACTCAAAATCAGAAAAATCACTAATTGCAGCAAACAATATTCCACAAATCCCAATTGTAGCAAACCCTAACCAATAAATATCTAATTGTATCAAACCCTAATCAGTAATCAAAAAATCTCTAATTTCAACAAACCCTACTCATAATACAAAAAAGAAAAAACACCAAATTTCAGAACCCTAACTTTCGAATTTTAAGTAATAGATTATGGAAAAGAACTTACTTGTGTTGATTGAGGATTTTCCATAGTTGAATCGAAGAAATCTGTAAAAGAATAAATCATGCAAACTCATTTTACTGAACCTTATTTTTAAAAAATAAATATGTAAATCGAGTAACACAATTACAGGTAAAATCAAATGATATAAGTATATAGCTTACCTTAAAAATGATCGATTTGGTTGTTGTTTCGTCTGAAAATAGGGGGTGAATCAAAGATTAGGGATTATGGTTATAAGAATAAGTTGAGAAGAAGAGAAAAGGAATGAGGAGAAGAATATTTGCTATTATTGATGTAGCATCATGATTTATTATGAATCATGGAGGAGTTGGTTTGAATCTGTGAAGAAGAATAACGAAGAAAGATGGAGAGTAGCCGCAGTAGAGGGGAGGAGGAGAAAGATAAATGAGTTTGGTTTTTAGGGTTTAGTTTTTTCTCTTAAACTTTTATAGTCAATATCTACGGTGAAGATTAAGCTTGATTATCTAAGAGAGATCTAGTGGCTGATATTCATTACACTAAAATCAATCGGTTTTCCATTGGTTCTCGGTTTGGTTTTGAATTGAAACTAAAACCAAACCAATACTCTCGGATATTAACATTTCTAAACCAAACCACTCCATTAACTAATGGTTCGGTTTGGTTTCTTCATAATCGGCTCGGTTTGGTCCGGTTCCAGCGGAAAACCGGAACCATGTTCAGCCCTAGCGTTAGGCACAAAATCGATATTAATCGGTAGTATAATATCGTTACTAAGCTTCCGATTGCTTTATAATAATCGGGCACAAAATAGCTTCCGATTATGTAAGGGCATTAACGTATTCTCCGCGTTTTTGGTCATCCCTTAACGGTGTATATGGGTTGAGAATAAAAAAGTCGCCCCTAATTCTTTTGGGGTCGCCCCTAAAAATGCCAGGATTTTCAAGGTTTCATTGTAGTCACACTGGCCTCAGTTCTCAGGTGAGATGTAAGAAGCTCAGTTTCAGTTTGTTTTTGCTAAAAGGGTGTTGGTAGTTGTAATGGTTTTTATCCATGCATTATTTATTCAAGTAAAAAATCTAAATAAAAATCTTAATTGACAACCATTACAGAAGCCTAATGACAGGACAAACCAACTATAGAAGGCACGTACTTGCCCATTCCGCAGGTAGCTCATCATTTCTAAGGCACTGTCAGGGCAGTCGGCATTGGGCTTGTTACGATTGATTTGGGCTCGTTACGATTGATTTGATACCAAATGTTAATTTCCTTCGGATGCTTTTGAAAACCAACCGGAATGAAGGTTTTCAGAGAAAGCATGTTGTCAACTTGAGCGTGCAGCAGATAATCCATGTATGGGCAATAGATATGATTATGATTATCCCCACAGATGTTGCGCTTTCGGGAGATTTCTTTCATCCTAAGTTCAAAAGCATCATTCTGATCAAAACAAAAAAAAAGTTCAAAAGCATCACAACTTTTCTTATTATAGGAGCGGGAGCAATTTACCACCTGGAGATGTCTCATTTGCAGATTGTAGGATATATAGAACACCCCCATCGAACCTGGACAGGGAGATTCAATATGCGTGTAGGAGGGATGGTAGTAATTTTATTTCTAAACTAGCTACCCACCAAAAAAGATTGTCTCCGCAAAATGGCGGCTTCTCTTCTGACTTATAAAAGTCATGTAATCATCTGACTAGGAAAATGAGAATAACCAGGCGGCGATGACATTTCTGTGCCTGACAGAAGAATCAAACCAACGCAATATCTTAATATCCCTGCTGAGGTATGTGATTATGTCAGATCAAACAATAAAAAAAACCAATCAGATTAAAAGTCCAACGATTCCAACCAAGAGAAATCAAGATTAAAAGTATCATGTAAACCCCGAACAATTCTCTAAAACGGATTCTCAAAAAAAATAAAAAACACCAAAGAATTTATTAACAAGGATTAAGCCTTTCAATTGAATGGTGAATGAATGTCAAAACATACATCTATTTACATTGCTAATTACACAACCTCACCAGAAAAAATGAGAATGGAAAAACAAAAAAAAAATATCAAGAATACTGAAATTTTGTGTCATTTCACAGCAGATGCAACAGTGTGAGCCCAATTTCTAAGGTGATATTTCATGGCAATTTCATTGTCTAACTTAGGAACTTGCCAATTGATTAATGGTAGCTCTTGTTCCTTCGTTTTGTTATCTAAAACAGCCCAAGCTTCAGATAAATAAGGTCTTTGAATATTTACAGACTTATTATCCTCACCTCTGGCTGGTTTAAGACTTTTATCTTCTTCTTCTTCTTGTGCTTCTGTAATAAGGTTTTCTTTCTTTCCTAATCTCTGTAAACCAGGAATTATTGAAACCAAACTTGAATTCTTATCTTCTTCAGAAAATACAAAACCCAAATCCATAAACCCTTTTAATTCTTCAAACTCAAGATCTGATAAGCTTTTACTGCTCTTCATCTTCTTCATTCTTTTACCCTTGATCATCAATTTATTTGAAGAAGCTGCTCTAGTTTCAACTGATGATGATGATGAATCAAGTTTCTGTTCTTTTTCGTCTTGTTTTCCTGAATTGATTGTTTGTAATTTATGTGGTCTTAGAACTGAATCAGGAGAAGAAGAAGAAGTAAAACTTGATTGTGACTGTAAATCTTCACTTACAGATCGAAGAAGAGATGATTGTATTCGAGTAATCTCTGGTTTTAAAGGTTTGAATGGAAATTCAAGATCTGGGTTTGTTGCAAAGGATGAAACTAAAGACGGTGTTGCGATGATATCATTGTAAAACCAGTTGGAATCAAAGAGATTCAATAATTGCTCCTCATCCATGGCAGCGAATGATTGGGGTTCTAGTGGAATCCTACCTTGATAATGTGGATGGATGATTGAACCCTATATATACAGGTAGTTGAACTAAAAGAATCAACCTTAGATTCTACTGGATATTACTAGAAATACCTGCTCTGAACACTATTGAGAACACGTTTAAAATTCAACTTCTTACAAATTAAGAATTCCATTTTATTAGTTAACCTCGTGAAACTTGTTAACAAAGTTTTTTAAATTCCAGTAATTTGATTGTCAATTTGTTTGACATGTAGACACGTTAGTAGTTGTGGTTGATATGTAGGGGTTTGGACTAACCACGAGATTAACGCGAAACATCGTGGGGGCAGTTCGTTGTCACCATCAAATTGTCAATGTATGTAGTAGTATGTACGCTACGACTTGCTCTTTTTATATAAACTACTAGTGATTCGCTCGTGCTTTGCGTGGCGGAACTGGAAATCCTTATAACCCCTGGCTTGACCAAAATTTTACCCCTGGCTTAAGCCAATTGTTACTATAAAATATCTGGCTCAACATCAATTAGGTAACAGAAAAATTGGCTTTTACGTTTTTAGGGGTGGCTTCAGCCAGGTGAAGCCTGGCTGTAGTTCCGTCCCTGCGTGGACTCAAGTTATGCATCCCAGATAACTACAGATTCTCACACCAATAAGTGCCCAATGTATTAGAGATTACTTTGTGGGATCCACTAACTAGATTCGACGTAGATTAAATAAAGCCTTTGCAACGCATGCCATGTAATCGCAAAGACCAAGGTTGTGAAATTGTGAATCGCGGAACGAATCGATTTTTAATTGTGGTTGATTTTTGAATCATATATTTGCCAGTAAATAATAAAATTATGTGAAATATTTAACCCAAGTTACATTATTTGCCAATTTTATTATAAAATCTATATGGTTTCACTGTACTTCACAAACGCGCAACCTGGTGCAGTGGTTATGACCGTGTACGAGTGTGCTAATCTTCACGATTCGGTGAAGATTCGATTCACTAGCACGAGTCGAATCGAAATATTAAAAATTGATTTGAATCGTACACGTTGACTCGTAACTCGTACGATTATTAAAACTATAGCAAAGACTATTTCATCTCAAAATATGTTTACAAGAGTAGATGAAATCCTCTAATACGAGGTGTGCCAAACTAATTAGGTAACGTCCATATTCTCTTTGAGCTATGAGTTCATATCTCATGACGAGGAGCATATCCATATGATTTACTATGGAGAATATCTGCATATCGAAATTTGGTGTCAATGGATTAAAATATCCCATAGTCTAGAGAATGACACAATATCGTTATTAACGGGTTGTCCCAGCATCCACAAATTTGAAGCTTATTGGAAAACATAATAAGAAAATTATGATCGCTTGTTTTATAATGCCACACTTGACAAAGAGTTTCCATGCATGGACACTAACCAAGTTGACGGAAATATAGTCTTAAAGTCTTAGATGACTCCACATATCACCTGGGTAATAGTTGTGTATCTATACTCTCTTATATATTCTAAATGAAACTCTTATTTGTCACCCGTCAATGTATCATCCTATAATGATGCTCTGGGCATTGATGGTGGGTATTTTATTTTTCTTGTGCATTCATTGAATGGTTTAGTTAGTTCATTTATAAAGCATTTCGAGTTTGTTACTCACGAAACCGTTATCATATTTTTGCTTGCAGATGTGTTACATTCAATTGCGAGTGTTACTACAACAAGATTTACAAATCTGATGAGAAAGTCTTCCTGCCATTAGGGGGAGAAGAGGGTACCACTGATGTGTTGTAGAAGTGGTAAATAAAATTTCGTTCAAAGACTTGTAAAGATTTTGGTTTCATAATTTAATTTATAATGCTAATAATAAAGAAAACTAAATCGAAACTGATATCAGAATTTTAGAAATAACCAAAACATTGGATTCCCCTACTAGTCATGATCGAATGATAAGGATTTCAAAGCTCTGATCAACTTTTAAGTCCTCTTTTTATCTTAACTCACTAAAAATCAGACAGATTCTCAAATATTACTTGTAAACCTTGAGCATAGATTTAACAAAGCATAACCTATCAAATTGAATGACAAATAATTTGGAAAATCATGCAAACAATTTAAAACTCTGCAGAAGCAGTGATTAAGTGAATTATATAATAAAACTAGAGAAAATAAAATAGTTACCCATCAATCATGTGAAAGTAGCTTCATCTATTGCCTTGGTTATGAGGGAATTAGCTCATCATGGTAAACAACATCTCAAAATATGTATTCATCGCTCAAAAGGTGTTTACAAAGGGTGAAAAGATTCAAAAGAATGAAACGATTTGCGAAAGGTAAGTTTCATTGCTATAACAGATTACTAAAGACAAACATCCGATTCTTTGAAAGTCTTTTGCGATTCTGAGATGAAAAACGATAAATGTCTTTAGTGGTTGAATAAAAGACTATTTCTGCGACTGACTTAGATGTTGTTCTTCGTGTTCTTGGGTTTCTGCAGTTCTTTTCTTTGACTCAGCAGATCACCAATCTCATATATCTTCACCCCCAACTCTCGATAACTCTTTGTTGGACTCCAAAACCCTTATAATAGGCTGCTTAAAATCTCGTAGAAATCTTCTCTTTTTCTTCGACATGAAGTTTTGAACTTTTCTCTTCAAGTCACAGGAATATCTTCTTTATTGTATCTTCTGTACGTGTACTCTGCCTTCGGATTGACTCTGTAGATTTGGTAGATAAGAAATTTTAAGAGAATATCGACGTAACTTCCATATTGCATCAAAACATGACCACAATTCTCTCCATGTTTCCGTGTATAACATATCCTCCACTGTTTTAGATAAATACTCAATATAAGAAGATTTGGTTCCTTATTTTTGGTCCCAACACGTCACACTTCCTGCTTATTATGGTAAGAAAGATATATATGTTTAACTCGCTTAAAATTCTTCGAAATAATCGACAGATATTCCGATCTTCCTCTTCCCTATTCTACCGAAATATGCATAAACTCCTTTCTCGTTTCGAACCTAATCCAATTACCACTCATGTTTGGATTAAATAGGCCCAAAGCAACCTAACTCGGTGAGAAATTCCGAGTAAATCTCGATCATAATTAATCCAAAATAGTTCACAGATGTGAGCTTCATTTTCCGGCCAATTTCCATTTTCAAACAAAGAAGATGGGTGCCTATATCCAGAGTAAGGGTGCGAATAGCAGGTGGGGTACCCCTAATCAGTGGGTGCCCTTATCCATTTGAGGGATGTATATAACACATGTCCGGAGGTGTAAATCTAACTTTTCTGCGGTGCCTCGAACGTATTCATGGGGTGCCTTTAAAACATATTCGGGGTGCCTTTAGTAATTCTTCTAGCGGGTGCAAACATCACTTTTTGAGCCAATTTTTCTGCAAAAGCTTATTTCTCCAAAAGCACCTACAAAGACATAAAAACCCGTAATAAGTACAAAATCGACCACTATCAATATATACGATTGAGATTATATCAGACACAAAAATGTGTCTATGAAATAGCCCCAAACTTATTATTTGCTAGTCCTCGAGTAAATCAAATCCAGAAAATAATAGGGTGTGCAACAATCCTTTAAACCCCTAGGTTGCCCTAGTGGCCGATTTATAGTCTCGGGAGGGTTTACAAGAGGTGTACTCACAAAACCTTTACTCCAAACCTTAGCTACCTCTGCAGATCTTGGAACGACACTAAAGAATCTCCTTGGTTGGCATACTCTCATTGACTACAGGAGGAAATACCCTAATGTGAGTGACAGAGCTCTACTCAGATAGTCGTATCCATACTCGGAATCAAAAAAATCATATAAATAAACTAAGAAGACGGATATAGAGAAAAACATAGATGATTTTGATGTTGACTAAGGTGAACGGTGTTTCCCATATCTGTCTGAAGGCCACTGCCAAGATGAATCTATCCTAATGGACTGAGATACTGGTCTGAACTAATATCAACGAAACTGGCATATATAGGGAACCAATGATCGATAATCCTAATTCTAGATCAAATCACCTGGCATATACAAGGGAACCAACGGCCGATTTTATTGAACAATAATAATAAACTTTTTTTTCTCTTTTTTTTTTGTTTTTCTTTTAATAACAACATGATCAGTTCTTGTGGATCCAAGCACATGCTTCTTGTCAGCATATTACATGGTAATTCCCATGGATCCTGCATTCCACGCTTGTTTAGGCGACGGAGACAGGAGAGCACACCCATATTGCTATTCGGGTGCTAATTTTTTTAAATGATTTTTTTAATTTAATTTTTTTAAAAAAATAAAAATAAAATAAAAACAGAAGGTGATAGGGACTCAGCGAGATATGGCGGAACTACCATGTTATTTCTAACAACTGAGCTCTGTGCTTTTATGAATAGACTCTATTGTTGGGTTCCTCAACTCCTACAACCAAGATGCTTTCATCCACTTAGATTGGTTAGTGCTGTCCTTAATAGGCATAAATTTCTAGGCATTGGAGTTTAATAATCCAAGTAAAAAGTTTCTCCCATAGCCCCAAAATTAAATCTAACATTGTCTCAATGTTCTAAAGATGAAATTAAAAGCATGAACAAGGAGAAACTATTACCACTTGAAGCAAAGGGAATAAGGAAACATATTACCTTGTTGCATGAGCATGTGTTACCTCCCAAGTAGTTCTAAGTTTAAAGTCTTCAGCCAGACGTTAAATACCACAAAATGACTAATTACCTTTGAAATCATATATCAATAGTGGAAACAATTGTGGGTCAACAAAACCAAATAAAACTGCCACAATTATGAGGCAATTGCACCGGATTAGAAAAATGAACAAACAGAGCACAACCTGATCTAAAATTTCTTGCAAGATAACTAAGTTTATCTGCGGTGCCCACTTGGGCTTCATATGGGTGTCTTGACAAATATATTCATCTGAACAACGGGTCTCTAATAGATAAATTTCTTCCTGGACAGTATCAGGAGGTTCAGGTTGTGAAGTCGGAAGAGACTCAATTAATACCTTAGGCACACTAGGCTCGAGTCACAAGTTAGGGACTTCTAATGGGGATACTTGACATCACTTCCCACCAAACTTAGGGTAGTCAGTATTCTCAGAAAAACCTCTAACTATTGCTTGAATTTCCAGATCCTCAGAGTCTTTAAAATACTCAAGAGCTTCTTCTAGATCACTACCCCCAAACTTAGGGTCATCATTACTCTCCGTAAGACCTAGCACCATGGCTTGAATTCCAGGTTACACTTGTACGCTAAATCCTACCAAAACGTTATAATCTCCGTTGCTTATAAAAGATCAATAGCCGAAGACTATCCAATATGGTTTAAGAACGAAGGTTAATATGAAGAGAAATATACTTTATTAGAGATTAATGGAGTACCTTACAGAATAAAACGACTTCATCTTCAACCCATGTGAATAGGGTTAGCTCTCCATTACAATTATTGAAACAAAACAAAAAAAACAAAAAAAACCTAAAACTATTCTATTGTTGGTTCTTGTCCGTCTCCATCCCTCTGCTTCCACCACTATTGATATGCGCAAGTTTACCTAATTTCTACAATATTCTCATTTAATTAGTATAATTTAAAATTATGTGATAAATAGAAAATATGCGGATTTTCTAATTAATCTCTTCATTTTCTTCGTTATTTATGAGATTGTATGTTCTTTCTTTCCATAGGTAGAAGATATTATATTAATCCTCCAAATGATGTTGACATAATTACCCCTATCTGTGAATAAATGACCGCCACACTTTATACACACGCCTTGGTATATTTACCGCACTCTTTGACATGTTTCCACACTCCCATATCCAAATAATTGGACTAATGAAATGATTCTCCATATTCTTCCTTTCGGGCTTAGCCCATTTTATCATAAATCACTTCATTTCCTCTATTTTACCAGCAGAATTCCGCATTTTAGTCCATCGAGCTTTATTTTCTAAAAACTGCAAACTAAACAAAAACCATTAAATATGTATTGAATAAAGAACTAAATAAATATAAATTTGAGTAGTAAATATGTAAGAATTAAGCACTTATCATCTAGACATATTGATTGTAGAAGAGATATATGCATATTATTCAAGGATCTATAATTAGGTATACTTGCAATTTTATTAGGTTATGTATATACAAGTTGTCGAACAAAAAACTTGGCGGTGTACTTGGTACCCTGTCCTTTTCACTTTCAACTGGAGTGAATTTTAGAAACCAAAAGTGGCAGTAGGAAATGATTACCAATGCTGCAAAAAAAAAAAAAAAAAAAAGAAAAAAAAAAGAAGAAAGATAACATCAATATCAGTCATGTATGCATAGTAAAGAGGTTTAGTTTTGTATATAAAATATGAAAACAAAACCTTTTATCGAAATTGAAGCACTCAAAGAAATCCTCAACAAAGGGCGCATTAAAGTTGGACCGACTATCTAAAATCTGATAGGAAAAAAAAGACGAAAGAGAAAAGTTTTGTAAGGTGAGAATTTCATATGAACTTAAGGTTTAGAATACATATTATAAGTTATGAAATTTTCATACCGTTTGTCTTAATGGGTTGAAAATTGCTGGTGGAAGATACCACTATAAATAATTGCTCCTTTCTTGTCTCCGGCTTCGAATACTGGTTTCGAAATATGTAGGACAGTATCACTAACTTGAACTGATTATATGTTGACATTGTAATGTATCCTGAGAAAAAGTTTCAATCGATTAAGAATTTTCCCAGAAGAGTTTTCTCTAGGCTTAAGGCTTGTATTGTGCAACGAGTCGAAATAATTTTAACACTACTTACCCAATTGTAATAGGTGAACTCCCAGTAGTTGTCTGAAGACTTCCACAAACTTGATCAAGCCGAATAATATCTGTAACAAAGTATCCATCACTTTCACTTCCATTCACATACTGAAGACGATATCCACAACCGCCGTATGAAACTTTTGTCGATGTTGAAGATCTTTGTGGGTCATATAATTTTCAGTTTTAGCTGTAAAGATGTGATAAATGCCACTTCCAAGTATAATTAAGAAGAAAAGATTAGATACGTACACCATCAATGTCAGTTCGTTTACCACAAGGGTTGCATTTGATGCAATTAACCAATAACACAGAGTCGTACCATAATTTTATGGGGCTCTAGAAGAAACATAAAATGGGGATCTAAAAAATATACTACCCCCATTTCTGGAAAAGTGTTACTTTCACTTTTTCAATTTGGCTTATTTTTAGGTTAAAATGAAAAAGGGAAAGTAACACTTTTCCAGAAACGGAGGGAGTATTATTTTATTGCATAGAAAAAAATTAACATAAGTGAAATATATTAAATTATGCTAACAACTACGTAAAGGTAATGTTTCTTGTATCAATTTTTTTTTCTTTTAAGGAATACTCTTTTTGTTGAAACTAGTATTTCATATTTGGTAACCAATAAGCCGATTTACTCTAAAGTATATCATTTGTTCTAAAGTATGTCAATCACATTTATCACATTTAATACATAGTATAACTCATTTAATATGTAGTATAACTCACTTATGTGCAGAATTGTCAATATTATGTCATGTATAAAATCGTGTAAACTTAAAATATTTTAATTTGATGAGCCAATTTTACAGGAGAAAAAATATTTTATGTTTTAAAATCTATTGTATCAAAACTTTTAAAAAATTGAATGGATGTTGAGAATTAAGAAATGCATAGTGTAATAATTAGTATAAAGAAAAATTACAGATTTGGGGTCCATAGGCGGTCGCCAAATCTGTATATACAAGAAAAATTACACCAATGGTCTCTGCACATGTCCTCTATTTCATATCCTTGTAGTGAGAATTGTAAACCGAATATAATGGTGCCAAAAATTCCTCCTATTACTTTTCTATATTATCCTTGTAAAAAGTCTTCCAACATTAACTTTATTACTATAGTTAAGAAAAACTTATAGGTCCAAGATAAAAATACAAGAGTATTGATGCTAGTATTAGCAATTACGTAAACGAATAGAAAATCCTAATATACATAAATGTTGTTTCCAAAGTGATAGACACATTTATATATCTGATTTGTCTCAATTTTATATATTGTTAGTGCTCAATTTTGTACTTATCATGGTGTTTTATGTGTGTGCAAGTATTTTTGGAAAAGAAACATTTTTGGAGAAATCGGCTAAAAAAATTACTAAAGGCACCCAGAAAAGTGTTAAAGGAAATGTGTACTACATGTGCTAGAAACGTGAATTCAACCTATTGGAGCGTGCTTGAAGCAAAAATACGCGTGCAGAGAATTAAAAAGGAAATAATTCTCTTAATATGGCAGAGAAATATTCCCGAGTTAATGGAAAATTTAGAGACTTTACTGTGGGGGTTTTGGGGGTCTATTGAGTATAAAAAGTGCTCCGACCCCAGCGAAGAGATACATAGAGTTTGGAGAAGATTTTCTCAGAATCGAAGACATCAAAGTTGTAGGAAAAATCTTTTCTTCTGCAAGAACACCAAGAACATTAAGCTGCTAAAAACAGTCGTTGATATAGTCGCAGTAACAGTCGTTATACAACGACAGAACCTATGTATCTGTTAGAGCATTTCTCGGTCGAACTCACAAGTGTTGCTATCTCAAGCTTGTTGTCAAATTTAGTTGTCAAAACTATATCTTGATTTCTGGTCTACAATTTGTTAAGTCTCGGTCTAGAATAGAGGTAGTTGAGAAACGAACCAGTCATCATTTTCGTTCTACCGTTCGAAGGCGAAAATCAACCGAAGATTTTGGAGAACTTCATCAACAAAAGGTAAGTGAAGAGTGAACCACCTATTTCTCAAGTTATATTCACTTTTTTATCCTTGAGACGTTTGTCGCATAACTAATTAGACTAGCTTGCATAAACAAGAATTTCGAGTCAAGTTAATCTTGATAATTAGTTCTCGAAATATAATGACTACGCTTAATGAACATTTGTTAGAGCACTGATCGGTCGAACTCGCAAGCGTTGCTATCTCAAGCTTGTTTTTCAAGATTAGTTGATCAAAATTATATCCTTAATTTCTAGTCTACTTATAGCTATGTCTCGAATTAGGATAGAAGTGTAGTTGAGCTTTATACTTCACGACTTTCACCAGTTGAAGAAGAAGATTCATTGATGAGCTTGGAGGAACTTTATCAATAAAAGGTATGTGGACACTAAAACTTATCTATCACTCAGAAGTCTATTATATTCTATCTATAACAAGACTAAGTTGTATAGATATATAGACTTTTACATTATACACATTTCATATTTCGAGCCGAGTTTATCTCGCTTATCTATTTCTCGAAATAAGTGTTGGAAGCTTTTTTCTTTAGCTATGCTCATCATATTCTTGACAAGTTTAGTTGGAGACAATTTATTTGTCGGAAACTAAATATTAAGTCAAAAGATGATCATGTGAAAATTTCCTTGAACATCTTACATGATTTGTATGAGACAGTCATTTGATGTTAGATTGGGAAGTTTCGTTTTGATCATTCGATCACTTGAAAATTACTTAAAAGCTAATGGTATGTGTGAGACTACCATTGTCGTCTTCTAAGGATGTTTCAATGATTGAAATGAGAGTTTAAGACAATTACCCATGTCTGGATACAACACGGTATGCATATCCTGTATGCGAACTGTATTATGATAATTCAGGTCTGGGAACCTTATTTGCGTACCTAGTATGCGAACGGTTTTACCTGAGAAGGTTCGGGAACCTTGTTTTGCGTACCTAGTATGCGAATGGTTTTACCTGAGTTGGGTACGTGACAATTGTTTGTGAACCGGGTTTGCGAACGACTTGTCTAGACCAAGGTCCGGAGTTGCTGTTCGCGCACCTGGTTTGCGAACACATTGGTTAAGTTCTAAAATCGGTTTGTATGATTCTCTCATGAAATAAAACATTTATGATTTAAGGAATGCAAATTATCTTTGCAAACCGTGGCTTAATTTTCATGAATTGATTCTTGTATAAGTACTTCGGTTAACTTCGGTTAACTATTTATGTTTAAGGAATGCAAATTATTTTGAACGGCTTGTCTAGACAAAAGTGTTCATATGGCTAACTTCGGTTAACTTTTATTGAGCCAACTCAATATACACATTTAGGTAAGGTTACCCATATCTAAATATAAGTATATTTCATTTGCGTGTAACAAGCTAAGACCATCTAACGGTGGAGATTAATTGCTTAATTTCTAAGAAGACTTAGCTTGCATCTTAAATAAGGATTTCATCTAACAGTGAATATTGAATGCTTTGTTACTAAATTATCTTAGATTTGATTGTAAGCAACCCTGATTTAAAATACTATATAAGGGACAACTCTAGCAAATGGAAAACCTAATACCGGAACTTTCCTGTGTCCTAGTTGCAAACTAGAGTCGATTCTCCTTTAACCTAGGTTTTTCCAAAACCATTATAGGTTAACGACTTGAAGACTTCATTTGGGATTCGTGAAGCTAGATCCAACTATTTTCTCTGTAGTTGCGTATTCTAATCTTACTTGTTCTATCGTATTGAGTTTTATCTTCTCTAAGATTCACTCGAGATTTATATCCGATGGGTAAGATATAAAAAGTAATCACAACAGTTCTTCGTCTCAGACTCTTGTGATTCCGCAATAACTTCTTATGTTAATCAGTTAGGTTATTGTGAGGTGACTAATATTTCTAGGCTACTCTTCAGGAGTATAAGACCGGATTATTAGTTGGTTCATGTTGACCTTGATTTTATCAAACGACAGAACAAAAAATAATAAAGGAATAAACATATCTGTGGGAGACATATTTGTTTATAGGTCTTCGAATTTGGGTCGTATCAACTCCTAGTTGTGGGTGAGATCAGCTAAGGGAATCAAGTGCGCAGAATCCGACGTGGTTCGAGAGGCGTAAGGAACGCGACTGTACACTAATCGGTGTGAGACTTGGTTAGGGCTAAACTACATTCCAGTCCGAAGTTAGCTTGTAGTAGGCTAGTGTTTGTAGAAGGTTAATACAATATGGTGTTCAAAACTGGACTAGATTCCAGGGTTTTTCTGCATTTGCGGTTTCCTCGTTAACAAAATTCTGGTGTCTGTGTTATTTCTTTTCCGCATTATATTTGTTTATATAATTGAAATATCACAGGTTGTGTGTAGTTCAATCAGTTGATAAATCCGACCTTGATAGTTAGATATAACTTGATTGACACTTGGGCATTGGTCTTTGGTACCGTCTAAGATATTTCTCTTATCAATCAGGCTCATAGATTTCTATCTGTTTGATTTACTGATTGTATTGAGAAATAAAGATAAAGCTCTTTGATATCTTTCTTGATTGAACTCGCTTTTAAGTTGGTGCTCTCATAATCATATTGGAGTTTAGTCCATACAAATTGCCGAATGAATTATTGGGTGTGGCTTTTGTACCCACCCCCCCCCTCCCCCTCATTTTTCAATTGGTCTCAGAGCTGGCAAACACGACAAACCTAATAAGTTTGTGTTTGTTTGATCCTAAACTTTTTCATGATGGGGAATCACTTTGGGAAACTTGTTCTGTGCATCTGTAGCGCACGCCAGAAGTCCTTAAAGGTTGTTCAGAGTTTATTTTCCACAAGACCTCTAGTCTCTCAAGGTAATCTCGAATCATCAAAGACATTAAAAATCTTAGTTGATGGAAAACAGTCTAAAGGAAAAAGTAAAGGTTCCTCTAAAAAGATTCGTTCCAGGTTACGTGTGGACAAAATCTCAAGGATATGGAACCTTACTAGACGGCTTCTCAATCTATTTGAGGAATACTATCATGAGGGATCAATTGACAAACATATGTTTAAGTCTTTTGAAGACGTTTTTAAATCCTTGGAACAAATTAATTCGATTAAGGAAAAGGTTTGTCCTGGTGATAATTCTGATTCTGTCAATTCATGTATTCATGATGTGCAGACTGGTCATGTTGACAACTCATGTAAAATGGATAAAAAGATTTCTGCTGAGTTTGTTGTGAGTTCCAAATGTCGGAAAATTCAATCTCTTAATCGTAAGAAAGAGGAGTCAAAGAGATCAATTAACCTTGAGTATCATCATTACTATGATATACCTCTGGTACATATCACATATATCAAACTGAGATGGTGTGTGAGCTTCCTCCAGCCCATCTAGCCTCTTGGTAACAAGATTTGGATCCATCCCGTCTGTATATAGCTTGAGATGGGACAAGCAATGGTTTGATTAGCCTTGTGATTTTGTATTATTTTGGGTTAGTTCTTCTTAAAAGGAGTAAACTATTTTTAGTTAAAATGCTTCTTGGCAGAATGTTTCTGACAATTGAATGTAGTCAATGTGTTGAGGTAACTCCAATTATTTTACACCTTTTATGTCAGAATATTTCTGCCCACCTGAGGATAAATAATGTTATGTAGTCTAATATTATCTTATTTACCACATTGTCGTGATGAAAATATCGATATTCTTGTGCTCTGAATGTTCTTGAACTTTTCATTGAGCCAAGAATAAAAATGATTGTCTTAATTATCACACTACTACAAAATTCTCTCAGTGTGCGAACCTCATGGTTCGAGATTTCGTCTTGGTTTGTTTTGGACCATCTAGGAATCCTGGTTTTTCATGGGGCACAGTACCTGCACGGGTCCAATCCCTTTACAGGGGATATAAAGGTTACGGTACGCATACCTTTCTTCTTCCTCTCTTCGTTAGCGTACGTGAACAAGGGTGTTTCTAGGGTTCGCGTACCAGCTCCATTAAAAACCAAAATTGGAGGAAGTGCAAGGTTAGTCATCATCTACAAATGAGCTCATCAAGTTAGTCCTTCTTCTTATTACCTTTTAAATTTTATTGGGAGATTAAAAAGTGTTTGTGAGAATTTAAGAAGGATGTCTAAAAACCTTGCTTTATCTACTTTTATGAGTATGAACATTCCAAGTGACCAAGACTCTATTAGAATTGTATTCATCAATGATTCTAGTAGTAAGACCTTTAAAAAGATTTCTACTATTGGATTCATACTAGAGAAGAAATTGGTAAAGGAAAGTGGTCATAAAGAAGATTTGGTATGTTTTGAGAAGTATAATCTTGGTAACATCTTCAATGGTCTTGGTGAAGGATTTGACACTCACACAAGAATCTTTTATGCTAACATCCATGATGTTAATCTTGATAATTTAGTATTCAAGACTATGATAAATAGGAAGAATATTCTAGTTGATAGAGAGTTGATCTCAAAGATTACCAAAATTCCATTGGGTAATTTTTGTCTTCCTAGACCAAAAGGAGAAAAACCATCTTTTGAAGCCATTTCTTTTGGTCTTTGTCGCAAGAAGTTTGATTGGATAGAAGGGAAATTTCCTACCCAAGATCTTAGTATTGCTTTGAGTATTTTCGAAAAACTTAGCATATATAATCTTTGTCCCCCCACAATTGAGAACTCTCGGTCGAGT
The DNA here is from genome assembly GCA_023531295.1 of Papaver armeniacum. NCBI lineage: Eukaryota > Viridiplantae > Streptophyta > Magnoliopsida > Ranunculales > Papaveraceae > Papaver > Papaver armeniacum. The sequence continues at coordinate 403,357 of JAJJWW010003060.1, forward strand.
CGTGAATTTGCAGAGTTGGTCTATTTCCTTGAAATGTGTGCTCAAGGTCTTGACATTTGTGGATTCATTATTCATCAAATGGTTTCAATGACGTTATCCAACAATAAGTTATGATTTCCATGTTTGATTGGGAAAATATGTCATGTACATTCTATTGATCCCATTGGTAATTCTATTGGAACTCCCAAACCGGTTCGTCTAAGTATTATCAAACGTATGAAGATGAACTTATACAAAAGACAAAGATGTGATGCTCTTGACGGTTCTTGTGATCGTACCACCTTGGGTCTTCTTCAACAAATTCACAAGGGTGTTTGTAAGGTCGATTCCAAGGTAAAATGTGTGCAAGAACAATTATGTGTGATTTCTACAAAATTTCCTGAAATCAAGGAAGAAATGGATAAAGTTCAAGTCTCATGGATGGATTCCGTTGATGATGGAGATTATGATTAGCTTCTTTATCTCTTGGTATTGTTTTTTCTAGGAAACTTCTTATGAGAATTTATTTTTATGTTTAAGAAGGATAACTAGGGTTTGGAATAACAATTATTGTGATTACACATAGCTATTGCCAACGATTTTCATCTTGCAATATTTTTAGATTTATTTATTTAAATTCTAAGTTATTTTGAAGATGATTTTGCAGTATTTAATCTTTACTGGTTTTATATAATGCAAAAGTTTTATGAGATATGTTGTGTTTACGTCCGTGAACTGTGATTATCCATAAGCTCAAAAGTTAAGTTTATTATGTCTTTGTTGCTGGATCTTCACAGACGTCTGATAATGAGAATGGGAATCTCATGTTATTCATCATGCGCCTTGGTAGGCAATTGAACTGTATTCAGAAATAGTTAGCCTTTGCTGCTCGACAAGATCCAAAACTCTACAGGGTATCTTAGATATTGATACAAAGTTTTGGAGAAGTGAAGGATAGCGAGGGTCGGGACTAGAAAAAGAATGTCAAGAGTGGTTCAAAAATAAGGAGTAATATACTTCTTACTCCTCGTAGGAATATACATCAATTGTTGATTGATTTGAATCTTTGTATAAGGTTTATTTAATAACTATCAATAAATGAATGATTAAAATTTATTTGATATATTTGTGTGTCATTCGTTTTGATGGTTGTTATGATTGCATAAGCTTGTGATGAATGGTTATATTTTAGTGTTATTACTTTCGGCTTATGAGATGTTAGTTTCGGTTTTTGTGAAAACCTAATTTCTAATCTCATATTATGTTAACCCTTATGATTTGTGTGACTTATTGATTTAGCGGGATTAAGTTCTAGCCTTTTTAGGTAGGTTTTATCAAAGGATCATAAGGAGATATGATTAAAACTCATGTGTAAAAGTCACAATGATGTTGATATCAATTTATGTTTTACATAAGTTGTATTTAGCATAACATATGAGTGTTGGGTTTAAACTTTTGCTATTGGCACGCAATGGTTAAAACCAAATCAACCTTTCTCGGGTAAATGTTGTTTTGTCTTTGTTGTTTTTCTTTTGTTCTTGCGAGAGGATAACAAAAAAAAGGGCAGAGTTCTTATTGAACTAGTGCTTAAATGATATAACTTTATGGGGAGATGCAGTTGCGGAAACCAAGGTAACGATTTAGTTTGTTAGTTAGCCGTTTTTTCCTGTTAAGAAAAGCTTGATTTTATTGCATATATTTGCTTTTGCTTAACGAAACTCGGTACAATTGATATATTTCCATTATGATGTATGGATTGATTATTGTGTTTCAATTGTTTCAGTTAAAAAAAAACTATGTCAATTATATTATTGACTTATTGATTTGGTATCTTCTTTATTTTTTTGTGTCAACTGTTTTTGCGTAATGAAATACGGGGTCATTTGTTTAGTCCATTTGATTATGGATACGAAAAACTAAGTTAATTCTAATCTTAGTTTAGGCTTATTAAATATAGGATTCGGTTATTCAAGTCTAATTGAAGTCCTTGACAAGAAAACTAGTTAACTAACCTAGTTTTGTCTTGTCTAAAGGAAGGTCTAAGCTATTTTATGAATAATTAGAACCTGATAAGAGATATTGATTCTTATCTCTTTTGAGGCTTATCGAATAAGCGATTATACGTACATAATCGTTTCGGTTTGTAACCAAGATATCTTGGTTGATCAATCGGACTAAGGTAAAATTGCTTCGGGAAATTTTTTCCTTAATAACATACTAAAAATAAGATTACTTTGGTAGTTTTGGTTTTGGTTATCTAAAATGGTATATATGAGAAACCTTCATGCTTAACTCTTATAGGTTGTACAAGTTCTAATGCATTTGTAAGATCCTTTCGGTTTTCTCTTATGTTTTATTCGTTTCTTTGTCATTTTCATGACAAAAAGGGGGAAATATATATGGATTAAACTACTGATCACTAGGAAAGGATGTATGAGCTTAAACGTTATATTTAACGAATGAGTAAAGCATAGACTAAGGGGGAGACACATATCATCATGATGTGTAGTATTTCATACTACGAAAGGGGAATAAAAAAGATGTTCGGATTGAATATATACCTAGATTTCCTTTAGGGGGAGTAAAGCTTTTGTTATTCAAATATCAACAACGGCATTTATTTTTTGAATATGTGCAAGATATTGTGTTGTTGAGACTTGGAATCAAGCGTACGAAGAATGAGTTATTGTAATTCGTTTATCTCCATATGTATTAAGAGCTTTGTCACTAAAATTGACAATGGGGGAGATTGTTAGAGCATAGCTCGGTTGAACCCACCAAACGTTTGTATGTCAAGGTTGGTTGTCATATTTTAGTATCAAAACTCATCTAAAGTCGCTTGATTAATTACTAGAATCAACTTCGGTTAGGTTAGACTAGAAAGTCCAGGAATGTTGAGACTTACAAGTATTACTCTGAAGACCTGAAGAATGAGAAGACATATCGACTACAATGAAGACATCATCCTTCCACTTGAGATTAGTGATACTGACTTGACTTGTTTCCATTCCTATCGTATCTTTCAAGTCACTTAAGATTGATAACATAACATGCAAAGTTATATTTATGATACTCTAATATTGGTATTAGACTTGGTCATATTATTATGATCAAAGTGTCAAGGAAGTATATTGAATTACAAAGTATACTTTTGAACTTCGTAAATGCGACATCCAAGTAGCATATGTAACTTATTACTTGATTGTGTGTATGGGATATAAGAATCATTCATCCTTGGAAACAATGTTTTATAACATTTTTTTAAAGGAAGTACATATACTAACTTGTTTTGTGGTCGAAAGGAAATCAATAGGTATGTTGGTCTGGTTTCTCATGAAAATCTTATATGACCGAATCACAGAAATTTGTTATAAAAAGGGGAGTTGCCCTGCGATCCATTGCATAACTATCTGAGTCGAGCTTGAATATTTATATATGAATTTTAGTACGCTGAGTGTAGACTCGTGTACAACAATTGGATTCATACAGGGTAACTCCTCCCGTAGCCTGAGTTAATAAGTGGTCAACTATAGAGATTGTTTAGTGTCGTTCCTAAATTTTTCACATAAAGTTTGGAGTATAGGTTTTGTGGGTATACCTATTGTAAACCCTCACAGGGACACCTAAGGGTTTAAGGCTTGTTGTACATGATAAGTGCAACTGTGTCCTCCACGAAATGAAGTTGCATTTTAGTTTATGTTAGTTTAGGTAGGTAGTTTTCTTGAGAACTAGCAAAATCTAAGTGTGGGGGAATTTTATAAGTTCCTAATTTATATGTTTAGAGTGTCAATTCCATACTTGTTTTAGCTATACTTCTTGCATATTACCTTGTATCATGATTGTTTTCTAGTTTATGTCTTTTGTTAGGTGAATCATCCGAAAAGTAGTGAAAACAGATATAAAAGATCTAAGAAGTGAAGTACTCCAAGTATCCAAGTATCTAAATCTAAGAAAATAGTTCATTGCCACATGAAATGGACAAAGAGGTCAAGTTCTACAAAGGAAAATGGGCTAATACCAAATGAAACTCTTTCCGAGTTTGGACGAAGAAGTTATGAGCAAATAGTGAAACCCACTTGGAGTTGATTTCTGTTGGGCCTTATTGGGCCTGCGCGCAAAGAGAAATGAGGGATGCATTTTGGGCTTGCTATTGACGTGAAAATTATGATTTTCATTGGAATTTGAGGAGGTTAAGTATCCTAATTGGATAAGCACCAGGAGGAGGTTGAAATACTTGATAGTAATCAGGTTTCTTAGTTGGATAAAAGTTAAGAGGAGGTTACAAAAGCCTATATAAAGGAGAGCCTAGACACAACTTTCACACACAATTTTCTACACAACACAAGGAGGCAAGAGGAGGGGCTAGCACAGAAAATTAAAGGTTTCCTCTCACTGGGAAACTGTGGTAATATTATTGTTTTCTTTTCTTCTTCTTTGGAGTATATTTTTCATGGATTTTAGGAAATTCATGTGTAGCTGATTTTTATTGATTAGGATGAATTTAATGTTCTAAACAAAAAGCTTTATCAGTAATACAAGTTAAAGTAAAATTTTAAACATTATTGATTGTCTTTACTATATCTATATTTATGAATAATTCTTGGACTGATTTGGGATGCATACTAGATTGATCTTCTGATTGTACTATTGCTAGTAGAAGTTAGGAGATAAGTAATAGTCGAATAAATTTTCTCCATTAGGAGAAATCATGAGACCTTACAGAGGGATTCTGTGGAGAAATTGTGAGTGAAGATAACACCAGCAAGTGAACCTTGAGCTAATATTTTAATTCTAGGATCAACCTAAATTCGCAAAGCCTAAAGCGTTCGATTGGAGTACACTTGAGTGATCTACTACTTGGTGGTTCAGATGAACGTAATCTGGTATTAATGAGCTTCTGTATTCAGTGATAAAAGGAGTTTTGGGGATAACACTGAGCTAGATGTTATTCTACGGTTGGTGATGAATGATTCTAACGAAAGATGGATAAGTATACTGGTTCAGTTGATGTTTGGTAATGGCGAAGGACTCCTTAGTCATCTCTTTCTTTTATTTGTAATTTATTATTATCTAGTTTAATCAACCAATCCCCCTTTGTGTTTTCCTATCATCCTAGTTTTGTTAATCCAAATAACATATCAGTTACACATCTCTCTGTGGGAACGATCTCTACTATCGTTATATTACTAGTTAATTAGTGATAAATGTTTTGAGTAATTTTTTGCACCTACGACACACATCAAAATCGTGTGTGACTGTTTGTCCCAATGATACATGACCCATGTGAAAATACGAGGGTACACAAATACACCATAATCTTTTGTTTAACAACCTATAAGTCCTCTTACGAATGTGATCGTCTATGGACAGTAGGGCTGGCAATGGATAGATATCCGGAGGATATTGGAAATTTCGTTAAGGTTAAGGTTAAGGATTATCGGATATCCGGTATCCGATAATATCCGGTGGATACCAAAAATTCCAATTCGATAAGGTTAAGGTTAAGCTATCGGATATCGGAATTTTATCCGATAAAATCCGGTTTCTGGGAACAAAAGTTAATGTTGAAATTTAACAGAGTTTTAAGTTTTTGTTCAAATGTTTAGTGTAACTGAAAGACAGACAAACCCACACAAACAATACTCCCAGTGTCTCAGTCACATCACATATGAAAAAAAAACTACAAGTCTACAACAATGCCAACAACAGGCTAGTGATGAAGACTATGAAAAAACAATGTCTTCTTGTACACAGTAACACAGACTTAACAACAATGCCAACAACAGGCTAGTGATGATCTTCCTTGGCTTCCTGGTTGCATGTTGCATCATTGCATCAACTTCAGTCGAGGACTTCCATATCTGCATTCACAAATAATCAATTAGAAAGAAAAACAAATAGTGATGCAGACTATGCTTACTTATATTTGTATGAAGGTTAAGACTTTTAAGCATTACTAACAATCACCAGTAATCCCGCGGTCTACAATGGTGCAGGGGAGAAACTAATCAGACAGATTGAAGATGTTGGACAAGGTACTCAGAAAAATAAGAAGAAAGCTAAAAGAAGATATATGGTTGTTGATTTCTCAACAACAATAACCACTGGGCATACATGTGATAAATTGAACTAAAAAAGAAACAAGTGAGATTTAAGAGAATATCCAACAATAACAAACCGGACGGGAAGTCGAATGAGAATTCAAAGTGATGAGTGGCTGTTTTAGAAGATTTACATGCATCAAAGAATAATGTGCAGGAATTTAAATGAGGCTTATATTCATTGAATGCTCACTGGGAAGCCCTTTGTTACACTGAGGCAATCAGTTAAGCTTACTTGGTTTTCATTTCCTTATGGTTTTTGTAAGGACACAAATTATTAGATAATTCTCTATCTCATGGTGAATCAACTGGAATTAGAATGACTTGCTTAGGCACATGATAAATTTCAGTTACACCATTATAACCCTCATTTCCTTGTTATGCATTGTCTCAGTCGCACTAAACAGAGAAAATGCTAACGAAATATAAGCATTTAAATATAAAAGAAGCATCCACCCATTACGACTCAAATATGGGAACAACAGAGAATGTCGGGTTGATCGGTTGCACAACTTGAATATGCTAGTGCAACAGGTCATCTAATGTATGCAATTCATGCCACTAGATCAGACATAGCATTAAGCTTTCAGTATTTACCAGCAATTCTGGTACAATACATTAAGAATCAATACATTAACAATAGCAACTGGAATTGATGAAAGTCATGAACATTGACAAAGAACCAAGCAAAGGAAAAGAAGATTTACATGCGTCAAAGAAGCCTGGCAGCCAATCACTTAAGCATAGCAATGCTTGGACTAATTCTGGACTTAATGAAGCTCAATGTGTTGTTAGAACCCTCCCACCATCGCTGAACATGGACTCCGATGCTACACTGGTCACCTGAACAGCCATCACATCCCTTGCTATCTTTGATAGAATTGGGTACTTAGAGACACTTAGCTTCCACCAACTCAATATATCAAAATTTTATTCATCTTGGGGTAACAAAGTTGGAAGAATTAGTTCTTCTAAGTACGTCTCTAACTCAGATTTCTGAACATCATATTCATCATTTTCCAACAAAAAAGTAGCATAATCTGGGTTAGTTGTACCTGGGGCACTTACATCCATGCGAGAGACAGAGTTGCTAAAGAAAGCAGGAGCTGAAGTGTTGTTTTGAGATTCATATGCCTTGAAAATTTTGGTCAAGTCTGTTCTAAACTTCTCATACTCAACTGATGCACGTTCATTATCCCCAAAAATTATCTTATATGTGAACCTTACCCATTTTGCCTTATACCTTGGATCTAAAACCACTCCAATGCTCATAATCAAATTACTTTCACTCCAGTATGTATTAAACTTTTCTCTCATTTTCAACCCCATGTTTCTGACATACTCATAAGTACTATCTTCCCAACTTATGATGCTTTGGTTAATTTTATATACCCCATTGTAATAAAGATTCGCAGTTGGATACTTAATCCCTGCAAACTCAGTTGAAATATTATTAAAAGCCTCTAAACAATTACAAATTTATATTCCTTGTTCCCATTGCTCACTTGATGGCAGAATATCGAAGTCAGAATCGAACTCACTAAGTCTTTCAAAACCTTCTCGCAGTTTGATTGCATTCTTAAGCATCATAAAAGTGGAGTTACACCTTGTGTCAACATCTAAACTAACTTCTCCAGACAATCTACATTGTGTCAATGTTGTTTCAAACTTCTCTTTCCTAGCTTGCGAAGACTTTACATACTTAACACAATCTCTAATACCCTCTATAAACTCATCAGCTACTTTCATGCCATACAATACAATCAAATGCAGTATGTGGTTGCTACACCTCATGTGAAACAATTTTCCTTAAAGCAACAAACAATTCTTACCATCTAGACACTTAATAAGATTTCTCATCATAACTCCATTAGCTGGAGCATTATTAGCAGTCAAAGCGAAAAACTTCCTATCAATGTTCCATTCCAATGTGCAAGTTTTGATAAAATCTGAGAGAACATCTCCTGTATGCGTTGATGGCACTACAATGTAAGTTAAGGTTTTGGCAATCAAATTCCACTCATCATCTGTAAAATGGCATGTAACACAACAATAACCATCTTTAGTGTGTTTGGCAGTATACATATCAGTTGTAAGACTACATTTGGAAGTCAAATTCTCTAATTGTAATTGCAATTCATCTTTCATTTCAACATAACACCTCAACACATCAGCTTTACTTGTATTCATACATGGCATTCTCGCAGCAGGGTTCAAAGACTTAAAAAACTCTCTAAAACAGAAATGCTCAACCATGTTAAGTGGGTAATCATGTTTAGCAATCATTCTAGCAAGGAAGTTCCTAGTAACCATTGGATCATACTTGTAATTAAATAATTTAACTTGGTTAGTACCTGCTTTTTTAACTGCACTGGTAATCTTCATCTGACCTGGCTTGTTCAGGCTTCTTGGGACAGCTTTTTAGATGTTGAGCCAAGCGGGTAGTTCCTTGATCACTACAAGCAGGTACCAACTTTAGACAATGATGACATTCACCCATAAGGAGAGCAACTTCCTTACCCGGATTTTCTTTATCAGGCTCTACAATGATTTTTCTAGTGAATTCATCCATGACGGTGACCTTGTTGTGCCAATTTCTTCAATAAAGCAATAACAAGTGGATGATCTTCATCTGCTGTTACTAATGCTAATGATCTCTTATTACTCGAAGAAGGTGCTATTGAAGAAGGTGTTGTTGAAGCAATTGTTAAACCAACACTTTGATCTTCTTGTTCTGGTTGCTCGGAGTTGGGTTGACTGCTTGAAGTTCCAACTCTATTGGATGCTCTTTGACTTTCAGACATTCTGAGAACACATACATTTGCATTTTTCATCAGCACACACATATTTGTCAACACACCACTACTTTAAGATAAACTGAGATGATGAGAAATTGAGAATATAAACTATAAATCTAAAACATAATATGGACAACATGGACAGTTCAGTGAGCAGAACAACAACCTCAGTTTGGCAGTTTGTTAGCATCAAGGTTGTTGTAACATATTCTAAGTTGCTTAGAAAGACAGTTATTGGGGACATGAAAGCAATGCCTTTATCCTAGACCACTAAGTTGCGTAACTCAGTAAGTTGTGCTAAGAGGGCGGCGAAAAGAAACCAGAAAATGCATCAAGTGGCTGTGACATACACAGTAGAAGTAAAAATACGTTGACAAGCGAAGTTAAACACATAAAGAAACATGACAGATAAAACTTTGTTTAAGGAATAGTTAAGCACAACCAGGAAAATGGAGATAAGAATTAATAAGAATCAATCAAAGCATGAAAAAAATCATGGAAGAGAGTTGAACTTGCGCAAATCAGGAGGGGAGACTGCTGCTCTTGTAAACATCAATTCAAGTCTCTTAATAAGAGGAAGTAGCACTATCAGGAACACGGAAGGGAGAGACCCATCAGCACGAAGCTCACTGCTTATTGCATTAGGGAATTGAATAGATCTAATGATATTGAATCGAACATCTTTGCTAGTGTATATGTGATTTCTTCGTCTATATACATATTTTGTTTAAATATGAATCAACAAAATGTATCAAGACTAATTGGCATTAATGAAGATACATTCTATAATTGATATGCATAATTATAATTATAGATAGCATCTTATGGAAGCAAAAAGCATTTAACTTAAGGGTTTTTACCGGCCTTTTCTTTTTACGTTTATGAGCTATGTTCAACGTACTGGATTTCAACTAAACTAGTTCACGTTATGAGTAAGAAATACGCATGACTATGAAAAAGTATTTCCAATCATAAATCTTTCTAAAAGACTAAACTATACGGACTAACATCGTACACGCCAACATCAGAATCTAAGAGATGCCATGAGGACACTCCATAAAAGAATTACTGGGTAAGAAGAGGCGATCCCATGTGCGCGAGCCAATGCTTGGGATTAAAATCAAATATTATTCTTAAAATTGAGACGTTGTTGGGTGCCTTATTCAGCTAACACTAATGACCAGGCAAATAGTTACGAACAATCTCAAGGAAAATATTTTGAAACAAATGACATAGGCATCAACTTCTTAGAACTCATTTTGTTTGGAAAACAAAACCACCAAACAATATATCATTTTGGGAAACTTAAGTTAAGTACTGAGACGTGTTTGCTAGCGAGGTTACTCACATATTTTGATTTCAAGGACAACACAAAACAGGTTAATTATACAAAACAAACCTCTGGATACAAGTAAACCCAAATCAACAAACAAAACACAATATTTAAAGATTGGAAGAAACAAGACCAGATTAGGGTAATGGTACAACCATTCACGTGAGCACCAATTAACTAAGTTGTAAAATAAAATTCAACAACATCAATCCTCATAACCAAGACGCTAACGACTAAATCAGTAGTTAGTCTTGAAAGGAACTAGTGAGATTTGAGTAAAAGCTAAAACATATTAAAATAGAAAAATGAAAACCATCACAGAACATAATCTCTAAAATCACATGCTCGAAACCTAAATGAGAACAAAAATTCCCAACATCTGTAACATTCTATTTTTAAGTTGTGTAAACCCTAGAAGAGGAGGGGATTTAAATCGAACTGATATAGAAAAATCAAACCCCTAACTATCAATATTAAGTTATTCTTCGACCTCATATTCCAGTTCAGTTTAAACCCATCTCAAATCTTTCATCCGAAGCCCTAATTTTTTATTGTAACACATAAACCCTAATTTTATAAGAATTGAACATAGAAATCGAACAAAAATCATTAACAACATAGAGGGGGGAGCGAATCAAATACCTGAGATTAGTTATTGGAGAAGTGAGAACTGACTACTGAGTGATTAATCGAGAGGGAGGAGCCGGGAGCGAGACTGAGACTGAGAAGAGAAGAAAAAAAGAAAAGGGAAATCAGAAATGTCTTCCCTTCTCTCGACCTCGACTAGTATTGGTAGTATTGAAAATTACTAGTACGCCCCTACTTTATCGGATATCGGATATTAACCAATCGGATAGAGCCCAATCCGATTCCGATAGGTTAAGAGGAAATATCCGATAAGTTATCGGATCCGGATATCCGGTATCCGATATAACGGATAAAATCCTATAGGATTTCGAATAATCGGAAACGGATCCCGGATATCGGTTATCCATTGCCAACCCTAATGGACAGAGTCGACACAATACGACAATTCGTTTCACACTTCGTGTGATCGTTTATGGATACGAGATCGAGACAATACACCTACAAGATCACTTGTGTGATTGACTATGGATACAATATCGATACGATACGTCAACAAAGTGTGTACTTGATAATAGGTTCAGTATTAACCGAAACTCTATATGATCACTATCAAGTATTACGGAGTTAACGTACTTGTGTATTTTACTTAATTATAATAATAATTATAATGCGGAAAACAAAGTAAATGACACAACAATATTTGTTAACAAGGAAACCGCAAATGCAGATAAACCTCGGGAGTCGGGACCTAGTCCAGTTTTGAATACTCTCAGAGTTAAGCCGCTATACAAAATCTAATACCAACTTCGTATAGTTGAGACCAAGCAGACTACCCCTAGCTACTTAGTTACCTCAGTATCACTACGCCCTCGACTTCGCGAGTTACGGACGTGAATATATAGCAAGTCCTTGGATCGTATTCCAAACAGCAAAGGAAGAATATGTTTGGTAACACTCTAATGAATTTTGATACAAGATTATGATGAGTTGTTGACAAAGGATTTTATGTTTAATCTAATAAACTCCTTTGTCTGGTTAGATCAATCTAAACAATAACTACTGAAATAGTCAAGTATAGGTTCGCACTTAATCAATATAGATCTCAAAGAAAAATATAAAGAATGCCGATCTCACGTAACCAATCAATCAAATCTATCAAAGATAAACTGATTCTAGTTGCATCCCAGCCGATCAAGGTTTGTGCACTAAATCACAGATACGAAAACTAATAAGAATTCTTATTCGTCTTCAAATCTTCTATTGCCTTCAAATACCTGCACAACACCACTTGAATCTCTTGTGATCAATCACACACATAACGGAGTCTGTTAACAATGGATTATCACAAGATGTCTTTAGATCAAACAACAGTTCTAAAGATCCCGTCGATATTATGATCTAGTCTGAGTGAATCTTATATCAGAAGAGAAGATTCTCAAGCATAAACAAACTAGGTGCAATCAAAGTTTCAACAACCGTTAGTCAATCAAATCAAATCGAAGACTAATAACACTGCAATTATCTAGTTTCCCACCAACGCTACTTGTAGATCTTCTTGATCCCAGAGAAGTATTTAAACGAGCGGTCGTAAGAGATTTCACCTAATTAGGATGCTTTCCTCTCCGATTAGACGGATCCACCAAAAATAACAAGAAATGAAGTTTTCCTGGCTCTTAGGATAGTTTGCCAGAAATGCAAACTTAGGTTTCTATAAACCAAGGAATTTCCAAAACCGAAAATGTACTCAAGATATGCAATGAATGCCCGAATTTGGTTTTCCTAATTCCAATAAATGCTTGTCCAATATTTCTGAAATCTCACAATATAAAGTTTCCAATTAGTAAATGCACATTACTAATTTTTGTTCTCTAGAGCTATTTCGACAATCAAAGCATATAAAACCAAAAACCTTAATTAAAAGATTCTCAATTTATTTCGGCACAGGATCACCTTGAGTACCAAGGAATATTTTTGAACAATAAATGATAAGAGTTACTGCTCGTGTTCAAAGTATGTTGACATCTTTTCACTGCAAATCTTTATTCCATATTTACATGGATTTGCATCTTGGAATCGGTTTTACCAAACTTCCAAACAAGTTTAGAATTGGTTCTACCAGAGTTCCAAGTCTACTATGTGATCGGTCATACAAAGTCACAATGGTTAGTTGTGATCGGTCCTTCCAAGCTCATACATGGGTTCAGATCGGTTATACCAATCAATAGGATCGGTTCTACCTAAACATGGTATCTACTTGTGATCGGTCACACCAGTCACTACGATAGGTCATACCAATTACAAGGATCGGTCACACAACCACTTATGATCGGTCACACCAATTAAAAGGATCGATCATACCATCTCATGGTAATTACTTAGGATCGGTTACACCAATTACCGGGACCGGTCATACCAAATCATAAGTCTAGGTATTGTGATCGGTTATACCAAAATACATAACCTGAGTTAAGATCGGTTCTCCAACTCACACATACTGGTCATCCAAAGAATATGCAATGAATAGCCGGACCAATAAACCTATTGATTTCCCTTTCGATTCATGAAGGGAGTTCATGAATGTACTTCCTTTAAACAAATGTAAAACATTGTTTCCTATGATTAAATCTTCACCATATACCCATACACATAATCATAAAACTATATACAAGATTATGTCGATGTCATATCTACGAAGTTCAAAACATAAGTGTTACATTTCGTAATATCATTCCTTAAAACTATGACCATACTATTATGGTCATATCTCTCCACTAGAGTATTATATACAATATGTACAGTATATACAGCTTCGCATGTGTTTTCAATATAGCACGACTTAAAAGATACGTTAGGAATGAAACAAGTTCTTACTAACCTCAAGTGGAAGGATGATGTCGTCGTTGTAGTTCGTTACTTCTTCTCATTCTCAGGTCTTGAGAGTAATACTTGTATGTCTCAACATTCCTAGAATTTCTAGTCTAACATAAACGAAGTTCACTCTAGTATTTAATCAAGCGACTCTAGATGCGTTTTGATACTAAAATATGACAACCAAACTTAACATACCAACACTTGGTGAGTTCAACCGAGCAATGCTCTAACACCATGTAACCCGTCCTGCCCTTGTATTCCACAATTCACCCTTTTTAAGAGAGAGGCTAAGATCTCTTTCCACTCTAGAAGTCATCGTATTGTTGTACTTTGGTCGGCAGTCCTTAGGATATTAATCTTCAACTTTTCATCCAAGATCAGCCACAACTTTATCACAAACATCAATTGATTGATGTTCAATCAAAAGATGTTTGAATTGGACAATCCACTCTTGATGAGTAAACTTCCATTCATCTGCCCTTATTAAAATTGTATATTTCTTCACTTGCATAAGATATCCATCAATAGGGGTATAAGTTTGGTCATAACTTGGCCCGTTTTTTTATCCAGGCCAGGCTAGATAGGATTCATATCCAGATACCCAAAAATCTCGTTAGTTCGGGCAGGCCAGGTAAAGACACTTATTTTGAGGCTCAAAGGCTGCCCAAAACCCATTTTACTAACATGCCAGGCCAGACAGGCCAAACAAGCTACATGCTTTTTGTACTTTTAAAGTTTTGTAATAACTTGTTTAATTCTTGTTTGTAATTTGGAGACTGAATGAACTATATTTCAAAAAAATCTTATGCAATTAATCTTCTAAATGTGGAATACAAATGAAAATCAGAATTTTAAACCAAAAAAACACATAATATTTTACTTCATCGTAAAACTAAAACTCCTGCGATAATTCAAACGGGTACCAGGTCAAGTTTTTTGGGCAGGTATCAGGTCTGGATATTAAATTTTAGAAAAAGCCCGAGCCCGCCCATTTAAGTTAACCATGTCAGGAGGCCCATAACGGGCTCTAACAAGCTTTGGGTTCCTCCGGGTACAGGCAGGCTCGGCTGCAGGTTGAGTATTTTCGGGTATTATTTATAACAACCATATTCATAAATATTCCAAGGGGTTTAATTAATGATATTCTTTTGGTCTTTCTTTGAATTGAGTTTGAATACAAAAAAATTCATGCCAACCACTTTGAGACCTCTTCTCCTGTATTTTTACGATAATGTTTTTGTCTCTTCTTGCACAATACTAATCTTCATACTATCATCAGATAAAATTTTCCCAATTCCACTATTAGACCATTCTTCTACCGCCTCAGAAATTGTTTTTGAGGATCCCACAACTCCACGAGTTTTCCTAATCTTGAATACTGGTTGAATTCATCTTGTGGGTAATCTTAAAAATTTGGTTTGAAGAACTATCTGCCATTGAATTGTAAGTATTATAAGGGTCGGAGTGAAAGTAATATTGTTGAGTATTGATTTCCTTGTATCTTAGATTAGGACACTTACGAAGATAAACAGGAGAAATACCAAATTTTGTTTTATGGATATTATACGCATATCTGGAGAGGTTATTTGAGCATCTATAATTTGGGAAAAGCTTATCTCGACTTATGCTAGTTTCGTGGTCTGAGGAGAAGAATAAGGTGAGAATATATTTCCCCTGTAGAACCGGGAATTGAAAGGGAATTTTTCTTTTGAATTTGAAATATTTGGTTTGATCTGAGTTGAGGTTTTTGATCGGTTTACTCATCATAACTTCAAATACCTGATTTTGAATAGAATCATGGCAACATAACTTAAACAAACTTTGAAGAACCATTGGGGTATCAATAGGTAGCAATATTACTTGGATATTGATGCGAGGGTAAATTACCCGATGGCCACGTGTCAACATCCCAAGGGATGAATCCATGATAAAATGATGAGATAGGAGCATCAAATCATACTCCAAAAAAGTGAGTTTGTCTGAATCGAGACGCCTGCTATAACATCGCATGAACGACGCATGTAAGGAGTAGTCTAATCTTCTCAGACGGCCAAGTCTAAAAAGAAGGACTACATTTAATGAAGGATAAGAAGAGATGAGAGCGAATCTATATCGTAACGGAAGGCTCGGGCGAGCTATACTACGACCCAGAGGTGATACAGCACGAGGTTCTCTAAGGAAGAGCTATACGAAGACGAGCAGAGCGAGACAACTCGGAAGGAGAACCTAGCAAGCCATCACGAGGGATAGTATAGAACCCGTCCGAGGCAACGAATGTGATGTACGATAGCTCCACCATCTCGGCAAGACAAGGCCTTCACGAGTCTAATCTGCTTATAAATACCAGTCCATGTAGAAGGAGATGGACAACTTATGTAATAATATATGGTCTTTCTACACAGAATTCCTGAGAGAGATCTAGACAGTGAGAGAGTGAGAAATATAAGTGATATTTGTAGCTCTTTCAAGGATAAGACCTTATATAATCAATAAAGAAAACATCTTCTTTCCCGTGGATGTAGGTCTTCATGGCCGAACCACGTTATATGCTTGTTTTAATCTTTACTTTCCATGCTCTTTACATCTTGTTCATCTTGAATCTTAAATGTTTTAGTAGTTTATAGCCTTTAGATCTACTTGGGTGTAGTCATCAGAAAAGATGCAACTACATTTTGGCGCTAGAAACATGGAGGTATGAAGATCTATTCTACCTCCTTAGTAACAGCTCTATATTGTTTTCATAATCTCCATGAGATAAGTGGTTTTCATACTACTGAGTAGAACTCTATTAGGATTTATGAGTATATCTCGGACTCAAATACGATCTACACGATCTGTGAAGTCTTGAAGACCCTCAAAACCAACAGATCTACATTTTTTTACTAATTTTCTTGAAGATTTTTTGTTCTTTTAAGATTTCCTATATCTTCCTCAAGGTGCTCGGAGAGAGTTGAATATCGGAGTGAAAATGGAGTTTTGAACACTTCGGCGCTTGAACGATCTCCTCCATGAAAGAGCTGGGAAGAAAGTTTGGTCAGTAGACTTCATAAGAAAGAATATTGCCTTACGAAAGTCGAAAAGACAAATTGTTCATGATGTTCTGCATCTTCAAAGGAACTCAAGGTGATCCACAAACTTCTTCTTATAAATCTAACTCTAAGTCAAGGGGAAGGGTTAATGAGTACATAATCATTCATCAAACTCAAAGTTTGTCCAAAATCAAAAGTTTAAAGATGATGAGAAATATTTCCTAAAATGGGAAGATGTGCTCAATCGTCATAACTTGGTTTTTTCCCAGTAAAGTTATGACGTGTAGGAGGAGGTATTTTTCTCGAAAAGAGAGAAAAACAAAATACCTTTGTCCCATCACTAAAACTTTATGCAAGTAGGGAATGTTTTGACATCTTCACATATCTCCAAAATTTAATGAAAAGTCTTCATGTACTAACCTGTCCAGTCTGAACTATGACTTAGTAATTGCACATGACCTGCAAATTTAGGGTCCCACTTTTCTGAAAAAAGAGACAAATTAAGTATTATTGCATATCGCAGGTAAGGCGATGGTGACGAGATGATTTGCACGCACGAGCCAAGGTGAAATTGGTAGAGCACAGCCATCCGGACTAGATGAAATGGAGCTAGGAAAAACCATGCAAAATGATATACTCCCAGGAGAGGGACAACCCGATAATAAATATCGGGAAGGATTAACTGATAACTCTAGCTCCGAAGAAGAGGTAAACTCCTTCGAAAAACCAGACGATATCCATCTAATTCAACCAGGACGGTTGAATCGTTTGCCAAGGCAAATAGTAAACAATGAGGCCAAGAGGGACGATCCTTCTACCCTCGGAGATGCCACTACTACTATCGCAGCCATCCTGAAGGCACAAGATGCTCAGAATGAGAGAATGAATAAACTAGAAAGACGTAACAGGAGGCTAAAGCGGAGAAACCGCATGCTGAAACGCAAAGCAAAGAAAAAGGTGCCACTCGCTACCATTGAGGAGATCCCCGAGGATGAGAATCCTTTCGAAAACTTGCAAGATGACGAGCGAGTCCCTATCCCTGACACCTTGAACGAGGAAACAACGGATCGTTTTCCCAGAGGAAGCCGAGGCGTTCTGGACCAGGAGGACATCCCATTCGAAGGATCATCAGACGTCGATCCCAAGCATAGACGAGAAAATAATAGAGGCGGTGAAATTAAAACCAACTGCGATGCCGAGAACCTCGTAGCCACGAATCCCAAACGAGGGGAGACCTAGAAGTCAACTCGTTCCAAGATTGTATCGTATGTCGAACAATCAGACGAGGATTCTGGGCGATCAAGATATCGCCGTCATGAAATTTCTTTCTCACCCGAGGGAGCCCATGGAAGAAGGGCCGAAACAAGGCACAACGATGATCAATTACAAGCCCGACTCTGCCAGCTAGAAGCAATGTGCAGAGAGGCCACAGGAAGGCAAGAAAGCAAGAAGTTGGCGGAAGTAGTACAAGAGGTTGGAAAATCTCCCTTGTCAGAGAGCCTGTTGGCCCTACCATTTCCAAGGAAATGCTCGCTTCCAACATTCAACGCTCCCTTCACCGGTACCGGCGATGCAATTGAGCACCTCCGATCATACCGAATGACACTAACCCAGTGGAACCAGTACGACGTAGTAATGTGTAGGTTTTTTCCCGCTAGTCTAAAAGACGAAGCCCTAATGTGGTTCAATAACTTACCAAAGGCGTCGGTTAAGTCATTTGATCACCTATCAAAATTGTTCCTAGAAACATACATACATAACAACCGAGTCAAACCAGAGATCGACATGCTGTTACAATTAGCTCTAGGGCCGAATGAGTCGCTTCAATCGCTGGTAACTCGCTGGAGAAAATTATGCGCCGAGATCGGAAGAGTCCCAGAGGCCTAAGCGATCTTGGGCTTTAAAAACAGTCTAAGAAAGACAGATCCCATATTTGTCTGCATGTACGAAACCATGCCACCGAATCTGGAAAAATTGAGAGAGTTACAAGAGGAGTATGTGGCCCTTGAAGAATTCCAAGATGATACTTATGACAAACTGGTAAAAGGAACCAGTAGAGGAGAAAATATGATGGAGCCGCAGAACCCTCAGGCGCTAGCCCAAGGAGCAGGGCGATCCAACAACGGATCTACCCAGTTCGATAAACATCTGAGTAGAGGATGGAAAGGGCGAGACCAAGCCCAACAAAAGAAAGGAAAATTTGTAGACCCTGTCTACACGAAGTTAAATGCTCCCATAATCGAGATCCTTAAGAAGATCGATGGAAAATACAAGATTACCTATCCATGGAACAGAGGACAGCAGCCCGAGCGGGCCAAAAATAGAACATATTTTTGTGAATTCCACCAATTCCATAGTTATACGACAGACTCATGCAGAGACTTGAAGAAAATGATACAGGATATGATCGATGAAGGCAAGCTTCAGGAGTACATCGCGCAACCAGTGATTCAACCAGCCACAGGTGCACCCGTACATCGTGTGGAAATTCCTCGTGAAGCACAGTACTTGGGATGTAATACGATATCCCACTCATCTATCACAGCTCCCGTACCTAAAGGAAATATCGCAGGACGAATTCACAAACGAAACTTCGAAGGTGACGAAGTCTTCACTGTAGCAACAGAACCTCCCATGCAGGATTGGATGAAAATACCTATCAGCTTCTCAGCCTCTGAGGCACCCGATGGAGGACGAAACCACAACGACCCACTAGTAGTCACTATGGCTATTGCACTCCCCGAACACGAGGGAGAGGAAGAAAAACCTAAGGAATTGCCATGGGCCATGCCTAAGATTTTAATTGATGGTGGAAGTTCCGTCGAGATTTTATTCTATGAAACATTCAAACAAATGGGTCTCAAAGATGAGTGTCTAATCCTATCTACCTACAACATATTTGGCTTCAATGGCTCATCGACTCGCCCAAGAGGCGAAGTTACATTAGAAATCCGCGTGGGGAAAATCCTCACTCTAACCACTTTCTGTGTAGTAGATGTACTTTCACCTTGCACAGCTATTGTCGGGCGATCCTGGGTCCATGGGATCAAGGGAGTCGCCTCCACCTACCACCAGAGGCTAAGGTTTCCAACACCCGATGGAATCACATAGATCATCGGAGACTCAGGCGAGGCCAAGTACTATTACAACGTTGACGTACAAAACGGTGAAAACAAGGTAAACTCTTCCAAAGCGAAGAAGAAAAGGGCCAAGAATGCTAAGAGCCAGGCCGAAATCGATGCTTACATAGCGTAAACAAACGAAGCGAGGCGCTCGGACCATGCACCAGCCTCAGATAGTGTTCCCATCTCGGACTCACCCATAGGTCCTATACAGAATCTTTCCGATGTTGGGGAACTTAAATCGAACTTGTCGGCCTCGGAACCTACCAAAGAAGTGAATATCAAAACACCCGAAAACCCGGTATGGTTAAAATTGGAACTCTCCTCGAAAAATAGGAAGAAGAAAAATTAGTGAAAGTGCTAAATGAATACTCTGATGTCTTTGCATGGCGCATGGAAGATATGCCAGGGATAGACCCGGATATCTGTTGTTACCATTTGAAGATTAATCTAAAACATAAGCCCATGAGGCAAAATATGCGAAAGGTGGCACCAGAATATCACAAGGCAATTCAAAAAGAGTTAAAAAAGATGGAAGCATCGGGAGTTATCCGAGAGGTGCAATACCCAATATGGATCTCTAACATGGTGATAGTACCCAAGAAAAACGGAGGAGTGCGAATTGACTTCAGCGATCTCAATAAAGCCTGTCCAAAGGACAACTTCCTGCTCCCCAACATCGATCACCTTGTAGAAGACACCTCTGGATATGGCTTACTATCCCTCATGGACGGATACTCGGGCTATAACCAGATTCCCCTCGCCGAGGAAGATCAAGAGCACATTGCCTTCTTTACTCCGCGAGGCCTATACTGTTATACTAAGATGCCATTTGGACTAAAAAAACTCAGGAGCGACTTATCAAAGAATGGTAGAAAAAATGTTTGACAATTGGATACATAAAACCCCAGAGGTATATGTGGATGACATGCTTGTCAAGAGAAAGCTCCCACAAGACCATGCAAATGATCTCAAGGAAATCTTTGAACAGAGATGAGGAAATTTAACATGAAGATAAACCCAGCAAAATGTGCCTTTGGAGTTACCTCGGGGAAGTTCTTAGGATACCTGGTCACCAATCGAGGCATTGAGGTGGACCCCGCCAAAGTGCAAGCCATACTCGAAATGACTTCGCCCGCCACAGTCAAAGATGTGCAGAGATTAAATGGTCGACTAGCATCCCTGGGAAGGTTTATAGTTAGATCATCCGACAAATGCAAAGATTTCTTCAATACTTTGAAGAAAGGTGAAAAGTTCTCGTGGAGCAATGAGTGCGAAGAAGCTTTTCGAAAGATCAAAGAACATTTGGCCACTTTGCCGATCATTCAGAAGCTCGATCCAGGAGAAAATCTTTACATCTACCTATCGGCGACTAACACTTCGATCAGCGCGGTGCTAAGCCGTATAGATAAAGAGGTAGAAAAACCTATCTACTTCACTCCGACATCTGCAGAGAGAAACTACTCTAAAATCGAAAAAATCGTGTTGTCCCTTCTACGCGACGCAGAAATTGCGAACGTACTTCCATGCCCACACAGTCACAGTCATTACAAAAGCTCCAATAGAATCTGTTCTAGACCATGCAGACAGAGCAGGAAGATCTCCAAGTGGGGAGGCCAAATAAAACAGTTCGGAGTCAAATATCAAGCCCAAACTGCGATAAAAACACAAGTCATTGCGAATTTCTTGGCCGACTTTCCTCTAGACGATACCGACAAAATTGAAGAAATTCCGGGAATGGAGGACGAATTAGAAGATCCACCCGAGCTACTTCGCTCGGAAAATCCCAGGCGATGAGAAGTTTTCGTAGACGGGTCATGTAACTCATAAGGCTCCGGCATCGGGATGGTTTTCACGACCCCGACAGGCCGTAAGATCGTTTACAGCCTGAGGCTAGAATTCCCCGCTACTAATAACATAACTGAATACGAGGAAGTTATACATGCCATCAGAGTGATAATTGTGCTCGGCATTACCGAGGTGAGATTCACAAGTGACTCACAGCTCATCATCCGACAAATAGATAGGACATACCAAGCCTCTGATGCATATTACAGCGATATCTCCAACTATCAAAACATTATATTGGGTAGATACCAAACATCACGTTCCGACATCTGAACATGAACAACAATAAGCATACAGATGCCTTAGCATTCATATCCTCCATGACAAAAGATTCAGAGTCTACCCATGTTAGAATTGAGATAGTAATGCTTCCCTCCATACCCATAGAAGGAGATATGGAAATCCTTAATGTGGGCACAACGGGTCCAAACGAGGCACAGCCCGAAGACGATTGGAGAACCCCAATCATAAAATACCTAGCCAATGGTGATCTCCCAAGCGACCAACAACTCGCACACAAAGTAATATCTCGATCGGGAAACTACCAGCTCAGGGATGGCGTGTTATACAAACAGTCATACCTCAGACCCTTATTTAGATGCCTTTCCTTCGCCGAAGGGCACGATGTACTAAAAGAAATACATTATGGTTACGCCGGGAACCATATCGTAGGCAGATCTCTGGCTCACAAATCAAGGCTACAAGGTTACTTCTGGCCTCGCATGAACGAGGACTCAAAACAGATGGCAAAGTCCTGTTTAGAATGCCAAAAATTTGGCAAAAGAAGGCATGCCTCGTCAATGGACCTAAAGTCTGTCCTAAGCCCGTATCCATTCGCCAAGTGGGGAGTAGACATCGTCGAACCCCTACGAGCGGGAACGGTATAGAGAAAGTACTTAATTGTCACCACTGATTACTTCACCAAATGGGTAGAGGCCTCATCCCTTAGACACATTAGAGACCATTATGTCTTTAAGTTCCTCTTTGAACACATCATATGTCGTTTTGGTATCCCAGCCGCCATCGTATCAGACAATGGGGCCCAACTCCGAGGGAAAAACATCGACCTCCTTTTTAACTGTTTCAAAATAAGGAAGAACAAATCCACTCACATCTACCCCGGGAGCAATGGACAGGCAAATGCCACTAACAAAACCATAGCTGACATGCTTAAAAAGAAGCTGGATGGACATGGGGCTAGTTGGTGTGAGCAGCTACACAATGTACTATAGGCCTATCGGACCACCCAGAGGGAAGCAACGGGAATGACACCCTTCGCTCTCACCTATGACACAGAAGCGATCATCCCAATCGAAGCAATGATCCCCACGACTAAGACCGAGGCTTGGGAGAAAAACCTCACCTCGGACATGATACTCTCCAAACTGGATGATCTCGAGGAAAACCGAGAAATAGCCCTTCAAAGGATAGAAAATTATCCTAGAAGGCTAGCCCGAGAATACAACAAGCGTGTTCATCATAGGAAATTTAGCCCGGGCGACAAAGTCTGGCGCGAGATCCCGCCATACCAGCGCGAGTCGGGAAAATTTGCTCCCATCTGGGAAGGACCACTTACAGTCATCGCTAAGGAAGGTGACGGAGCATACATATTGCTCAAACCCAATGGGGAAGAACTAGAGCGCCCCTGGAACATCAAATACATCAAGCAATACAATGCTTAAACAGCTTATCGCTTAGGAAGATAAATTATGAAAAATGGGACTCGAATCCCTACTTGTAAAAGGTCATGGTACCTTACCTGAATGTACCAACGGCTTATAAACCCTCTTTTGAGAATAATAAAATTAATCATTTTGTGTGTTCACTTCATTTACTTTAATTTTTTAGCTTATTTTTTCTCTTGCAATTTTTTGCTTTATCTTTTCTTGCACTTGCATATAGCATAATCATACCATATTTTCATTATAACGAAAGCCCATCAAGATCATGGCACGGTGCTAGCCATACCTTCCATTCTACAACGAATGATGCGGCGGGTAAAATACCTAAGCTGCCCGAGACAGACACAGACCTAAGGCAATGCCATCTAGCCCACTGAAGCAAGATGAAGCGGGGGACACCCTAAGCTACCTAAGACGGACATAGACCTAAGGTAATGCCATCACGATCACGAATCGGATGATGTCCTGCCATAACATGAGATATCCAGAATCAAGGTACTTACCTTTGGCTAAGGCAAGAATCACTTGATGGAGATATTTCCCTCCAAAATAATGACTAACAAGCAAGTGACTCATACAAGTGATCACTTAATCATGGGGCAAGTGTAACCTAAAACTGGGCACTATTAAAAAACCAAGACCATGAAGGGATCATATCAAAGGTGAGAAGAAAAATACGGTATACTCTAAGTCCAACAATGTAAGAGATGACCTATCCAATTAAGGAACTGATCACTCCTTGGCTTTGTCACCCATGGTTGAACCAATTGCATATGTCAAAACACCTCAGAGCCACTAATGCAAACACACCATATAGAATAATTAAATAATAAAATTCTATTATCAGCAAGTACTTTAAATTACAAGTATCCTTCACCTCGGTTACAACACGAGGACATATTCACTAAAAGAGTTAAACAAACTCTCAACATTAAAAATACATCGTAGGAGCATCCTGATTATGCCTTGCCAGGAGCAACCCACTTGGTTTCATCCAAAATTCGCCCTCGACGGCATAAGAAACACCTATCTCACCCGATTGGGGCATGAGCGATTCCACCCTTGGCAATATCAGAAACCACCACACAGACGGAATAAGCAGCAAAACCTGTTTGACGACTCGCGCAGGAGCAATATCCGGATTCTACCAGTTCGCCAAAGCATCCTCACTCTTTGTCCGAAATAGCATCAGATGCTAAGGCATAAAAAGGGCAAGGTATATATATATATATATATATATATATATATATATATATATATATATATATATATATATATATATATACGTTTAAATATGAAGACAATATTTTATACCTCATCATCCTCAGCAACTCGGACAATCCGTATCCACCACTCATAAAAGAAGAGCATATCGCACAAACAAAAAATATTTGTTATAGACTAAGTAACAACTTGCGTAATAGCAGAAAGTGTTTCTAAGCCAAAACGGGCAAAAGAATACAGGAAACAAAGTGTTCCCTAGACCAATCGCAAGAAGAAAGACACTATATGAAGTTTTTCCAAGCTTGCCCGTGAAAAAAATATAATGGCGAATACGAAATCTTCCAGCAAAAAAGTCCAATCCACTAGCAGACAAATCAATCTCCATAAACCTCCAATGAGGCTAAACACGATATGCGAACAGATATGTCTTTCCGATAGAACATCGGTGATGGCCTAGAAACTAGATCAAGAAAAACTGAAGTGTCAAGCAGATGAGAGGGCATACCATCATGTTTAAAAAGATATGAATAAACACCTTGCCACCATGGAGGACGAGGGGGAAAACGCTCACTGGACATAGAAAGCTTTTATGAAAAAGGCTTTAAGCTCTACATAAGGAAAGATGAGAACAAAACTCAACTCTCCACCTCAAGAGGACTCTTATAGGAAAAAAGTCCTCGAAAAACCAACTAACATTTCCAAACCCAAGATGGTCAAGGCGCGATAAACAGGACGACGAAAATCTCGTAGGACAACCATTAAGGGGGAGACATCCTCTCTCTTAAAAATTCTAGTGGAAGCCAACAAGCGCCTCAAACCCAACAAATAAGTACACACTAAAAGTGCAAACGTGGCGATAAAGACGGGACGGTTACAAAGTTTTCTTCCCATCATGCCCTTGGCAAGTTGCAAAGAAAAGTAGCAAAATGTGAGGGTAAATTACCCGATGGCCACGTGTCAACATCCCAAGGGAAGAATCCATGATAAAATTATGAGATATGAGCATCGAATCATACTCCAAAACGGTGAGTTTGTCTGAATCGAGACGCCTGCTACAACATCGCATGAACGACACGTGTAAGGAGTAGTCTAATCTGCTCAGACGGTCAAGTATAAAAAGAAAGACTGCATTTAATGAAGGATAAGAAGAGATGAGAGCAAATCTATATCGTAACGGAAGGCTCGGGCGATCTATACTACGACCCAGAGGTGATACAGCACGAGGTTCTGTAAGGAAGATCTATACGATGACGAGCAGAGCGAGACAACTCGGAAGGAGAACCCAGCAAGCCATTACGAGGGATAGTATAGAACGCGTCCGATGCAACGAAGGCGATGTACGATAGCTCCACCAGCTCGGCAAGACCAGGCCTTCACGAGTCTAATATGCCTATAAATACCAGTTCATGTAGAAGGAGATGGACAACTTATGTAATAATAGATGGTCTTTCTACACAGAATTCCTGAGAGAGATCTAGATAGTGAGAGAGTGAGAAATCTAAGTGATATTTGTAGCTCTTTCAAGGATAAGACCTTATAATCAATAAAGAAAACATCTCCTTTCCCGTGGATATAGGTCTTCATGGCCGAACCACGTTATATGCTTGTGTTAATCTTTACTTTCCATGCTCTTTACATCTAGTTCATCTTGAATCTTGAATGTTTTAGTAGTTTATAGCCTTTAGATCTACTTGGGTGTAGTCATCAGAAAAGATGCAATTACAATTGACATGATGAGGAGAGAGCAACTTACCAAGGTCCAATACTATAAGCATTCCATCATATGAATCAGGAGAAACTCATGAGACCGATATTAAATTCCTATGACAATACGGAAAAAGTATAATTCTTAAGTTAAAAGAATTGTGAGGAAATGAAGATTATTTGATAAATCAGAAAGTTAAGTGGTGAGAACAAAAACAAGAAAAAACCCAATCGGAACGTCAGTTGAATAATCAAACTAAATATAAATCACCTAAGAAATCAAGCTTAAGATAATCGATTTGAAGAATAAAAATATGAAAAAGGAAACGGGTCGTTTTAATTCCCAAATTCTTTTTTGAGCAAAAGTAATTTTGCACCAAATGATTACGTGGAAAAGAAAATCACTCCAACCCATTCACTGCTCTAATTTTCTTAGCTTTGTCTCAGCAAGCGTGAAAGATGGACTTTTGGCCATGCTATTCCATCTTAAAATTCCAGTTTTGAATAACCATAAGACTCAGTATAATTACATTTTGGGTCAAGCACTAAACTTGAGATTAAACATCACTATATCGTTGCTTGAACTTTGACTTTGACTTGATTAATAAAAAAAAAAGAAAAAAAAAAAAAAAAACTTTGACTTATCCAAAAATTAGATGAAAATTCAAATTAATCTCATTTAGAGAATTATAGAGTGGACATTGCAAATAAGACTTAGATAAAGAGCTAAGGTGGACTTTCTATCTTAATTGTCTACTATTAACACAAATACACGACAGTTTTTATTAGTGTACATGCTAAATACAATTCTACAAGAGTATATTATTATTATAATTTGTGATGTATTATTAGAATAATCTTTGAAGTGTGAGCTTGGCACCCTGCATATAGCATTTTTAGATTAAAACAGAAGATAGAAATCCATTTTACCGAAGGATAATTTCTCTGCGTTCATACCAAAGTATGTTGTCCACTTCTTGTGAACTTCTTATAAGTGTTTAATCATACATTTTTCTTATACAAATGTCATAATCATAACAATCCACATAAGTTTCATCTTTAATTAACTCTATAATTGAAGAATAAAAGCAATTGAGTAGAAAAAAGAAAAAAGAAAAAAAAAGTGAAAGGGAAGCAAGTATAAGCTGTAGCCACCCACTTGGAATTTAACAAAAGGGGAGGGAGGGAGCAGCTTCAATTTTAAATTAACAAGAAAAGGAAGCAGCTTTGTAGAATTCCGCACCCAACTGCTTTATTAGATTCTTCTATTTGGACTCCGTCCTTGCAGATTGGTTCTTTCCTTCCCGAGTTGATCAAATCTCGACTCACTGAGTCAAGACGATTCATAAATTTTACCGAGTTTCTGAACTCAAGTACTTTGTAGCCCCTCCTCATCATCTAATATGTCTCTAACTGATAATACCTTACTCCCTCGTGAAACATCTTCCGGATATTTTCTACACTTAATAGTAGTTGTTCTTGATCCCCGGTTTCGGTCTCCGATCATACAATATATTGGAAAAAGACTTTGCCAGATTGGGAAGTGAACTCGTTCGACGATGCAATCTTCCAGCTCGGTTACAATCTCTGTCATTGATGGTCTAGAATTCTCATCTGATGAAACGCAACGAGCTGCAATGTTAAGCATGCATTGTATCCTTCCAACCATATTGGAAGGTAATAGCCCCATTCTTGAATCACAAACCTCGGCCACCCTCTGATTTTTGATCAGCGGTAACGCCCATTCGACTATCGAAGATGTCTCCATGCTTACATCTATAGCTCTTTCTACAACTAAAATCTCCAAAACCACAACCCCAAAACTAAACACATCGATTTTTGTACTCAGCTTACAAGGTGTGGTGTAACTCGGGTCTAAGTAACCAATTGTACCAGCAGGTTGACTCGGACTATAACTCAGTGACTCTGAATCATTTGCAAGTCTAACTGAAAGACCAAAATCAGCTAATTTAGGGTTCCAATTGGAGTCAAAAAGAATATTAGAAGATTTGATATCTCTATGTATCACAGAAGGTTTTGAACCGTGTAGTATCTGTATAGCCCGAGCAAGTCGAAGAACTATAGATGCACGTTTCGACCAGGTTGGTGGGTTAGCCGACTTATTATGTAATGAATGATGAAGAGAACCATTAGACATGAATTCAATAACAAGAAGCTTCTTACGAGTTAACACGTCGTGACTAACCCTGACGAGGTTCACAATATATTGAGTCTTTGGCAGAGACGATAGTATGTCGATTTCATTGTCGAGCTTTGTGTTGTCTTGAAGGATTTGAAGACCTTTGAAGGTTTCTTGACAGCAACTATCTTTCCACCTTTTGAGAACTCCTTTGTAAACACATCCATGGCTTCCTTTACCTATTAATCTTGACAGTGAGAACTCTTTCGTTGCAGCTTCTATTTCCTTTGTAACTGAATATTTCCATGGCTTTAAGAAAATATTCTTGTTGATCAGAGTTCAAATAATATAGGAGGACACTCACTGGGTGTATTGTCTCTATATATAACTTAAACAACTCCCTTGATTAAAGATTGACACGTGGAATGCTTTATTTGGATAGAGAGGATCAAACCATGCATCCACCAACTTCGGACCAAATAGATAAAACAAGTCCTTATCAGATATATGACCACTATGTTCTCCAACAATATCCAGCG